>JAUESH010000040.1:10627668-10682657 GCA_032275165.1 Synergus magnus
CTAAATTTGAATCAGCGAAATTTCATTGGTTTTTGAATGACTTGAAGTTGTAAGAAGTAAAATAAATAATCGTGCGCCTAGCGCACGTGTTGATTTTCTAGTGTTATTAAATACTGAATGGTGATACATTAGTACTTTTGCTGTGTAAATCACGTCTCTTAGGATATAGTGAGGAACAAGTAGAATAAAAAATGTCCATCCTGAGTATCGGAATTCTCAACACAATTCTCGTTAATCATAAGTTTGATTCTGTTGAAAGCTTTCTAGATAAAAATATGTGTTGAATATAAAGTGTTTTCCAAGTATAATAATATAAAACTCTCTTGTATTCCTGGAGGATAATAGATAGATTCTCGAAATACATATATAGACAACTTTTCCCCAATGTGAAATTCATCACATTTGCAACTTCTATTTGGTATGCATTGATTTCATATATTTTTGATAGTAAAATATTTTCTGCCACAGCACCTCTCGAGTTTCATAAAAAGAAAGAAATGTATATACATTAATCCAGTGAAGCCAAGTTAATCTTATTGCAGGAGTTTTCAACTCTCCTTCCAATTAATTGAAAAATAATTGATTCCACTTCCTTGAGTTTTAATTTTTCAAGTTCTTAGACCACTCTTTGCAAAGTTTTAATACACTTTCGGATGAAAATCATCTCTGGGGCTTACTGGTCTATAAAATTGCTCCACGCAATAAAATTATATAAAACAGTCTTGAAAAACAGGTAGTTTCCTTTTTCTCTTGCTCCTAGTCTCCAGATTAATTCTATCAAAAAAGATATAGAAGTGGGAAGAGAATGAAAATCTTATTACTTGTTCCAGGAAGTACAATTTATAGTCATTTATTTCTCATTCGCTTCTTTCTAACAAGATTAAGAGGCAGCATCCTGCACTTTGAATAACGTAATATCCATTTCGAAAACAAATGGCAGAACATAAAAATATTTTACTTTTACGAAAGAAGATACTGGATTTATTTACATACATTCGAATAAATACTGATACTAAAGAGATGCAGATTTTCTGCCTTAGTTTCGATGGATAAAATATCAGAAAGAGAATCCAATGTAAGATTGTTCCTCCTTTTGGTGAACGAGATTCCTAGAATTGAATTTTAAATGAGATTTTCTGATAGAGGCAAATCTTTATGAACGCCGCATTGTTATTGCCAGATCTTATCGTTTACTTTTTAAATTCATATATATTTGATCATCATTAAAGCGAAAAAGTCGAAGATATTTTTATCTTTAATCATCCACGGAAATTCAATCTATAGTTGGATACATATATATATATATATATATATATATATATATATATATATATATATATGTAAGAGCAATTTTTCCAGTAAAAGTACTGATAGCATAAAATCCTATCCAATTTAATTTCCTTCTACTTCTTCTTCAAGCTCATCTTTATCGATTAGTGAGTATTGGTTTTTGATTTTTCACTTACAAAGTTTCCTTCTAAACTTAATCAATTAGTTGAATAGATGCATTTATTAAATTTATTAGTTAATTTTTAAAGGGAAGTTTCATTGCGAGACATTTTCGCGCAGATTTCTAAGAGTACATTTCCTTTAAAGTTGAACCTGTCACTAAGATTTATCCATTTGGGCGCTCTTAGGCTGACCTCAAATTGCATGGTGGTTGCAATAACATTTATAATCGATTGGATTCGAAAAGACGTTCATGCTTGCAAGAACGAGGCAGAAGAAAAATCGTAAATTGTGAATAAATAGCTTTCTACGATAAATGTGGTGTTAAAACGACAATGACAGTGGCAAATGTCAAGGAAAAAATAGGAAAACCTAGAAAGTGATAGAAAGGAAGAAAAAAGACTAAAGAGCTATAAATACTCTCTGGTGTATTTTCTCTTGTTATATGGATTTGTATGTATATCTACACATATGTACTATACATGTACAGGAGAACCTGACGAAGAAAAACCACAGATCACTTCGGAATTTAATATCGTACGTCAACTGCAAACGCTCAATTCTTATTTCAAACATACGTGTTGCTTTTTCTTGTCTTTTTGCTTTACGTGAAACTAACAAACTCGAAAATAAATTGAATGATGCAATTTGTTTCGTGAAGAATTTGTTGATATTTGTACTAATCTTATTTTTATATAAACTGATATAATATGTGAACAAATCATATGTGTATTTAAAGAAAGATATAAGCTGTAATTGCTTTTACATAAATTAAGGAAACGGGTTTACTATTCTTTTTAATAATGGTCTTTGTATGCAAATCTTTAGCGACAGTGAGTGTTTAGTCACATTTTTCAAAGTCTTTAATTAAATTCTCTCATTATTTAGGAACAAACGGTTTTAGCTGGTTATGTCATTCAAAATAGAATACTGAAGGACTTTTGTCTTTATTGTTCGTTTATTGGTCATAAAAAGATATTCACGCAAAGATTGCGTTCGACTTTAAAAATGACTAAGGATCATCAATATATTTTTCTAGTGAATGCCTTTCATACTGCGCAAAAACATCTCTTGAATCATTTTCACTATTCTCGAGCTGTCAACTGTATGAAAACACTCGCGTCCTCTGATTTACGGATCATTCAAAGTTTTCGGCGTACAAGAAAATGGGCCAACTGTACGACTTTTAATTCCAAATTTATTATCGACTTCCCTGCCAGTTTTTTTGGTGAAATTGAATTGGCATATGGAAAATATCTGCTGAATAATATTGTCATTTTTGAAACAATTTCTCGATTTATTAATTCGTAATAAATCAATGTAAAGTTGATCTTCTTTCCGGAAACTACTCCTCAAAATTAACATAGTTTATTGTTCGCCTGGCCATATAGGAATGAATCATTGTATAACTTCAAAATTTAATGCCACCTGGGGGTCGATTACGTATGGAACTTCTCACATCATATATCTAAAATCTTACTTCTCATTATTTTCCATTTCTCATGTGTCATTTCGCAGAAATTATCTTTTATTTCCAAAAAGCCACTAGTACATTTAAAAAATGAAAAAGGCAGATAGAGTAGGAGTTTTGAAAAAAATATATGTGAAAAATGATTCAAGGTATGCCGAGAAATTTACATAATCTTGAAAAATATTTGCCTGCAAAATTTAGATTTTACAGAATTAAGATAAAAGTTAGAGACAAAATGTGAGAGAAATAGGTTGATTGCAGCTGCATAACCAATTACACAACAAGATTGTATATACGGAATGCAAATTGTTTCGTATTAGCGAGATTCTGAATTTTCAAATTAATTTGTAAATAACTGCAGAAAAGTGTAGTTACTTTTTGCATTATAAATGAATTAAAAGGTTTAACGTATTCTTAGTATATTTTCCAATCAATGCTCATTACTTGAACAAGGAATAAAAATCTTCGATTTTTAATACATTAAAAAGATATTTTTTGAATTCGACAAGAAGTCTAAATAGATTTGCTTAATCGACCGAGAACCTAATCTAACATCTTCTCTGTTATACGGAATTTTTATGGAATTTTTCTAGACCTATATTCATATCCTAAATAAATTGAATTTTTTCTGGGTGACTGCCCTCGCTCATTTCCTCTCAAGATACATACATATATCTTGAGTTATTTGCTCCCGATCTTATACGTTCCCATGACTGAGATTACATGTTTTAAGGCAAAAATGGATAGAAATTAAATTATAAAAATTAAACGATAAAAATTAATTATTATGCTCTAATGTGGGAAGAATTGATGCGAGAAAACTCAGTTCGTAGGATAAAACCTGCATAAATTCGGAAAGTGATTCCAGTAGAGAAAGTTTTACTTGATAAATTAATTCCTCATCTTACCTAAAACTAAGAGCAGAAGGTCCGAAACGGCGAGACTAAAGAGATAATAATTAGTCGCTGTTTGCATGATTGGGTTCCTTTTGATAACGATGCAAGTAATCAAGTTTCCGAAGACTCCGGTGACGAAGATGGTAGCATAAATCAGAGTTATCGGTATGACAAGTTTCCAGGGTAAGTGCTTAGGACCCAATATCTTCGCTAAGTATTCCTGTTCACTGAGGTTACCGTCACTTGAAATATTTCTCTCTAAGCTATCCATCTTCAAAGTAATGCTTCGACGCTTTTTCTCATGACATTAATTACTCCAGACCAGAGGGAAGAAATCACTCTTATTCTAAATTGCTAAAATGTCGCATAGTAATGAAATCACACAATATGTCACTAAAAAAAGTTCCACTACAGCTCCTTCTATCATCTCCAGATCTTAATTCACTTTTTCAAAAGTTTCGCACTTTAGTGAATTCGTTCTTCTCACTACTTCCATTATTATATTATATTATATTTTTTCTCCTCGAATTTTAAATATATAGTTCTCTCTCGAGTTTAATTAATCATTGATCATGGATAATTAAGGGTTACATTTAAGAGAATACTGAAACGAATTTTTAATGTAATCACTCTGTCCCTTCAGGATTAATTCAGACGAGAAGTCATGCATATTTTATGTTTTTGAGAAAATATTAGGTTAAGAAAATTGTATGAGGAGCGTTTTCAAAAGGAGAAAGGACGTGAGTCCTTCGAGAGAAGCACGCGGTTTGATGGTCCGCGCACAAGTGCCGAGTGGGTAAATCTGGTGCTATTAAACCACCCCTATTCGGTAACTAAGCGCTTCAACGATCACGCATCCCCCTTCAAATTCTTCGCAATAATCGCTATAACAAGCGAAAATCCTCAGATGATAATATTATCAATTAATTTTAGTTAGTCATTACAAATTCAGGACATTAATGCAAGCACATCTCAAGTTGACTGCAGTTTGACACTTAAATTGTCTTTCGAAACTTGGGAAACGTATTTTAGGTACCTGCTACCATAAACTTAAACTTTCAACTGTTTTACTAAAATTGAAGTCAAATCAAAGTTGAAAGTAGTTGTTTTATAATCAATTGCAAGCGATCGATATCATGTAGAGCTAAACTGATGATTTTTGTTTAATAACATTCAGTAATAATCTTGCAGCAATTGTTATACAGTTTATATCATTTAGTTTCTATTCCGCGCAAACATGTATATTTATAAATTGTGTAAGAACAATTTAATTAGGACTCTACTCGAAAAACTAATTTTCTCCCATTCATGGAATGTAATTTTTGTTAACGAATTCATGAATCGGCGCATAAAGAGACTTGGTTGGAGGAATCGTTGTAGACAATTATATTCATGAAAATGTCTGAAAATATTAGAAAGGGTATGCAAAAAACTTAACGAGCATTTTATGCATGAATGAAATAAATTCTTGATGAACTGCTGATTACAATCAGCATGGATATAAATATAAAATATGAATAGTACATGGAGGGAATTTTTTTATGTGACTTTTTTTTGTATTCTACATTTTGCATTTTGATGTTGTGTGATATGAAAAGAGAGAGTAAAAAGTGAGATGTGAGAATGAAATTTTTAAAAAATAATAGTTAAATGGGTAAATGTAAAATATCTACATAAAAAAAGAGAAAGATTCCTAACTGAGTCATATACTCATATATGATGTATAGGTTGCTCTCTATATCTATACATTTTTTCTCTCGATAAACTTCCCTTTTCCAGTAAATGGAATTTCAATGTCCTTTAACTTTTGACAGACCCCTGAACATAAAACTCAGCTAATTTAATTATACTGACTACAATCACGTGTTTTGTTTCCAATAATCGATAAAATCTATGTCTTTGTCAAACTTGGACCGTGTTCAGGGATAATATGAGTTCTGTAAGTTTTTTTTTTCACGGAAAATCGTAGATTATTTTTATCTGCTACCAAGATTAAAACTTTAAATAGATCAATTTATTTATTGTTTTAATTGTTTATTGCATTTATGCTTTCAGAATCTATCTTCGCAACATTTTTCTTGGCTATAAAGGAGGAATTCAGCTATCCTATGTAAGTACATACATTTACATTTAAATCAAAGAAATCACGAGAAAGGTTTCGTAAAATCTGTCCCTTGTGCAATTTTGCGCGTTTTCAAGTTTTGCTAATTAAAACCATTTCCTGTATGAAAACAGGTATTGCTTATAATTTTTAACATATTATTTTAACTAAAAATGCATTCTAAAATGTATGATTTGTGTATACGTATAAAAATGCAAATCTCATGCATATAATTTCTCTAGAACAATTGACAACTTCTGTGGAGATTTTTTGGTCCATTTTGGTCACTTAGCTCTCTAAATCTGCTTATTCTCTGTGTAGCATTGCCTGATAAGATCCATGAGGCAAAAAAATACTTATGGTATAATGGTTAGACGAATATCTTAGTTGAAGAAGGATTTGAGGGAGCAGAAGAACTTGATACCTTGTCTTTAGAGATGGATCGTCTTTGTAGAGTTAAGTTGAGAAAGGAAAAACATCTATTCTAGGAGTACAAGAAGGGCTTTTCTATTATATAAATGATGAAATGATGAAAGAGTGAAACTTTGTAAGTAGTAATCTGTTTGTTTCTCTGAAGAAATAAGGTTCGTTATTCTTTTCTTTGCAGAGACGTGACATCCACTATAATGAATAATATTATTGAGCAATGACTTTTTCACAAATTAAGAAAATATAGGACATAAGAAGACTCGAATAGGATTTGGTTCCCTCGTTTAATTTTAAATTAATTATAGCACACATGATATTTTCTTATGTCCGCTGAACTTGATATCGTGTTTCCATGCAGGTCAAGTTTTTGTAAAGAACTTCATCCTTAGTTAATATCTCTTCTATATCTGCTCATAAACCGCATGCAAATAACGACCTAATACCAGGAAGTGCTTCCTCTAGAAATTACATGCACTCTGTTTGAGAAATATGATCTGATTAATAACAAGATAGCATGAACTATCTGATCAAACTCACCTTTAAGACAACTTAGATGAACTTGCACCTTCCGCATTAGCACTATCTCCTTTCCTATGCTTTTTTCTCTGACCTTTTTTCTTTGAAGTTGATCCATTTTCTGATCGTTCTGACCAAGTGGAGTCTGACGAGGTCAGGCTCGAAGCATCACTGACATAAAAGCGTAGAATTTCTTTTTCCTCTTGAGTGGTCGCCGAATTTTGTCGCAGCGTTTCTCGTAGTTCAGATGATATCGCTAAAGCTTCTGTGGGTAGATGCACTTGATACTGTTGTATCTCCACAAGAGGAATTTCTGGGTCATAATTTGCCGCAAAATGTGCACGTGGATCAAACATGAGTATTAGAGTTCCGCAAAAGAAAAGTCCGAGGAATACCTAAATATATTCACAATTTTTTGAAACACTGTTTTTTCAAGGATTCGAAATCTTTCCAAAGCATAGTGAACACTTTATCACAATTATTCAAATCATAATCTTAATAGAATTTTGTGTCAATAAATCGTTTGGAGTAAGCTTCTTCATATATTTTCCTAAAGTTCAGTTATGTGTCTCCATTGACCATAAATATCTCGAAAACACTTTATTAAGTGTATTGGATCTAAGAGAAAATATTACAATAATGTTTCCCGGGAAAAGTATGACTGCGAGACATGCAAGGCAATAACCGCGGTGAGACGATTTTTTTTTCTTATTTTTAATCAAGAAACAGAAGAAGCTTTAATATTATTTTTAAATTATGAATTATGAATGAAAAAAAAAATCGTATCCTTTGAGAAACTGTGCAAAACGTGCTTTCTAATTTTTAATTAAAATATTTCAAAGTGAGAGTCGTTTTAACGAAACTCATATTCTTAATGTACTTAAAATATTTCATAATCGAATATTTACAATTTTTGAAATATTTAATTAAACTTTTCCTTGAAAACATAACTCAAATTGCAAATTTAAGATCAAAAGACTCTACGCATCGATCGCTGAAAATGGATCATGATTGATCGTTAAGTGAATTTTTCAGCTTTAAAAATAAGTTATTTTAATTAAAATTTCTCGAGATTACATGTCAATCAATAGCTCGAATATCTTAAAATGAAAACGATTAATTGAATTTGCATCGAAAGATTGCAGAAGTGAAATTGAAGCCAAATTTTTAACTTGCGACTAAGGTCAAGGACAATCGAGGAAACAGACTCCTTAAAAGTTGCTTTAATATAGGGGGCGGGCTGAAGTTAATAAAAAGTTTGGGCGAGTCTAGGAGAATTTATTACAGGGAGGACGTTAAATATTTATAAGTCAGCATCCGCAAACAGATGCAAGATTAACAGTATACTTGAAAAAAAAACTACTTATCACATTACAAAGAAATGTTCCCAGCAAATGAAGTGCTTTTATATGCTTACAACCGTTTTTAATTCTTAATTACCCGTGTAATCAGTCTCATTCCAGAGATTTGTTGAACAGTACCTGAAAATGTGCATATGATCGCCGTCCACAACGGCTCGGTGAGCAAGCAAATCGATTCTCGTAAACACAGCAATATCCCCGGATCCATGATGTTTTCATCCTCTTTACATTCCGATATAATTACCGTCTGCCACGAGCCGTGTGGCGGCATTATGTACTTTCAATTTATTGATTTGATCCTGCAGTCCTAAATAGTTTAAACTTTTTCAACTTAGGAGTTGAAATTTAGCGCTACATTTTGACAAGAAATTTTGAGGTTTAATGCTAATGCAATGTTGAAGAGTGAAGTTGTAGTTTATATTTTTGTTATTATTGTTAGGTCTTTATTCCCCCCCCTTTCGGTGGAATAAAACAATTGAACCGCCGCATCGTAGAAGGGGGTATACAATTTTTTGGTCTGAGCGCAAACTGATCCTGACAATGTAAAAATTACAAATTTAAAAATACTAGCAACTATGATCCGCGCGCTCTGCGCGCGATTAATTTCTCGTTTTTTTCAATTTCAAATAAAAGGATTTTAAATGTTTTAAGGTATTTCAAAAGTATGCGAAATAATTCAGAATTTTTAATTTTTGAAGCATAAAAACTTGTAATGCCTGGTCAACTTTCAGGCATCTCAATAAGTTTCATATGATTCCACTTGAAATTCCTTAAAATATCGTTAAATCTTTTCAAATTACTCAAAATTTCATGAAATCTCTTAAAATTTTGAAAATCCAATAAAATTTCGTAAAATACCTTGAATCCCTTAAAAGTCCTTAAAATTACTTAATATCCCATAAAATATCCCAAAATCCTTTATAATTATTTAAAGTTCCACGAAATATCGTCAAAATCCTTAAAATTTCTGAAAATCCCCAATAAATTGGTAAAATCTTTTGAAATTTCTTAATATAATTCAAAATCCTAGGAAATCTCATTAAATTCCTTAAAATGTCTGAAAATCACAATAAATTTCATAAAATTCCTTAAAATACTGCCTTAATATAATCTTTTTGACAGCAATTGTTTTAACAACGAAAATACATAGTCTGAAGATAGTTTTCAAATTCGATACATTCACACAAATTCGTGCAATTTCCAAAACATTAATCAGGTTTTCGACAACAATGTGTTCGATATATTGGTAACAATATTTTTTTAAGATAGGAACATTTTTTTAACATAGGATTTTTTGATATTATGCATGCAAATGAATTACTGGAAATATATTCCTAATACATAATAAAAGTTGAAAAAAATTTCAAAAGTGATGAAAAACCACAGCGCTCGGATCAAGAAATTTTATACCCCCTATAGTTGTACGATCCGGCGGTTCAATTTAGGTTTGAACCCTGAAAACTGAACAACTTAAAAATCGTAAATATTCGAAATCTGCGGGTTGAAACAATTAATAATAGACAGGTTCTAAGTTAACGAGTTCGAAAATTTCCGGCCTAATTTTTTCGGCACATCTTATTTAAAATTTTTAAATTTGAATAAAAATAATGATTTGAAATCTTTATAATAAACCCTTAAATATTGATTCTAAAATTTAAATAATATGAAGGTGCATCAATATTTTCATTATTCCAATTTAGTGACTTTTTCTAAACCTTTTATTTTTGACTAAAGAACGTTTTTCTCACTTCTACCCGATCTACTTGGATCGAGTTCAAAGTGCAGAAGAGTGTATGCTTGAAAACTTGGCTAGAACTGCTCCTCATTACGTGCTATAAAGGATAAGATTGACGATGCATCTAAATCAGATTACGGTTTTTATAAAAAGTGCCACAAGAAAAGCAATAAATTCAAAGTTACACCATACATCGAAATTATAAACTTTTCATTTCTTTTATTATTGAAAGCTCATGTGGGATTAGTAATTTTGAATTCGTGAGTTACTTACAAAAAAATATAGATGCTCTAAATCTAATTTTACTTTATAAATTACACTGCTGTCACTTTTTAATAAATTATCACAATAAATCACTTTAATCATCGAAGATAACGTATATTTCATAATTTGCTATTTTCGGAAGCCGCTGCAGTTTCTTGTCCAAGTTCAATACATTTCTCCATTGAAGCAGGTGATGAAATGCAACAAATAGTCTCTTTGAAAGCTTCTCTATAGCGACTGCTCATAACATTATACAAAATGGGATTGGCAGCCGTGCTCATATAATATGAAAGTCCACTGAAAACATACAGCTCATCTGATTTATAATTTGAATACACACTGAAAATTCGTTGAGTATGAAAAGGAACCCAACAAACGAAAAATGTTACTACCACAGCACCTGAAATATTTACATAATAAATGTCTTTTCATGAATATATAAAAAATTGCTCGATTCCAAGTTAATGAACTTACACAGCATTTTAATAATGGACTTCCTAGCTCTCAACTTTCTTGATTCAAAATGAATTGAATCCAAAGGTTTGGAAATTGAAGAACTGGCACTCCTGTGAATTTCCAATCCCATTTTCACATATAATCCGAGAATCGTAATCATCGGTATCAAAAATGATGTCACGAAACTTATTTCGATGTATGGATATTCGAATCTACGACATGCACATATAGCCGATTTTTCGGATATTTTCCCAGAGTCTGGAATTATTCATGAATCTATAATAGGCGATTAATAGGCTAGGAAGGTAAATGCATTATATGCAAAATGCGTTTGAAATTTCGCACCTTCAGGATATTCAGTATAGGATAAAACCGAGTTTAAAGTGGCAGGAATAGCTGAGAAAAGACCTATTAGCCAGCAAGCCAAGATGACAAAAATTGGTCTCTTTAAACCGCTCATCGTGTGAAGGCGAAATGGATGACAAATGGCTACGTACCTCTCCATAGAAAAAGCCATTATCGTTAACACGGACACATAGGAAGACCTGAAAAATAAAAAGGCGAAATGCTAATTTTTTAGAATAATGCCTAACAAATCAAGCTGCTATAAAGTTGTATTTTATCGCTTTTCTCGCGCATGATGCATATTCATTCGCATTCATTATATATACAACTGCAGTAGAGTCATTTATATTTTTGAAATATTACTCTATACTATTCAATTGTTTTTAAATATTATCGCGCAAATGAAGCAACATAAATGTCACTTACATTTCTGAAATGTAGTGTGAAAGTTTGCATCCAAAAAGGCCCAACTTCCAAGGATAGCGATGCCAAATTTCTATAAAATCGATAGGCATGCCTGAAAAATGCATACAAAATTATATTCATAAGTTTCTCTTCATTCTAAAAAATGGACGAGTGTTATTTACCTAGTATCAATAAAATGAGATCAGATACTGCAAGACTGAAAAGGTAGTAATTGGTTGCATTTTGCATCAAAGGATTTTTTACAGTGACCATGCAAGTGGCCAAATTTCCAAAAATTCCTACCAAAAATATGATTAGGTAAAGCAAATTTAATGGCACTGCTATAATTATTGGTAACTGTTGTGGTCCAAGTTCATAATAGAGGTATTCATCTTCTGAAAGATTTTTCGGTACCATTGTTTCATAATTTCATCAAATAGCTGTCACTTGTCATAATCGAACGCTTGCAAAAAAAAACATCTTGTATAATCAATAATCACTCATTAAGCACTCATTCTCCTTTTTCACTTTCCATATTTGAGTAAATGTTCATTTTGCACTAAAGGGTTCCCCTTTTTATCTCATATTTAATTTAAATCTCCGCACTTGATATGTTGATAAACTCAACTATTTCTTTTCATAAAATTAAGAAAGTCACAATAAAAAAATTCAATGAAGTTAACTCTGCGGAAAAGGAATTAAAAATGCGAGTATAAAAAATACGAGTTTTCAACTGGAATCTCAGATGACTTACTGACTAAACGAGTATTCGATTGCTTTCATAATCTGTAGCCGTTTTTAGATACTGAGGCATGTATATTGTACAACTATTACTCGTATATAGAATCAGTTGCAGTTTCCCGTTCTGATTACAAAAGCGGAAGTTCGACCATTCTTTTTTTAATTTAATCTATCTGTCGCTTCTCTATAATTGTGCAATTTAATTTCACATTATGAAATTAAAAAATTTTAAAAAATTTGGAATTCTTTTTGTGAATTACGTTGAATTCACCCTGAATTTTTTTAGTTATTTGAAATTCTTTTAAATTCTTCTGAATTCTTTTGAATTCTTTGTCAATTTTTTAGAATAACTTTTAATTCGCTTAACTAAAAAATAATATTTGTTAAAAAACTTTTCTTGCTCCATCTCATTTTAAAAACGAGGGATTTATTTCAACATAAATAAACAATTCTGTATGTACATGTAATATAGTTGCTATAATCAATTAAAAAGTTTAAATTATTTATACGAAGCTCTAAAGCTCTATCTAAGACAGACATAAAACATTAATTTTTAATAATAACAAAAACTCAATTGTATCAAAGAAGACTGCTGGCTGTTGATAAAGATTCCGCAGCTCGGCTTTGAGATGTAGAACTTTCGTTACTCGTTTGCATCCTCACCGAAAGATGTTTATTGCCAAGGAGAGCTTGTTCTAAATGATTATCCGGATGTAATAAATGATTTTCACGTCGTTTAGCTTCTCCATCGTAGCCATTGCTTTTATCAGTTTCTTGATTCAGATTAAAACGAAACATTTCTTTTGCCTGGCTTATTGTGTATCTGAAAAATGATTTACTTTCATTTCATTTAAATTGTAGCAAAAAAAAACTGTTTTTTAATGCTTATCGCAAAAATAGCTCTTAATACCCTTTCCGGTATAAAAGACGAAACATCTTCGTTCACAAGAAATTATATCGACTAAACTTAACGAGTATTTATCGTATAGTCTTATATACATATGCACGAATAGAAATTATGCAGCTACAAGTGCTTCTACTCAACATGTATATCAAAACTGAAGTGCACAAGACAGAATCAGGTGCATTATTGTATTTACTTCGTTTATCATGGCTGTCGTGCACAGATAAGACATCTATTACCTCTTTTAAAGTGATACTTATAGTATATTTCAATTCTGCGATTATTTGCAAATTTTCCAAACCCAAAACAAAGCTATTTAGAAATTGAATATCGAGGGCAAGAGCAATAAGAATGCCGCATTTTGGAAAGTCACTTATTCCTATCTTAAAAAAGTGGTGTAACGAAATGTCTCGAAAATCTCGCGTGCGTAGCGCGCGAGTTGGTTTGTTAGTTTCCATTAAAATTTATAAAAAAAGATTATTCTTCCTTCAAAAATTTAAATGTCAAATTATTCATTGTTTAATTATTATTTAGTACTCAAAAAGGATGTTTGAATGTGGTTATTCACCTGATAGAAGACCGCAAATTGGATGAACGTCTCTCGGGATCGGAATTTAATCTAGAAACGTTGATCTTCTTAGAGAAATTTGAAGCCCCTTGTCTCTCTGAGGCTAAAGAGCAACAAAGCGTTTCCTTAAAAGCTTGTCTATATCGGGAACTCATTACATTATAAAGAATAGGATTAACAGTGGTACTAAAATAGTAGAGAAATCCACTGAAGATATATAAAAATTCGTTCAAGTCCGGGTAGTAATCTGCATTTGAACCGTAAACGTAGAAAAGCCTTTGCGTATGAAAAGGTGCCCAACAAATAAAAAACATTACCACCACCGCACCTGAAAAAGAACAACAATTTTAGTAATTATTATTAATAAAACAGTACCTATATACAGCAAATATCGCGACTTACTTAGCATTTTAATGATGCTCCTTCTAGATTGAACTTGTTTAGATTCAGTGTGAATAGAATTCTGGTTAAAAGCAGGCCCCAGGGAACTTCCGGTACTCTTATGAATCTTTAAACCCATTCTTACGTACAGAATAAAAATCATAACCATTGGTATGAAGAAGAAGATGAGACAGCTCATTTCATAAATAGGAAATTTAGGCATATGGGGTAGAATCATGCCGCAATAAGCAGAGTCTTTCGATTTGATTTCTGAACCTAAAATAGCAAATGAAAAATAAATAAACACTTATTGAATTTAATTGAATAACTGATCATAAAATTAGATATTTGTTTCAATCCGGCTTTGATTTAAAGTTAAAACAATTTCGATTATAATTTTTGCATTACAATGAATTTCTATTCCTTTCAAAAATCTGTATTTATTTTTAACTTCTTACCTGGTGGATACATCACATAATTCACTTTTGTATAAATAGCAAAAGGTATTGCTGTTATCATGGCAATCGACCAGGCACCCAAGATAAATCGAATTGGGCGTTTTAGTCCACTCATCGCGTTTATCCGAAAGGGATGACAAATAGCCAAATATCGTTCCAAAGAAAATGCGACTATAGTCAACACTGATACGTAAGAAGACCTTGAAATGGGAATAAATAATCAAAATTTGTTACTCAATGTTAAAGAATAAATTACTAATGCCAAAACTAATTAAATTAAATTAATTTTAATTTCAACATAATATTATTAAAAAATAATATTACTCACATTTCGGATACGTAGGCTCTTATTTTGCAAAGTGCTTCCCCTAAAACCCAAGGATATTGTTGCCAAAAAACGCTTATTTCGTTTGGCAGACCTGAAATAGTTTTAAAAAAAATAGCAATTACCAAACTTAAGTAAAGATTTCATACAAAGTTTTCACATTTTAAAAATAATTTACAGAAGAATTTGTATTCACTTTAAATTTAAAGCAAGAAGTTTGGATTAAATTTGACTGTAATTAAAGTTCAATCCAAGAATGTATTTTTAAATTTCACACGCTATTACATCGAAAGGGAAAAAGTATCATTTTGCCACTTTAAAGCAGCAAACTGGACGGAAATTAATCTTCAACGAGAATTTACGAGCGTCTTATGTACGATGGGTAATTAGTATCATGGATTAGACGAGCACTACCGGTGTTAGCGGCTAAATATATGGCACAATAAATAAATTATAAGTCTGACCTTATTAAAAAAAACAGAATCCCGATTCTTCTTATTTTTACATTTTTTACTATTCATTTTTTGGAAAATAAAAAAATTTGTCGCGTTTTATAGATAATTGCAATAGAGTTGGTTCACAAGAATTTCTTTCTTACAGTAGCACTTTAAGGGTTGTAGTCAATCTATCTTTCATTTCCTTGTAGGTAGTATAAAAAAAATATACAAATTAAAAAAGAACTCAAACATTTTTCCCCTTTTTGCAATGTGAAAATATACACCAAGACGTCATACTGAAACCTTTAGGTGAATTTCATTGTTACAGACTTTACTCTGGCGCCAGAAACTGGAGGAGTAAATTTATTATTTTCTCCACACTAAAGCCACCCTTATCTCAAATATTAATTTATTCAGCCAGTTTATAATAAGCTCTTTAAATTCATGTCTCGAATAAAGAAAGTCTTGCTTTAGCGAACAAATTTTCGAAAACTCTTATTGCGAATTATGAGGAAATTTTTTTTAAAACAAAGCAATTTAAGGGTATACGTTAATTACCATATAAGTAAATTTAGTTTCGCCAACTTTATATTTGCAATAATAAATATTTTTCGCTGAAATTATGTAATCTACCTCCCTCTGCATAAAACGGTGGTAAATCGCCTAGTTTTAGCGAAAAATATTTGCTATTGCGAACGTAAAGTTGGCGAAAGTAAATTTGCTCTTATGGTAATTATCACATGCGCTTAATCAAATTGGATTTCTCAAAATTGTTGGTAAATCTAATGAATTTTATGGACGACTATTTTTAAATCGTGATTCATTAAAGATTTTCAGATGTGATATGTAACTTAATTGCTTTGAAGCTAATTACATTTTTATCTCTTAGTTTTCATCTAGTCTTAGATCTCTTTAGTCTTCAACCGTTAACGAATAGGAACTTTTTAGATTTGATAAGGAGAACGAACAATTTTTTAAACTTGAATTCAATTATTCTTTCAAATATGTTTAAATGATAACATATATTTTGGATTTCCCAAATATGTGGATTTTTCCCACTTGGAATACTATCCCTCCAATTATGGTTCTCAAATCTCTTTCTGAAGAATTACCCTACAAAATTTTGAGAATTTCATTCTTTTTATTAATCATTTTTAAATCTGATAATCAGATAAGGGGTGTAAACTTTGAGACACGTGATTATTTTATCATTATCCTTTTTTATTTTATTCTCACTCTATTCCTCCAAGAGTGTTGACATGTAATGACGCAAATTCCTACGACATTTCAAATCCAGCAAACAGGCTCAACGGAGAAAAGTTGACACCTATCATAAATGTACATAAGACAAAGATTAATTTAAAGCCCTTATCTTCTCGGGATAGTCAGACGTATGCATTTTTTGTCAACACCTCTTCTTTTTACCTCGTTAAATTAATCAATTCTCATTAATGTATGTTCTATATTTGATTCTATTTTCATTTCTGAGGATTCTAAATTTAATTCTCTGGTTCCGAAACTCAAAAACAGTTAATGATTTAGGGTTTAATTAAAAAATAATCTCCTTTTTATTATTAGTATTTATAAGAAAAGTAATATAATATTACTAATAAAATTCCAGAATTTAAATCCTTGTAAGAATATTGAAGCTGAGTACAAAATAAATATAAACGCAATTAAAAAGACCTTCAAAATATTTCAGCACTGTTAATAAACACTCATTACTAATGAGTCATTAGTATATAATTACAAAATTTTTGTCTGAGATATTTCGCATTCCACAAAACTACGTCTTTTAGCGGAAATGCGAATATAAATTAATTTAATTTTAATTAAAACATTTTTTGTGATATAGTTCATTCAGAAATATTTTTTTAAATGTAAAATATACTAGAAAATAAATTTTAGGACGCCACGGCATTAAATCAGAGGCTACAAAATTTATTAATTAAAAAATGTATCTATGGCCTCCTTAAAATAACTCCTCAAAAACAAATCATAATTCCTCGCTTCGTGACCTCATAAATGTTTGAAAAATGCATTTAATTGTGTCAGGACTGTGACTCGATAAGCACTTTTGCCTTATAAATATTGAATTAAAGTGAAATTTAAATTTACTTTAAGGATATCTGACTTTAGCTTCTTTCTTATCTAACTTTTCTTCTCGAACTCACCAAGAACAAGTAGAGTAAGGTCCGATATGGCGAGACTGAAGAGGTAGTAGTTAGTCGCATTCTGCATCGATGATTTCTTAACGATGACCATACAAGTAGTAATGTTTCCTAAAATTCCCGTAAAAAATATTGCCAGGTATATTATAGTCATGGGAATAGCCACATGCAGTGGTAAATGCTTCGGACCAAGGATACTAATTAGATACTCTTTTTCAGTGAGATTCTCCCCTCGAGTGAGATTCTCCATTTTCAAATTTGTCAAAAATTTTGCATTCTCTTTTCTCTTGTCAGTTTCATCTTTTCTTCGACTTGAATATTTCTCCCGTTACAAAGCCATTATATTCCCGGTTCTTGACATTCGCTAAAAAGAGCTTCCACAAATTGAAAAACAAAGTTTTCAGTGCGTCGATAAACTTTGAAACTGAAACCTTTTCGGGATGAACCTAGCAATCGGAAGCGCTCGACTGTAGTTCGATCTGAAAGACAAACAAGTTTTTAAAATGGGTAAATAATCTATACTTTCGAGGAATTATTTGTCAGAACGAGAATTTCAGACTAGAATCTTTAATTTGATATTTTAATTGTTAAAAAATATTCATCCTATGAAAATTTTATCTTCAACTGCTTTTATAAATCTCCTCAGTAGATAAGACTTTTTACGACTATATATACTCGAAATAATAATCTGAGATTCAGACAAGCGATAAGAGATTATTACCATTTGGCATTTACTAATAATTAACTTTAATTTACTGAACTGCAATATTCAGTAATTATTTTGAAATCTTATCTGAAGAAAAAAATTGTGGAAAAAACCCAGGTAATCTGAATTTGCTCATATGGTAAATAACACATGCCCTTAAGAAAACCTTAATGCAAACAAAGCATTAACATATTGTCTTATACGGTTCTTTGTTGATAGCCTTGTGAAATGAAGATGAAGTTTTCTCGGTAAATAAAATCTTAATTTAAGGGAAGACTCCAACTCACACTTTTTAAAATAATTCTTTCAAGGAAACTTCAAACGCCACTTCTTCCCAATCCGCGAATAAATTACTTTTCCTCGTTGAGCTGTTATCGACCCTTTTATCAACTAAAAAATGATCTGTGATACGTTAGAATGTCCATCCTCCGTCCGAAAAACGATCGATTACACTTTCGTTTGGACCACCGTTTTGCAGATTCGAGATTCTAAGAAAATGGGTGCGATCCACCTCGAACTTCCGAAAACTGTCACTTCGCGATAAGAACTGAGGACAATTGCTTGTATTTGGATCTCCCGTATCCGAAGAACTATTATTATTATCGTTGAAGACACTCATTGCTGCTTATTTACATCCTCGAGATTGACTATAGCGCCGAATCTTTTCTTTTGAAATCCCTTATGAATCACGAATCAATGTAAATATTAATATCAGGAATTTTTCGATATCCTTTCAGTTACTGTCTGAAATACTGACTGAGATGTGATTCCATCGGGTCTGTTAAAGCTTGTCGTAGAAACGTTTCTGATAAGAACAAAGACGACGGATCAAATTGAAAAGCAAGGACGTCTTCGATATAGAATATAGAAGACAATTTCGATGATCGACTTCTTTATGAATCCTGTAACAGAAAAATTTTTTAGAAAAAAATATTCTTGCTTCTACTGAAAAATGAAATAATATTAGTACCTAAAGTGCAGAAAATTCAGGAATCACATTGAATGTATGAATGAAAAGTTTCCAGCATATTTTAATGAAGGCGGGTTTAATTAAAAACATGTTTAGTATGCGTAATGATGACACTTCTATCTTCGTAAGGTAATGAGCACATAGGCAGATATTAAAAGTCAAAGGAAAATAAAAAAATTCCGCGTGCATAAAAGCATTTCGAAATATGCATAGTATATATTATTTACATAAAAATTTACAAACATTTGACCAATTTTTTAAGTATCGTTTTACGAAATTTATGAAAAATAATTAGAATTTTTTATATAGATATAGAATTTAAATTTAAAAAATGCTTTTCATCTGAAAGATCAAGTCTTTAAATAATGTTCTCCTTTTTTAAAACTCGGAGTTATCTTACTAATCAGTTGGAATTTAATCAGGTAAAGATATAAAATTAATAATAATACGAAATCAGATCGCTAGTCTCGTTTTAGCTGCAGATTGATTGCGAGAAAAATAAAATTCAAGGAAACATTGTTTAAACAGACGTCAAAGCCACTGAGGACTTAAAGTCTGCCTAACTTAGAATCAAAACTGAGATCAAATTTCCCATTATCTATTTCTGCAATTTTGAAATACAGAAAGCATACAAAATTATAAAATAACCAAATAATGAGAAGCAGGAAACCTCAAATTAAAGATCAGCTGTTGAAAAAAATGGATCAGTGCCAAAATAATAAAAATAGATATTCACAGATATGTAGAATTAAGCTGGTATAATATTAAACAAAGTGAAGCAAACACATTCTTGTGAAATAAATTCGAGACTTTTTGCCCTATTTAATTAAACAAGTTCCAAATTTCAACAGTCATAACGTGCTTTATTTTCTTTAGCTTTGTTTCTTATCACGGAGCTTATCAAGATTCTGTAATTCACATCAGGAAAAGATAACAATCTTTTTTCTTTAACACATAGAGCGATTAATTTGTCACAATTGGAAAGTACCACGAGGTAGAAAAATATACCGGATATTTCGGGTGATAGCTGTACACATTTTTATATAATACTTATACCTATATTGTACGACTATCAATGTGGTACAGATTGGTTCATTGGCACAACACTTTCTATTTCTAGGTAAATGCACTTAGTCTTTGTTATGCGAATATCCTTCATATTGGACACAACGACGATAAATTTAAAACAAACTCTTGGAAACTCTTCCGAGAACTAGAAAAGTACTTTCAAAGAGGGGAAGATTTTCGTCAATTCCTCTATCAATAAAAATTAAATTAATTAAAATTATACATACTACGAAGGTATAGTTAATCAGAATCAGAGGCTTCGGAACTCGTATCGCTTTCTGTTTCGGTAGTATCATGATTTACCGGCGGTCTATTTGTGTTCACAAAAAGATCGTCGTCTTCCTTTTCTTCGTTTTCTTTAGAATCTTCTTCTTCTTCGTTGTCTGCATCTCCGTTGCTTTCGTGTCGCTTTTGTTCGAATTCCTGCGGCCAACAATTTTGAGATTGGTAAAACTTTATATGGTCCTGAAAAGAATTTTTTTTTTTAATTAATATTTTAATTGCTAGAATAAAAAATTTTTCATACGATATAAACTGAGCTTACAATAACCTTCAGTATTATTTAGATAAAGTACGTACCCTCGTTAAAATTTTAATTATTTCTCCCTTGACTTTGTCGCCTTCTGGAATGGGTTCGATAATAACAAAATCTCCTCTCTTCACCCAGATACTTTTTCGGAACTTCGGTGGCATAGATATCAGAAATCGATCTCCCGTTGAATCCATCGCTTCGTGAAGGTTATTTCCCCGTGATTCTATCAGTTGAACTATCGATTGAGACTCCGTTGGCAGAGTTAAATCCTCTTCGAGCTCCCGGGTTACGTGCTTGCGTTTCGTTGATCTGGACATTATGATCTGAAACGTAATATTACATTTGGGATTAATCTTCAATATTATTCTGCAAGATAAGGGATTTATTTTGAATACATTGTTAATATGCATAAGCAGGCACATAGCAGTAATATTCGATTATTCGATCTTTGAGAATTTAAACCAATTTTTAATTTTTCCATATAAAAAACTAGATTTATTTTAAATATTTTTCAGATAAAAAATAAGAATAATTTTTGTAAAATAACTGGATGATTTACGACCTTCTTAGATTCAGAATAATATTTTCTTCCACATATATTTTTCTATTATCACCCATTTTCTTTGCTTAGGGTTTTGCACCAACTCTATTTTTCCTCGGTTGGTTTTCGACACTCAAGTTTATGCGCTGCATTCTAAACATGCATTTCCGAGTATATCTGTCATGAAACGCGCGCGGTGTCGCGTGTAAGAATGAACTATTTTTCTTATGCTCTAAATCGAAATTTATATACGTGGGGGGAAGAGGTCACACCCCGCAATTCATTCTTCATTTTCTTTTTTATTTAAAACCAACTGAGTCACATAAACTCTAATCATTCACTCATCACAAAAATAAGTCAGTTATAAATTTTGTTTGAAAAATTAGTTTTCCTAACTTGAATATCTCGCTATTTTGGCTTTTTCAAAATTAAATTTCTTCTAAATTAGAATAGCTGTAGATTATTACTACGTTTGAACGCTTCAATTAAAATTGCTTTAAACAATCAGTTCATTGTTCTTTATAATGTGGGCGAATTAAATATCTTAATTTTAACGTAAGTAAGAAAATAGTAAAATAGAGTCACTTTTGAATCTCTTCTTTGACGTCCTCTTTAGTCGCCATCAGATCTCCCTGGCCTGCATTCGTCTTGCTCTTGCTCCCATGCCAGGAACCCAATAATCCACCAGACTTCTCAATAGCCTTCCAGACATCCAGATTCTCACCAGGTGGTATCTCATACCCACTTTCAAGTCCGTGAGGATTCGATGGTGTCTTACAATCTGCACTCGCTTCTTTCCTCAATACAGTATCAACTTCAACCGAAGTGAAAAACGCTACAGACATGGGAAGATCATTTATGCCAAGTCTCGAAGAGCAAAAAGACCTAGTCATCAAATTCGTAATATGCATTGCAAGTGCAGCATTGTACTTGTACTTGGTCGATACCAAATACCGAATTTCATCATGAAATGAGAGGCAAAATCTTGCATTATCGCGCATCAGCCATCGCATTGAAACCAGCATCAAATGCAAAAAATCGACTGCTCCACTTTGAACAACCCAGTTAACTTTCGTGGGAAGATATTTATCTTCATCGATTCCACGTCCTTCTAAAGCACGGCTTAGTCTAGAGTTCAAAAAAGGTGTAACCGGATTTGCACTTCCTGCGATTTCCTCAAGCCTGTTGAACATTGCTGATTCCGATCCTCCAACCCATTGACCCTTTTCAAACATTTCTCCTACATTCTTGCCATAAATCTTCGCTATTCTGAACATCATACTTGCAGAATATTCTTTATCCTCCAATTCTTTACTGATAAATTCTTTCTTTAGTCTAAAAACCTTTTTCCCTTTGGTCATAGCAAACATTTTTTTAGACTTTGAAGCTGCTTCAGCTTCAGTCATTGATGGATTGAATTGCTTCAAAAGTCTCTCTGCGAATTTCTGACCAGCGCCGTAAATTCTCGCGTAGTTAATAACTTTGGCGTGGTCTCTTGAAATACCAATCGCCTTCGCTGTCACGCTATGCATGTCTGTTCCATTAGCTTTGTTCCCAATCAGAGTCATCCATCCAAAAGGCGTAGCACCATGGATTTTTGCATGATGAGCATCTCCAATCACGGAAGCGATCCAAAGTTCCTGACTGTCTACATCAGCCCCTACGATGTTGTATCCCGGAGGTGCTTGTATCATCGCACGTAACTCTGATCCTATTCTTTCAACATGAGCGTTAGAGGCAGTCATCCAAGTTGGTTCGACCGCTCTTCGAGTTAAGGTTCCCGAGACTACAACTTGCGGAATAATTGCACCAAACCGCATCTTCCTTTTGTCCTTCTTTAAAACATTTGGCAGACTCTCTTCCTCGAACCAAACCACCATCTGAGAAAGTATCCTGTCTCTATTATTCCTCCAGTACGAAATCATCTTCGCAATCTTCAAAACCAAACTCGCGCTGACATCCAGTCCAGCTAAAACATTTTCTGAAAATTTGTGTAGAAAGTCTTTCGCTAGAGGGTTACCCACTTTATGTGAAATCCCGTCTTTGTGAGGTAGTTTGAAGAACCAACAACAATTGTCGATATCGACGTTGCACCAAATACCACTGCCTTTGTAGAAGGTCTCATTAACTGGGTTCTTTTTTTCCTTACAACGCCAGAACTCCGTTTTGTGAAGGTCGTTCTGAACGTCCACCCTTAGTGTCGCCATTGCGTAATCGACTCCTGCTTCTGAAGGCGATTGATGAGGCAGAGGACATTGTTCCAGCAATTGCTTCAAAGGTATATTAGTTTCTCCACTAAGGTGATCGCTATGAGGTACAAGAAATCCCCAGCCGTGCTCTCTGATGTAATGCAGAGGATAATTTTCCCAAGTAAGGTTCAAGATCTTTGGCGTAACTTTCATAGAAGTACTAATATTCTGGGCACCCGGTACCCAATTCTCGCTGTTTTTCCTGAGACATAGCTTCCGGTACCAGTTTGGATATCCAGGCATGTGAGTCTTTCTCGCCGGAAGAAGATACTTTGTGTCCTGAAGATAAGAAAATTTCTCCTCAAGTGGATCAGCCTCTTCTTCATCATCCGAAAATCTTTTCTCTAGAGCTCTTTCTCTTTCTATCTTTTCTTTTTTTTCAGCCTTTTCCTTTTCTATTTCTCGAAGTCTGGATTTCGTTAACGAAGACTTCATTTTAATATCCTGAGTGCTCCAATCCTGATCCCACATCCACAAATCCTCCTTGTATTTCTTGTTGTGCATGAGTTTGCAAACTTCATCAGCTCGCTTTGATAAAATGACTTTTGCTTCGTAGTTCATATCCTCAAAGGTAGATTCTGATTCTTCTATATATCTCTGCCAGTTTGAATTTACTGGAAGATAAGCAGACCCCAATTCCAACATTCCAGCGAAAGTTACCGGATGTGGAAATCGTTCCTGAAACATTGGAAATAGCTTTTGCAGGATGGCATGAGTCGCTTGCACGTCGGAAGCGCAATACTTCATCAAATCGTTGAACTGTTCTCGAACTTCCAGAAGAGTTCCTTCGACGAAAACGTCTCTGGGCTTTTTATCGATTTTCTGCCCACAGTAAAGTTCGTGAACGTCGCCCAGATTGTTCAGAGATGATCGATTGCGCAAATTTTCTTCGAGGTCTTCTTTATCCGTCTTCAGCAATGCTCTTTGAAAACTGTTGATTCCGCTAACGCACACATGCATAGACATCGTGTCCACAAATCGAGTCCCTGTTGAATTCAGCCAAAATTGTTCTTTAATTCTGGCTCTGTCGTAGGAAACGTTATGACCTATTATTATCTTTGACCTTTTTTGAAAGCTGTTTAGTTTCTTTCCGTGATCTGACGAATTGCTTTCTAAGGGAATAAGAAGATCCAAGGATAGTAAACGATCTTTGACCACGACAGCTGAACCTTCTGCAAGAGATTTTGAAACCCAACCATACCAAGCGTTTATACTAACTGCTGTGGCTAGCGTGGGAAGCGATCCTTCATTCATACAAACTTCCACGTCAAATATTAGTCCATCTTCTGGCGGATAGTCTATCTTTTCTGATCCTGCATCTGTGTATCTAGATATAAAAGAATAATATTCTGTGAAATATTTCAATGCATGGCTTTCAAAATGAAATATTTCGAAATTAGAAATGTAAGTTTCTTAACATTTGAGTTTAATAGATTTTTCATAATCAGTTTTCTTGACAGAAATATTTGTTGTATTTCGATGCTTGAATTTTGGAATATCTAGTAATTTTAGGTTTGCTATAAATTTGTGGGATCTAGGATAAAAATGTTGATTTTTGTAAAAAGCTAGATAAAAAATAATTTATAATTTTATTATTAAATCTGAACATGTCAGTTGGTAAAATATAAATAAATCAAAAGCATCTTCCTACATTTCCAGAAGGAAATATCTCAAGGTCATACGGATCTCCAGAAATGAGGATTTTTTAAATTATTTTTTTCTTTCATCCAGGCCTAACTTTTATAATAAATAGCAAAGATTTCATCTATGGAATACAAAATCCTATAACATTATAAGCATTAATTTTTTTAAACAATCATATGCGAATATAAGACGTTTTGAAAAGAAAAATAATAATATAATATTATAATATATTATTTGTATATCTTCTTCTAAATAGTTGAGAGTTTATGATTAAAAACTGCAAGAAAGTATTTCCGGTCGAAAAAAATATATCAGTGAAGAAAACTGATATGATTTTGAAAAAAACATTTTATTTTTTATTAGAAACTTTGCATCTTTCAATATACCTCGTCCATCCTTCCTGTAGAATCCAATTCTCCGGTGGTAAAGGAATTTTGCGAATAAGATCTTTCACAACTTTTAAGTAAGGTTTAACCTGAGCACTAGCTATATTATAAAAATGTTCTTCCACATCCTTTCCTTCCAAAGCAGGTATTTCTATATCCACGTTCGGTAAAGGATTTTGACTATCAATATCTAAACCAAAAGCCTTTAGTTCCTGCTTCATAAATTCTACTTTCTCTGAAGAAAGAAACCCTTGATTTCCTTCTGGAAATATTTGTTTATACAATCCCAAAGGAAGCATTTGTAAATTAATTTCATTTACTCGTTCATCACTTTTTCCTGAATTATTGTTGATTGCATTGTTGATATCTTGACTAGACTTTTTAGCTGAAATTGATTCCGTACTACTTGTTGAAGAATTTGCATTAGATAGAGGTACAGAAGAATTTTCAGTGTTTAATTCTTTCAAATTTGGTACGGTATTTTTGTACTTAATTAGTTTCAATTTGCTGTGTTTTTTTCGAATTTTCTTTCCGCTTTGATCCAAGGTCGTTTCACTTATAACATGATTGTTATTGAACCATTCGCTTTCAAAGATTAATTGTTCTGGTTTAGTTTCAATTTTTTGAGCCGCTGATAAATCATCCAGGATACAATTCTTCTTTCCACCAATAATTTTATACTTATTTCTCTGATTGAAATTTTTTTCCACATTTTCATTGTTTTCAATCAAATTGTCTTTTGGACTGACTGAACTTGCATAACGTTTACTCGAGTAATAACTATTCGAAAATGTAGACATTGACCGCTTAACTATTTTATACTCTGAAGCACCAAATGTTTTATTTTGTATATTGTATTTTGAGATAAATTTATGAACAGGCATGCTTGGAAAGGTTATGTGAAAACTTTTAGAACGACTTTGTTCAGCATTTTTACTAGACACCGTTTCTTTTCTTTGCTTAATAACTTTAAACTCTATTTGCGATGAAATGCAACTATTATCGTTTCTCAATTTTGAGGTTAGGAAATAACGTGCGAGCTTCTCATCCTTTTTGTTCTTCGAATGAAATATCTTCTTGGAAAATTGTTTCCATTTCTTATGTGGAGCTTGATTAAACACATTGGAACACTTGTATCTAATTGAAATGTTTATTATATTAGAATTCATTTCGCTAATCGAATAACCGCGTTACTCCGAACTGAAACTACAAGTTCTACACGTGACATTTCTCTGTAACCATGCTGGCGTCACGCACCTAAATTTATCATTTTTAAGGATACTTTAGACTAACATTACCTGAAAAAGACGGCAAACAGACTCCGAGATTTTATTTTTCTGCTTTCTAGCCTTTCGGGGAACTTCAAGTGTCGAAAATTCAATAAAATCAAATTATGAGACGCGAATGAAGCTTTGTAAATGCGTGGCGGCAATGCGCAGTCGTTGTCTCCTTTTCTGCTTGGTAGATTATGTATTTTAAAAATCAATAATATTTTGTTGGTTATACTATTAAGAATATGTGTATTGAAATTCTTATTTTTTTAAATTTTCAAAGTATAAAATACTTTTTGACAAAAAGTCTTTATTTTTAAAGAAATGTAAAAGAATACAAAAATATATATAAAAAGAGAATTTAAAATATCAGAAATTTCCGGGAATTGTCGTAAATTTCCAATATTTTTATGAATGGAGATGTAGAAATTTCATTGAGCCGTAAAAAAGAGAAATGGCGGCTCGGAGGTGTGGTGTCATAACCTCTTCCCACATTTCCATTCGTGGTTTCTGCCGTTTTTACCATGTATTTCAATTTTCAAGTGTATAGCACATGTGAGAATGATAACTGGTGCATTTGCGCTAGTATTGATGACCACAAAAAGAGATCATCAGCGTCTTGTGGTATTATTAGACGAATGACAGCTTCGTGTTGATGATGCTCCATAATAAACCGCATAAACCGCAGGAAAAACAGCTTTGATATGATTTTTAAATTGAATGTGACATTTAGGAACAATTCTAGTTGTGTCAAATTACTCTTGCAAATCTGACGTTTAATGTCGTCGATTAGAATGAAAACTTCGGAATATTAACTTCTGACAAGTTAACTGCATTTGAATCAGGTAGGACTGGATTTCCGATTTTTTATTTGTTAGGAGATTAGCACAACAATCGAGCTGCTAGATATTATATTTTTCCGAAACTTTGTTTATATATTTTATTCTCTGTTTACAATTTTGAATTAATTTCGAGAAATTACAAAAACTAGTTTTTATATTAATTTTCGGAGCAACGGAAACTTCACAATTGCTAAAGTTTTCATCATTACTAATCTTAAAATAATTATAATCTGTGTTGTCCTTGTAACTTGTATTATTCTTTTCTAACGCTTGTATGTTTCTTGTTGTCAACTTTATAAGAACGACAACTGCCATTGTTGACAATGGCAATTGTCAACTTATACTAGTTACAGTTTTACATTGCGAGATTACTTTTTATTATTAGGGATAATTATATTTTGAACTTAATAGTTACTTTTAATAGTCTTATGATTAAGGAATATTTTTTAAATAATAATTAGGAACAAGATTTTTTCTATGAAGTACACATAATTTAAAAACTCAGTTAATAAATTCAGTTAATAAAGTAAAGTTTTTATCTAAAAATTATACAGTGATGTATATTTATTATGAATATTTAATTTAACCTACGGATCTTGTAAACAGAAAATATTGAGGTTTTTTTACCTACGAATTAATTAAAATTTATTTTTTTACTGACTTCGCAATGGTGAATATGAGATTAATGAGAAATTCAATTATGGAAGATTTTATTTTTTTTTTTTCTTCGTACAAATATTTTAAGGTGATTATGTTAAAAAATATTCTGCCTTATTTTGAAATTATATCCTGTTCATGTATTGACTTTTAATTATGGCTCTTCAAGCTTTATATAATACTTTTAGAGGATTACTTTTTGCTTTACGTCAAAATGGATTTATGTAATTATATTTTTATTAAATTAAACATAAATATACCTCTTTAAGGTGTTGGAATTAAGTTCAATCTCATAATTCGATCTAGGGATACAGAGTTAAAAAAATGTTTAATTTTTAAATACATTCTGTGTAAAATGAAAAGATTGAATTTGAATCCAACATCTTTCATTGTGGTTTCTGCTAAAAATATTACGTCTAGAATAATCACTAAAGTCTCTATTGAAATTTCAGTCCCTAAAATGGAGGACTACACTCCCGTTGACGAAGATTTTCCCGGGCGTCTGCTACATCAAGCTACCCTTTGGGATAACGCCGAGCTTCTAGAGGATCTTCTAGGAGGCGAACATGCTCAGTACATAAACAGTCAAGATTCCTGGGGTCGAACAGCGTTGCATGCCGCAGCTATAACAGAAAATTCGCGATGTCTAGAAGTTCTCTTGTCTGCGGGTGCTAACCCAAACATAGCCTGCGGTCCTCGAGGTCAGTATCGAACTCCTCTGCATATTAGCGCGGAGCACGGACATAGTTCCAATATCGAAAAGCTTCTTGAGTTCAAAGTGGACTTGGGTGTTTGCGATAAGAACGGTTTTACGCCTTTAGATATATCTGAGAAAAGTGAACATGTCAAGTGTTCCACTTTGTTAAAAGAAGCCGAAGAGAAGTACGAGCTAGAAAGACTAGCAACTCACGCTTCCTTAAGAGCGGCGTGCTTGCAAGGCGATGCAACAGCAACTAAAAACCTAATTCAAAGTTTGTCCAGCGAATTAGAAAGCGTTGTCAATTTAGCACCAAATGGTGCAAATACTTTGCTTTTTATAGCGAGCGAAATGGGTCACAAGGAGATTGTTCGTGTACTTATGGACCACGGTGCAGATTGCAGGATACATCCAGTAACAAAATACTGCCCTTTGTACATAGCTTGTTGTAACGGTAAATTAGAAATAGTCGAACTTCTTCTCCGTCAGTTTCCGAAACAAGTTCAATCCTTAACCGTCGAAAAGTGGCTGCCAATTCACGCAGCTGTGATAAATGGTCACTACTCTGTTGTTGATCTTCTGCTCAAGTTCGAATATCCCCAGAATTTATATCAAAGGTATAAAGATCCATCTGGGGAATTCGAATATGATATGCCGTTTGATATCAATACGCAAGACGTCACTGGTCAGAATATTCTTTATATCTCTAGTATGTTAGGGAATTTGAAAATCGTGGAAATTCTCTTAAATTACAAAGTAAAAGCGCGGAAGATCAAAGAAGAAGAAGCGGGAAGTACGACTCCGGTGCCGATGTCGAAGCGGCGTATATCGAGCGGCATTCAGAGACTGATGTCGAGCTTAAATTTTAGAAGTAAGTCGTCCGAGAAGAAGGATGATAATATGATTTGTCCCTTGAATTTAGATTTATATTGCAATAATAGTACAGAAACAGCTCTACATGTCGCAGTGAAGGGAAGACACATTGACGTTGTGGCAGCTTTACTCTCATCTAATGCGAATCCTAATTTACCAGTAAAAGTTCTCTATGATCAGTCAGATCCTGAATCAACGTATTCTACCGTTTTAGCCATTGCATGTCAAAATCGCGATGTCAAGATTGCAGACCTTTTGCTAAAACATGGTGCAGTAGATAATGAGTGCAAGGCTCTGAAAATCGCAGCACAAAATCGTGACGAAACTTTGACCGCAAAACTCCTCTCGATAAAAGCGCATCCTGACTCTGAGTATAAAATTAATAAAAAAGCGATGACTGACAGTACTCAGTCGTCTCACTTTTCTGCTCTGTCCACTTTTGGTAATGTTACTTATTCTACGCTATTTCCCAATGTTCCCACAATGATCAATTGGCACAATCAACAGTGTCGACTCTCTCAAATCAGGTCTCAATGGTTCGTAGACGCAGTTTTGCACGTCAATAGAAAACTCAGCGCGAAAAATAACGACCTTGTGCTCTACGCAATTACGAGGATAGATATTTCCCACAATTCTATAACATCCGTCCCATCCATGGTCTTCTACCTTCAAAGTTTGAGATACCTCAATATGGCTCGGAACAAAATAGACACATTAACAGCAGATTCGAAAAATCCTAAAGATAAACTCTGTCCAGTTCTGGAAGAGATGTATCTGCAGGATAACCGTTTAGAGCAACTGCCAGAGTTTCTAATGACCCTTCCAGCTTTAGAAATTCTAGATGTTTCTAACAATAAGCTCCAATGCCTACCAAACAATTTGTGGAGAGCGCCGAAGTTGAAGGAATTGAACGCTTCATTTAATCTTCTACGAGACCTGCCCAGCGAAGTCTTTCAAAATATTGAGAAGAAGTTGGAACGAGAAGATGCTCTTGGCCACAGTCCCAGCTTCCGCAACTTAGCTGGACAAATTGACTTTTCTCGGGAAGATTCTACAGACTCGATGGATTCCTTTACAAAAATCGCCAACGCTCGGGTCATAGAAATGGAACGTCCCCACGTTTGGACCAAGTCGGTACAAATTTCGGAAAAAATCTCGGATGATACAGAGCCTGGGGCACGGTCCGTTCTCTCGTCGCTAAATTTAGCGCACAACTTGTTTAACAGTATTCCGGTGGCGCTGCCTTGTTTGGCAGTGAGTTTAGTAAGATTGAACATGGCGTACAATTCGCTGAGATCAATGAGTCACATTACGTCGTATCCGGCGACTTTGAAGCAACTGGATCTATCTAACAATCAGATTTCGTGCTGGCCAAGTTTGCCCCAAGTTGATGCAGATGCAGATTCAATGGAGCAAGCAACGACTGCTTGTTACTGTCCTGCAACAAATATTCAATCCCCAATTGTACCCACGAATAGACACACCGCAACTTCTCTGCGTGATGTTGTTCTCATGTCTGTCTGCACTCACAGGCGACACTTAAGGCTAGAAAACCTAAGAACTCTTGTACTAGCGAACAATTTACTAACGAGGATTCAACTAACTTCAGTTGACGACGGAGAAATTCCAAATCTTGAGGAAGAAAACGTCGACAAGAATACAAGAGTGACATATTCGGGCTCAAAGTTGTACCTCCTCTTTCCAAACGTTAGCATGCTGGACGTCAGCAGTAATCATCTGAAAGAAATCCCACACAATATTTATGAACTCAGCAACCTTTCTGTCTTGAATGTGAGTGGCAACACCGAGATTGTGGAACTCCCACCTCAGATGGGACTTCTCTCGAGATTATGGAATCTGAACACTCAAGGATGTAAGCTACAAGAGCCGCTGAAGACGATGATAGAATCGAAGAAATACAAAACGATGGACGTCATTGGTTATTTAAAATCAGTTCTAGAAGATGCGAAGCCCTATGCAAGAATGAAGCTCATGATTGTTGGTATTCAAGGCATCGGGAAGACCAGTTTGCTGGAACAACTAAGACAAGAAGGAGAAGTGCCTAACAAAAAGAAAGCAGCTGATCATTGGGCTAAACGAATGGGAAACAAGAATATAAACGCAAAAACTGCTCGGGGTACGACAATATCAACTGTGGGTGTTGACATTGGGGATTGGATGTATGAGAAAAAAGTACGAGGTCAATCTTCTCATGGTGCTGTTTATTTCAGAACTTGGGATTTCGGTGGACAAAAAGAGTACTATGCCACTCACCAGTATTTTCTTTCTAAGCGAAGCCTTTATCTAGTTGTTTGGAAGATCACAGACGGCTTCAAGGGTGTCGCCGAGATTTTTCAGTGGCTTGTAAATATACAGAGCAGAGCACCGAACTCCCCGGTTATTATTGTAGGAACTCATTACGATATTTCCAATGAGCAGAGTGAAGTCTTGCAGCAACATATTCGAGACAAGTTCATCAACGTCGTTGATGCTGAGAAGTGTGGACTACCCAGGGTCATGGAGACGATAGAAGTCAGCTGCAAAACGAGGCACAATATTAAAATGCTCTGCAACTTGATTTACGACGTAGTCTTTAGTCTCAGATCACCAGGAAGCAAGGAACTGCTCCTAGAGCAACGAGTCCCAGCGAGTTATCTTGCTCTCGAGGATGTTGTGGTGCAACTGGCTCATGACAGAAGACTCTCTGGTGCAGATCCAGTCCTCAGGGCAGATCAGTATTACGCTGCGGTTCAAAATGAGCTCACAAAGCTACGTCGATCGTTTAGAGATCCTGCAGAACTTCATCAGGCTACTTTGTTCTTACACGAGAATGGTATCATTCTTCATTATGATGATGCGACGCTCAAGGATCTGTACTTCCTCGATCCCCAGTGGCTCTGCGACATGCTCGCTCATGTTGTAACCATCAGAGAGATTAACCCTTTTGCTCGTTCCGGTATCATGAAGTTGGATGATATTCAACATGTATTTAAATCCTCAACGATATCGACTGTTGATACTCAAGGATACATCGTTAGTCTTCTAAATAAATTCGAAGTCGCCTTAACTTGGGATTATCGGACCCTACTGATACCATCGCTTTTGCCAACTGAGGAGGATATTTTAAGGAACAGTCAAATCATCAGAATTCCAGTGAAAACTCGAGGTTGGCACACCAGATCGAAGAAGATCATCACCTCTCCCATGTTTCCCTTTCCAAATTCTGGGAGTGCGGAGAAGGCGAACCTTGAATGCTCTTATTTGACCTCTAGACCTCAGCCTGATTGTTCTATTACGAGATTGCTTTTGATGTCCTATTTTCCAAGTGGATTCTGGTCCCGGCTCATCACCAGGATCTTGGCTGATGAAGCCATCGTAGATGTTGTGATGACTTTTCTAACGCCTTTTAAAGATGCAGTCGACGAAAAAATCTTCGCTTCGATGCTGGACACACATGCCGAGTGGACATTGTGGCAAACTGGGATAGAACTTCGTTATGCTGGAATATCACTTCTGCGTTTGAAAGAAGTCAACTCCAATTTAAAGAACTCTCCTTACGATTATAAGCAGTTCAAATTTAAACTAAAGCAGGATGGAATTTGGTGCACAGTTGATTTGAAAAATAGTGCGATTCTCGAGATCTGGTTTCCAGTTGATACTCTCGTCGTGAAGCAGCCAATAGTCTCGGATTCGGCAGATGAAGAACCGATAGGATACCAAGCAATCGTCGTGGACCCTCAGCCAGAGAGCATGCCCCAGCTTTTAGCTCTGATTGTTGATCACATCGATATTCTTCTCGAAGATTGGTATCCGACGTTAGGAACTCGCTTTGTTCACACCTCGGAGGGAAAATTGCTAGTCACTAGATTAATTCCTTGTCCACGGTGCTTGCTGAACAATGGAGAGAGTGACAACGAGGGTACTGATCAGGAAAGTGAAGAAATTCAAAGATACTATCTAAACAGGGAAAGACAGAGTCAGGACAGTTACAAATCTGATGGTGATAGTGGCGTGGGTCATGATAGTTCAACATCGAGTAGAATGCCATCACTTGAGGGAAATCCAGATGTCTCCAAACATTTTCTTCAATCCGAGGGAACACTTGTCTACTCCTGGATGGTCGAGGAATGCATCTTATCGGCATATAGCAATAAAACTATTAGCTGCCCGAAGCACTCAGACATACCCTTATCACACATAGCTCCGGACATAATCTTCATGGATCTGGGTTCAAAGCATTTGATAAAATCCGATGAAATTAAGAGAGGAAAAATGCTGGGACGAGGTGCTTTCGGTTTCGTCTTTAAAGGCACTTGCCGTCTGCCTGGCACACATCTCCGGGCTGATGTGGCTATGAAGATGTTACAACCAGTTCCTCCAGGTCCAAACTCCAAGCAATCGGCGGTTCTAGCTTACAAAGCTGCCCAGAGTAAATGGGATCGAGATCCTTTGCAATATGCTTGCAAAGCTTACTGCACAGCCAGGCAGGAATTAAATATTCTTTTGACTCTAAGACACGCTAATATCGTACCTCTCGTAGGTATTGTCATTAGTCCACTAGCTCTTGTTCTTGATTTGGCGCCCGAAGGGGCTCTTGATAACGTTCTAAGAAATTACAGACGATCAGGTGCAAAACTGGATCCCTACACGTTGCAAGCTATTATTCTACAAGTAGCGAAAGCTGTGGAGTATCTTCATCAACAGCATGTCATTTACAGGGACTTGAAGTCGGAGAACGTTTTAGTCTGGCAAATGCCTCTACCATTTCAAGACCATCCAGATCATCCTGTGCATGTCAAGGTCGCCGATTATGGAATATCTAGGCAGACTTTGCCATCAGGTGCGAAAGGTTTCGGAGGAACGGAAGGGTTCATGGCACCGGAAATAATAAAGTACAATGGCGAGGAAGAATATACAGAGAAGGTGGATTCTTTTTCGTTTGGAATGTTTGTTTATGAGCTGATTACCCTAAGGCAACCATTCGAGGGACACGAGGCGGTTAAAGAGTGTATTCTGGAAGGGGGAAGACCGCCCTTGACTTACAGGGACTTGTTGCATCCGTGTTACGCTCTCGATTTGATGGTCATTTGCTGGGCTCAAAATCCAAAGGATCGACCAACTGCAAGTCAAATCGTTTCCATCGCATCTGCTCCTGAATTTGTTCATCTAATAGACGTAACTCTCTTGAAAGAAAGAACTAGGGTAACGGCAATCACTATGTCAAGCAGACCATTGGAGGAAAATATTATTGGTGATGAAGTATGGCTTGGTCACAACAACGGAGAAGTTGATGTCTTGCTTGGGACTCAGAAAGGATGGTTGCAGCACGTGAGGATAGACACTCCAGTGATTCCACTCGCAATGTGTGGAGTGGATGGTTACATTTGGATTGGTGACAATGCAGGACAGATTCATATTTACCTAGGCACAAATTTTGCCTGCGTAGGCAGCTATTATCTAGAATCTGATCATGACAAAGACTCAAAGGTTGTGGGACTGATTCATCTTGAGCAGATGAAACAATTTGCGGTGGCTTTGTATAGTGGCAAAATATTTTTGATATCAAATTCCTTCACTCAGATGAAAAAGACTGAAATCGTTGGAGAGTCCAAAGATAATACAAAGACCTACTCTCTCGCAGTTGTATACAAAAAGCGTCGCATTGTGGAGTTGTGGGTTGGTCAGAGCTTCGGGAAAATAACTGTTTACGTTTTAAAAGACGGCAACTTAATAGAGGCTGTGGAGGCGTTTCACGTTCTGGGAGAGGCAGCTAGCAAAAATTTATTTGCAACTTACTTATTGAGCGCAGAGAATTCTGTGCTATCGTATACTTATCCAGGATGTATTGTGTATCAGTGGGATACGGATTCTAGACAGATTATGAATAAGCTTGACATGTCTAAACTGGTGCCTTGCTCCGAGAGTTTGAAGTCGATCTCGATAGAGGAAAATCTGACTTCTGAGAAGTGCCAGGTAACGGCTTTTGAGACCTGTATGAATCAACTTTATATTGGAACTACCTGGGGATGCATTGCTGTTGCTGAGTGCAATTCACTCAGGCCAATCACTGTATTCAGACCTTTCGAGGGCGAGGTCTGCCAAATTGTTTCTTTTAAATCTACGAACAAAAAGAGAATCGTTTTGGCAACAGTGGGTCAAGGGTACAGAAGTTTAATCTCAAGGTACACTGATTTCCCGATTGATAGTTTAGAGGCGGAGGATTTGAGGCACAATATGTATACTCTTTTATGGAGGTCGGAACACTGGTCTGCTGCTTAAATCTTGCCTCTGTGATCCATTTAGGAATTGAAAATGAGCGCAAAACATTGTTTTTTAAAAAAGGCATTGGACTTGTCTTGTTTTCTAAACATTTTTATGGTAATGTTTTAGTATTTTTATTGTTTTTGATTAATTCCTCAAGGTTTTATCATTTAGAATTTTTAGAATTTATTTTACTGCCAGACAATATTTTATACAAAAAAAATTTGATTTTTTCTTTTTTTTTTTTGTTATTCCGCGATTCCAAATCCAAAGCTCAAAGCTATAAAATTATTTCGAAAGTATCATTAAAAATGTTTTGCTATCTCATTTTCTATTCATCATTTAAAAATTAATTTAAAAATTCGTCCACTTAACATTTTCTATCTTGCCTTATTCAGTTGACTTGTTGTAATAAATTATGAAGAGGGGAAAAATTTTAAAACACCAATAGATAGCGAGAAAATATAGTGCACATTATGCAATAATTCGTTTTTTTTTATAATGGTTCAATGCTGATTCCAAAGAGATAATTATTAGATCTTTTTTAATTAGTCTCTGAAATGAGGTGCATTAGTCGTTCAGCATAATAATGTAAATGGAAAGAGGATTTATTCTAATTTATTTATAATTTATAATTTTTTATATACCTATTAATAGAGCATAAAATCACGTTTTAATGTATTCTGTATTTAATGGAGCTTTTTATATTAACAGAATCTAGTACTTAGAAAATATGTTAGCTAAAATCTTTTTTTGCTAAACATAAGATTGATAGCATTATTCAACCTATGATCTCTTAAATAATTTCGGGTACCTTACAACTTATAGCAATGTTAAAATTGTATTGTTGATTATAATAATAATTATAAGAACAATATTAATAAATAAGAGAATTAGTGAGGATAAGTAACTAATAAGATTTTAAAGCACTTTTTATAAGAGGCATATTGTAACAATATACTATAATGATAACAGTGGTAAAAAAACTCAACAGTGTTATTACCGTTCTAAAATCAAAAACGTCCCTACAGAAAAATAAGAAGTTGGATTTCCAGTAACGAAATATGTAAAATAATTTCACCTACTATAACAATACTATTATGCTTTATCAAATGTTTTGAAAGTTTCGATTTTGTGATCAATAAGGGTGTCTTCGCCTTGATACAGAAAGTAGCCTTTGAAAAAATTCCCGCTCAGCATGTGAGGAAACCAAATGGGAGCATCTACATTCATCTTGTTGAAAGGAATTTCCTTTATGTTGAACCACATTGGTCGCATTTCTATAAAATGATAAATAACATTATCATCAGTCATCTTTTTGCAACTTTTAGTATTTATTTTCAAGGCTAGAGATAAGACATCACTTGCGTCCTGATAAGATTAGACCGATATTGTGATATTCGATTTTTAGCTAAATATCCTTAAATACAAATATTTATAAAAAGATTTTTAAACATTACCTTCAGACTCTGTTAAATCTCCGTTGTAGATATAAGTCTCAAAAACGTGAACTATTAAGAGTGTCTCTTTTTCTCTTCCGTCAAATTCAAGTTTTCCAATTCTTCGTAAATTTCCGGATAAACCGCACTCTTCTTTTAACTCTCTATCAAATTTATTATACATTTTAAAAAAGGTTTAAAGAATTGAAATTAATTAAAGTATAATTAACTATGTATTTTATCTATTATGTAAGCTTGATTTACGGTATTTAAGGTAATTAATCTGTATCTAAAGTTTAATTACTTCAATCATGTCTAAAATCTATCACACAAATATTAAAATTTTATTAGGTTTGTTTGACAATATGGCAACTATATTAATTCGAGTCGCATATAACGCGTTATTATATGTAGTTTTCAATGTATAATTTACACAGATGAGTGGAAAATTGTGATATTTTAACGCAAGCATTGATTATATTTAATAAATTATGCTTTCTATTTATTTTAGTAATTTAATAACATCAGTAATAATTTATACGTCTAACCTAGTCTTTTTAAAAAATTATTATTGTTGGTTGGATGTAATAACTATTGAAAACATGAGAAAAATGTTGATTATAATAAATCTATCATTAAAGTCAACAAACTTTCTTCTTATTGCCTTCTCAATTAATTATTTTATAATAATTTTTCCTGTAGAAGTTTTGCGCAGCTTTTTGCTCTCTGAATTCGAATCTACAATCTAAATTTTTCAGATTCAAATTAAATTCAGTGTCTGGAAAACTTCGTATAACTTTTCAACAATACACAATTTTCACCTTAAAGCTCCTTCTTCTATTGTCTCATTTTCTACTTTGCCGCCAAAACCATTCCATTTTCCTGCGTCCAGTCCTCTTTTTTTAAAACCCAAGAGAATTTCGTTGTTTTTCTTAACAAAAACCAAAGTATATATTCTTTCATTTTTAGATGCCATTATTCAGGGCTTTATCCAAAATTTTGCATTAACACTGCTTCAGACGCAAGATTTTACTTGACTGTAGAGATAGTGAAATCGCACTATTGCAGTGCGATAGTGCGAGTAAGAAATTGTGACGAACGTTCTATTTCCAATAGAGTATATAACTATACATTCACTCAAGCACTAAGAAACGTTAATTTATTCTTAGACACGGCAACATAGCGCATAAAATATATTCGAAACTCGTTTGAACTACTTTCCATATTTCCATTCAGAAAGCGTACGCTAAATTCGCTAGCCTAGAAAATAATTTTCTCTAATTTTTAAATTAAATTAAATTTTACTTTCAAACGAGCTTTGGGAGGAATCAATTAGCAGTTTAATACATAATAAACTAATCAGTATGGAGTAAAAAGTACAAAACAATGTCTTATTCAAATCAAATTTTAAATATTTCGCGGTTGATCACGTGACCCCTTTTTTCACTTTCCTAATTTTATATTTAACCAAAAATACTCTAAAATAGTTCAAATAACAGAACTGTTTAAATTAAATGCAATAATTTGATCAATTTAATCGTCCAACATAAATTATTTCAGTACTTTATCGATTTTAATCGAAATAATTAATTTCATCTGATGTCACGTGATCACTACGTGATATAAATAGAAAGCGCGCCAAATTTAACCATTACTTCTTAAACTGAGAATTCGAAACCATGGAACATAAATCAAAAGTCAAATATATAAATAAAATATATTCTAAAATATATTGCTTTTACCACGTATATTGCTTTTTAGTTACACAATGCTCTAAAATTAATATAATAATGAACTTTTAGATACTTTGGAAGCAAAGCAGAAAGCTTTCTTTGCAGTTGATGGCGCCACGTGTCATAGTCATAATAGTTGATTGTGTGTGTGCGTTGGTCTTCTGTGTGAGTGTGACTCGTCATTGTGTCGAGTCAAAGCAAACCGAACCTCAAAATTTATATGAATTGTTATCTTTTCGATTACCAGAGCATCTGGGCGGCGTGATAAAGAGACTGGATTGATAAATTCTGCTCGCTGAAAAATCACGGTTGTGAGAATGAACACATGTTTGTTATTTCTGGTAGTTTCGGTGACTACTTTGTGTTACGGCCGAAGCCACGTAGCCGGCTCCAAAGTGAATCGAATTCGGGGCATTCCTCCGTCGAAAATTTCTCTCTATGCCCCAGACCGGGATTTTCAGTGTTTCGATGGCAGTTTAATTGTTCCCTTCAGATACGTTAATGATGATTATTGTGATTGCCCGGACGGCAGTGATGAGCCCGGAACTTCTGCCTGCACGAACGGTTCCTTCTTCTGTCAAAATTCAGGGCATCAATCCACATACATTCCATCAATGTGGGTAAACGACGGTGTTTGTGATTGCTGCGATGCTAGTGATGAGTACTCCTCTGATAAGGAGTGTGTAGATAATTGCAATGAGCTCGGTCGCGAAGCCAGACTTGAGGCGCAAAAAGCTGCAGAATTGGCACGTGAGGGCAATCAAATTCGTGTGGAGATGCTAGCAAAAGGTATACACAATCCTCATCTCTGACACAATGTTATGATTCTTTTTTAAAATGCGTATTTTTTGCAATCTGATAAGACAAAAGATGCATAAGATTGTTTAATTTAATTTACTCAAAATCTCATACTTTTTGATGAAACTTTTTCTGTGATTAGGTAAGGTAATCAAGAGCGAGCTTCAGGCAAAACTGTCGAAGCTTCGTGGAGATTATGATGAGGCGGAACTTACAAAGAAGGAAAAAGAGGGCTTGAAGAAGCAAGCCGAAGAAAGAGAGAGTGCTGCCATGGAGAAATACAAGCCCCCTGAACCAGTGCAACCTGTAGCAGAAAACGAAGAAGAACAGGAAGAGCAACTCAACGAAGCTGAGGATTATTTTAAACTTTTGGACTCCGATTCAAGTGGTACTGTAACGATAGCAGAATTGCAGACTAGAGTTACGTTCGACAAAGACAGGAATGGCGCCGTCTCTATAGAAGAAGCTCTTTACTTTTTGAACAATCAAGAAGAGCTGACAATGCAAGAATTTATCGACTCGGCTTGGGCTAATGTTAAGCCTTTTCTTATGCTCGAAAAGGGTGCGTTAACGGCTTTAATTAAAATTGTTTTATTTTTAAACGTTTTAAATGATAAATGGTAGATTATTCAACTTGTAATATATTTTAGGTCTTTTCAAACCAGCGACTGATCAGCCTACAGAGAAGGAAATCGAAGTTTCAAATGAAGGGTCCCATCCAGCAAGTGTAGAAGAAGAAGAAGAAGAAGAAGGAGAGGAAGCAGAAGAGCATGAAGAACAGGACCAGGAACATGATGATCAGGACAATGAAGGTGAAGAACGGGAGTCAGAACCTGAAGAACCTGTCCAGCAATACGACGAGGAAACTCAGATGTTGATTGAAGAAGCTAACACTGCAAGAAGTCGCTTCCAAGAAGCAGATAAAGCAGTCCAGGATCTTCTCTCTGAAATAAGGAAGGTAGAAGAAAAACTGGCAATCGACTACGGAGCAGAAGGGGAATTCGCAGCCCTTGATGAACAATGCTTCGATTACACCGATCTCGAATATGTTTACACTCTCTGTTTGTTCGGAAAAGCTACCCAAAAGGCTAAGTCTGGTGGCAGCGAAGTCAGTCTTGGTTACTGGCAAGATTGGGCGGGATCTGAAGAAAATAGATACTCAAAAATGAAGTATGATCGGGGCTTCACTTGCTGGAATGGCCCTGCACGATCCACCGTCGTTACATTAACGTGCGGAATCGAAAATAAACTCAACTCGGTTACAGAACCGAGTCGTTGTGAATATGCAATGGAATTCTCCACACCTGCAGTTTGTAAACTTCTCCCAGAAGTCAATGACACCCACGACGAACTGTGAGGCATTTAATATTTCTGTGTTTTTTTCGTAAGCATACACTCACGTACACACATAAAACTGAGAACTTTCTTCGGAAACGTTAATCGAATTCCGATGTTTGATCTTGATTGATTGACTCTTTTGATTGCCAGGGAATTTGATTCGATGGTTGCAATCTAGTATTTATTCTGTGAATGATTGAACTTTAGTTTATGAAGAGAAAGTTAATTATACTTAATTTTTATTTGCAGATCTAGGAAATAATTTTGCTCAGTGACTGTTTATTTCAATGTTGACAGGGGAGGTTTTAAGTCAGTTTTATTCCTTATAGCTTGAAATGTATATTAGTTTAGATTTGAATGGAAAATTAGAGAAGTTCGGTTCGAGAAATAGAAGGTTTAACTCAATGTTTAACTTTTATTTTACTGCATTACATTTTTATTTGATTTTGAAGAATGTGTGTCATGTCAAAGTTGATTGCAAGTTGAACGGGTGTAAACGTATGTATAAAATACTAGGACTATGGGCTTCTGTTATCGAATAATATTCCAGTTTTTTTGAAGTTTAAAAAAAAATCTTTTTTCATTACGGATTTTGTGAAAATACCCCTAGGATGAACACAGTGTTAATGTTAGCGTAGAATTTTATTCGAACACAGAAACACGTAGCCTTTGTAAATATAGGAAGAATTGTTCAAGTAATTCTGAAACTGGAGTGACATAGTCTTTTGACTGTGAGGGATAAAACATTTTTGTCTCTACGTTTTTTCTAGCATTTTTCTCACCAATCATCAAAAATTAATTTTGATAATTTCTTGGGAACTTTTTAGTTTGATAGCATTATTAAATGTTTTACAACGTACGTAGGAAAACATCACTTGACCAAGTAATAATTGTAATACGAATTATGTTAGAGAGGGTGGTACTGTTTTAATTATTATTAAATTAATACACTCAATGTCTGCAGAAATTATTCAAAGATTAGAAAGATTGAAACTTCGTTACACAATAGTTGTCTTTGCCAATATCGAGTCACCGTTACATTCCAGTTTTTTGTACACATTCAAAAAATTTATACGGAAAATTGAAATAAAAAAAAAATGAAAGTGTGTTTACGAGATTTGAAATAAAATTACCCTATCTACAGTAAAAGTCCCAGTCCCTGGCCACTTTTAAAATTGTACGACCTAGTGGTCCGTCCCAATACCTGGCCGTTGTTTCATATGGAGATGGCTATGTACTCCTGCAATTTTTAAAGTGGCCAGGAATTGGGACTTTTACCTTATATTATTATTAGGATGGACATGAGGATTGCATGAAACAATAAGGTTTACTTGATTTTTAGGCATTAGTTTATTTACAATTAAAGATATATATGCGATGTGTGATTATCGCCTCTGCTACTGTACAGCAATAACTTGTGTTGCAATTAAGGGCATGTATTAATTACCATATGAGCAAATTCAGCTTACCGGAGGTTCTTTCCACAATTTTTACTTTTTCAAAAAAATAATAGTGCATAGACGTAAAGAATGTGAAATATTATTTTTTTTAAAGTAAAAACTGAAAAAACCGGGTAATCTAAATTTACTCATATAGTGATTACTACATGCCCTTAAGCTCTAAAACTCTATTACAAATATGACGCTTTAATATTTACTGTCATGAACATCGTAATTCACTCTTTTCTTTCTTTGAATTAAATAATACACAATCTAAATAGAACAAAAACAAATTAAATAATATAGAATTTTCTAAATGCGTTAATAAAAAGCACTTGATACGGTAAAAAAAAATTTGTAAATTAGATACATATCAATACAAATCCTTCCGTCAATCTACGGATATGATGATTCACAAGTTTCCTAACAAGAAAAAAGTGATTACACAATAGAAACAATATTCTCTTGTGCTCTGCACAAAAATATATACTTGGTTCTTGGATTTAATCATTACAATTAATAATTACAATTTTAATCTTTCATGACTTGCATCTTGCTTCCATTCTCACTATCTGTCGCAATTCATTCAAATAATTCCGTACCTTTGAAAAACAAAGACCCAGAGATTTATTTCCCAAGTCTTTCGAACATGATTAACTTCTCCTTGAAACTCTTAGTATCGGTGGATACTTCGGATATGTTCCCATTAAGCATATTCTGCAAATCTTCGTCGTTTTTGGTCGAAAGAAGATTGTTAAAGAGCATTTTGTTGTCTTCTGGCTTGGTCACTGGAGACGTCGGAGGAGAACTGGTGAGTTGACTCTTTTTCGAATATACATTTGATCCACGTTGATTGTTACCGTTGTCGCCTGCCATTTGTGACACTATTGTGATCGCAAGTAGTTGATGAATGTCGAGATTTTCCTTAGAGTCGGACGATTGTCTCCAGTAAGATTTGTCGTTGGCGATCACAGAATTCGTTTCGTTGTTGCCGTCAGCGTTCGCAGATTCCTCCGCTGACGAGCTATCGCATAACATATCCTGAAATCGAAAATAAAAAAATTTAATAACTTTTGAATAATAGATTTATTAATTTGAATAATTCGTTTTTAATTCTTTTGGTTCAGAAGAATTTATGAAATACGTATAAACTTACGGATTTATCACGCCTGTCAACGACACTGTCCATAATTTCATCTTCCCTTCTATCTTGCTCAAGATCTTTTTCAAGGCTATCAAGAGTTTCAGTACTATCAGATGACTTATTCCTCCTATCGGAATCAAGAGTGTCGGTGCTTCCAAGTTCAGAACTCTCCGAGGATTTTTGAAGTCGTGGTTTTGGAACGGGAGTTGGTCGCCTTTCTTCACTTTGAGAGACGAATGCAGGTGAATCAACAAGATTTTTACTTGGAATCCTCTTGGGTGGTCTCCTAACATTGCGACCCTCCAATCTTTCGTCCAGTTCAGCGTTATCCGAACTCTCGGAGGAGCGCCAGAAATTTTTTCTAAAGTCCACATCCATTTCTTCTGGTTTTGACTCCACTGCATCTAATCTATCGAAACTGTCTGAAGATTCCGAAAAGAGTTTGCAGCGTGCCCTCCTGTCTCGGAAAAGATTCATATCAGAGGCACTACATCGTTTTTGTAGGTGAACGATCTCTGCAGATTTTTGATGCTGACCCAAGGCTTCGAAATTCTCAGTTGATTTAGACATCACTTTCGCAACAGGCCTGTAGAGGTTTTTTTTAAAGAGAAATTAGAGTACTGTTTTGAAAAATTGTAATTATATAAAATTGTATAAAATTATATAAAATATACCTGCGTGCTCGGAATTCAAAGCTACTTCGACGTCGTTCGATAGAATCATCACTGGTTAAAGCCTCGAGGATTTCTAAACTATCCGAAGATTTTGAAACTCGGTCAATAGACTTCGAAATTGAATTCAGGAACCTCCTCGTCGTTGGCTTTGACTCTTCATTTTCCACAAGTTTGTCGAAGCCCTCTGTGGACTTTGAAAACCAAGGTAGGGAATTTTCCAGACTGTCGGGTGATTTAGAAAGGCGGTTAGACGATGATCTTCTACGTGGCAATTTAATTTCCATTTTTTCCGAAACGTCCGAACCTCTGGATGTTCGATGTGAAGGCCTTCAATGAAAAAAAAATACAATTATTATTTAAGATTGAAAATGTATTTATACAGGGTGGACGCGAAACTTCATTTTCAACATTCCCTAACGGGAATACAGCAAAAATATAAGCAGAAATCTACCTTCGCACAACTGGTCGACTTTCTTGTGGTTGATCTTCATTTTCAATCGTATCAGCAAAGGTCCTGGTGGGTGTAGAGTCTAGACTATCTGGAGAAAGAGAAACAACACTGCTAGGCTTCCTAGGAAGTTTAGCTTCCAATTCCTCAAAGATGTCCGAATTTCGTGAGACTCTACTGGAGGATTTTCGCAAAATAGATACGTTCTTTGACTCGACTGGAGAACTAGTGTTGCTACTACTCGCACCACCACTGATTAATTCCAGACTATCCAGGGTGTCTGAACTCTCGGCTATTGTTGGTGGGATGTTCGTTGGGGTAACATTGTTTGGAACCGCAGAACGTTTCGGTGGTCGTCTGTTCTTAGGTCGAACTGATATTCTGTGATGGGCTGCTGTGTGGTTCAAACTCGCAGTCTCCAGTTGTGCTACGTAGAATTAAAACAATTTACAAAAATTAAATTGTGCATACATTAAAATTCTCGCTAGTATTGTTTACTTACGCAAATCTTCTTTTGGCGTTGAAGCAAGTCGTTCTGTGGAATCCTTTGTTGACCTCCTTATCTGCAAAAAAAAAACAGAAATTAATTGAAGACCCTTATTAGATACTCGATTTGAAAATTGTTTATCATTTTCCTTCAGTTTGATCATTTTTCTGTTCTAAGATGTACCGTACTTTTAAATCCTAAAGTAATCTAACTTTCTTGAACAGGAAACAAATCTCTCGTCCGTCTATCGGACGGACAAGTACTATCTTCAACTACTTAAGAGTGACACTTCCACTTGTGAGAGTAGGGCATCTCCTTTTTGAGAAATTACCACATCTTGAAATAAAAATGTGCCACTACAATTCTGACACGTGGCTCTTGGAAAAAATCGAAGAAAGCTATCAACTACATATTCATCTGGAGCAGTTAAGTGGCAGATATTGGATCAAGCAGACAAGCAATATATTTCAACTTCAAGAGAGCGGATCTCTTTTCAGCAGAGAAAATGCACGCTTGACTTGCTCTGGAAATTGATCCACATCATACACTTTATTTATACTTTGATTTATTCTACTTGCGCAATAAGTGGTCTACAATCGGTTATTGCACTATTGTGCAAGAAAATAGTTTCCTTGAGACAAATAACATACTTCAGGAGTCAGTCAACAGTGTAGAGAAAAAATAAAATTCTTTAATGAATCTTTTCTTACTGATTTTCAATTTTAATGGTCTCCCCTGAATTTTAATAAGCTTGAGAAAGTTTGATATCCAGATATCAAGAGTCTTACATTTTTTAGTCGTTGGAAACTCAACTCAAAAATTAGATTTAAGAGGATCTAATTATTTATGGAATAGAGCCATCTTATTCATTTGATGAAGGCGCTCATAAATACTCGAGATTATAAACTAGCCAGTGGGTACAAATTACCATGACATTGTAAATAGGGGCCTATTTGCAGTTCTGCTAGTTGTTATCTGCTTTTCTCGTCATCGCTATGAAGTATATGATATTGTCCTGGAGTATCGGGTACGATGCACGCGAATTCTAACGGTATGGTCTGTCAAGTCGCCAAGTGCAATCGCCATCGGTAAAACCGGTTGCAGGTGCCAACGAAACTGACTGACAAACACTTGGCAACTTTGTATACATTAGCTTCTTCAATTTAAAGTTCTAAGCATCCGCAAGGAGATTTTTTACGAACTCGTAGACCGTTATGTATACACTCCTTAAGATTAATTCAATTGCTTGCTACCGAAAAATGTTTACAGGAGAGGCTACTTTAACAAATTAAAATTCATTTCTCTAAAAAATGAGTCGTCACACATCCGAGAAAGAAAAATAAAAATAAAATCACGAGTGCCAGTACCTTAGGCTTCGACTAAATCGTGCTAAACGTGTTACTTTCACATAATAAACGTGACTTTCAAGATATGACTTTCAAAAATATGAGATTTTTTTCTTTGGAAACGTATCCTTCCATCTTGTCCTCATATTTTTTCTTGTCATATAATAAGCAATAACGATTGACAAATTCTTACATCTTCCTCTAAAGAAAAATGCTTTTAAAATGAATTTTCAGGGCTGCCACAGACTAATGTACTTCAAAAAAGTGACAAAAGTGATTAATTTGATCTAAAAAGTGACTAAAAGTGACTAATTTTGAACAAAATAGTGACTAAAAGTAACTATTCAGGTGACCACATGTCAGGGAAGTCAGGGAAATGTTAGGCAAAAAAAAAATTTGTTTAAGGAAGTGAGGGAAATGCGAGTAGTTGTTAGGGAAAATAGAAATTGACTTTTATGCTATGTTATTTTTGTTATATTACATATACTATAGCTTTTACAGTTTATTTAACAGATTTTTAAACTTTTCGAAAGATTTTGAAGCATTATAAAGAATTTTAAAGGACTTCATAAGATGTTAAGAAAGTTTAGCGAATTCAAAGAATTTTAAGGAATTTTGATTTTTTAAAGTGATTTTAAAGGATTTGAATGTTCCTCATTGAATTTTAAAAGATTTCACAAGATTTTAAAAAGATTTTGTGGAACTTTAAAGGATTACATGAAATTTCAAAAGGTTTCTAGGAATTTTGTGAGATTTTCAGAAATTTTAAGAGATCTTAAAGATTATCGTGGAATTCTAAGAAATTTTAAGGCGTTTCTAGGTATTTCAAGGAATTTTAAGAAATTTCGAAGTATTTTGTAATATTTTTATGGATTTCAAGACGTTTCTATTAATTGTAGAGATTTTTTTACGAATTTTAAGTACTTTTAAAGTTTTTGGCGGAATTTTAAAAGATTTTCATATTTTTGAGAAAAAATCGAAGTATAATAGGTTTAAAAACTCTAAAATGACCTTTTTCTTTAAAAAAAAGTAACTTATAGTGACTGTTTCTTAAAAAAAGTGACTTATGATGACTTTTTCTTAAAAAAGTGACTAAAAAGTGACATGCAAGAAAAAAGTGACTTAAGTGACTGTGTGGCAGCCCTGTGAATTTTCCATTCATTCTTTTGAACTCTACCTCCGCACAATCGCTTTTCCTACGACTGATCGTAGGAAGACGTTGTCTGTTTTCAGCCTTCGACCTAGTTTGTATCTCGATCCCGTTCTTCTTCACCTCACTGTAGATCTCGTAGGCGGGTTCCTTGCTTCCATAAACACCGATCGTGATCTTTGGAGGCGAGCTCTTGCGGTTTTCTTGGTTCCGATCAATGAGTCTTCGTCGTTCCACAGGATTGAGGTTCAGCTGCTCGATTATGGCTCTTATGTTCGAGGATATGTTGCTCTCCCGATGGGACACCACCATGATGTCAACGCCTTCTTCGCGCCTGATTTTTCCACTAGGTCGACTTTCCTCTTTCTTTTCCACGCCAGTCGACCAGGACAATCGGCAGACCAATTAGCCTAGCTAAACAGCTAACGAGAGTCCTCTCTGACTCTAAGACTCTGCAATGGAATTGTTTTCTCAGGATTTCACGCGAACTCTACCCCGCCCTCATTTCCTCGACCTAGACGCTGGATCTTGATCACTTCCCATGATTCGACCTTACACCTCACATATTCTCTGGATCAGGCACTACTCCTTCTCCAAAGATCAATACGTCAATTCTTTTACATATTTCAATTTTATGGAAATTTAATCTAATGTTCAAATTTTTCTATCAGTTTTATACAATTCAATCAGCTGAAGACACAAGACAGCTCAAGAATTCTGAAAATGCTAACTCAAAATTTGGACTTACTACAGCTATATTTTTGATATCAATTGTTTTTAAAAATAGAATTCTGATATAGGAATATATTATTTTTTATTTCATACTATAAAATATACTCGGAAAATTCCCTCTTAAATGCAAAGTAAATCGCGAATCTGATGAAAGTAGAAATTGTTTTGTCTTTTAAAAGCCGAGGAAACGGAAATCGTCTCAGATTGTTAGATAAATAGCAAATGTACTCGGAACGCCCGAAAGAGTAGCGTGTCTCATAACTTTCTAAATTTGCGTTAATTATTAATTACACAAGGCTATTAATGATTTCATCTGCGATTCTGTCACTGTAATGTAAAACATTTAACAGTTAATTTAGAAATGCAGTTAAATATCTTGTCTCTGACAATTAAAGTCTTAAATGATAATTACTACAAAAAAGTGTTCTTTCAACAAATAACATTAAACTTAAACTGTCAATCTAACTGGATCAATTATCCGAATAAGATTTAAGATTCTTTATTTAAATACCTTTTCGAAATATTAAATAACAAATCCCCTTTTTTTGATTCATAAAAACTAATTTCAGAGAACTGGCGAATAATAAATGAAAAGAATTCCACTGTTGCAATTGAAATTGAGTAACCACTCAGAGAAAACGATATCGTTCAAACAGATAGAGATACGGGGTCTAAGTAGACAGATGATATTTCTTTCACTCTTCGTGACACACCAACAATGGAAAGACCTCTCAGCATTAGATTCCTGCATTCTATTTCTCTGCCAACATCTCTTGAATATACCACCGCTATCTTTCTTACATACGACCAAATATGGCCAAAACTATCATTTATTCCAGCCTCCCCAAGGCTCAATTCCCTTTATTTTCAATCTTTATGAAAAAAGAAAGGGAAAAAGGGAAGATTAAAGAAATAACCACGATTAACGACCAAGAAAAATAATCCCAGGGTTCTTCAAATAGATGGAATATGCAATCGGCAGAATTGCTTTCAAGATGAACTGCCTGGGAACAGAACCTGCTCCTTGACAGAAAATAAGATCGCTTGATCGATAATAATTGAACGCTGAACTTAGATTCCTTTATCCTCGAATCCTTACGCAGCTGGTAATTCCAGCAGTTATCTGATTTGAGAAATATAATTTAAAGCTCCAACTTCAAAGCTCACTTCTTCCCTTTTGATTTCCTCTTATTTATGTTTCCTTCTTCGAGAAAAGAATTTAGACAATTGCAATTGTAGTAGGCTTAAGAGCCGAATAAGAACTTTCTCGGAGTCTAATCTTTTTAGTTGATCAGATTTAATAAACAAATGCGTTTATTTCAACTTAACCCGCCCACGTGATGCAATTTCGTATGCTTTTGTGTACTAGGGAAGTTGCAATATTGTTTAATTTTTTTGAATGGGACACGTCTTTCTCCACAAAGTGAATGGAAGAATTGATCATCCCAGGTCGTGGTTCAACCCACGCCAGTTGCCCACCTTCTCTGCTTACTGTCAGATTTCCTTTTACATTCGATTTTCACTTGGAAACAAGTTGCAAAAAACTAAGTCTATTTCAATTCAAGATCTTAAGTCATAATAAAATTTAATTCTTCAAATCTCTTGAATTATCCTTTCAGGGTGGCCACAAGATTCAATTTTTCAATTTCCCTGACATTTCCCTGACTTTTCCGTGACCTTCAGACGAATTTCCCTGACAGAAAAATATTAAAAATGCGAATAAATCTTCAATGATAATGTTATTGAAATTTTTTTAAAAAATTCGCAAAATATCACTTCAATTCTTTTGAAACTCGAATGAAATCTTTTTAAATCCTAAAATTCTACGGAATCTTTTAAGAATCTCTTAAAATCCTTTAAAATCACTTCAAATCACTTAAAATTCGTAGAAATCCCTAAGATTCACTACCTTCGAAATCTCTTAAAACTCCTTGAAATTCATAAAAACGTCTTAAAATTCCACGAAATCCCTACTTAGAGTTTAATTCATTCTTTTAAAATTCCTCAAAATCATTTGAAATCCTTTAAGTTCCACGAAAAGCTTCAAAATCTTTTAAAATTTCTAAAAAAATCTCTTAAAATTTCATGTAGACTTCACAATTCCACAAAATCTTTTAAAAATCTCTTTAAATATTTTTAAATTTCACAAGAAACTTTAAAATCCTTTAAAATGCGTCAAAATCTCTTAAAATTATTGGAAACCTATTCAAGTCCCTTAAAATTTGCTGAAATCTTTTGAGATTCTTAGAAAAATCTTTAAATTACTTAAAATTCCACTAAAATATTTAAAATCCCGAAAAATCTCTTAAAATTTCATAAATTCCATGAAATCCTTTAAAATTCAATGAGGAACTTTAAAATTCCCTGAAAGGCATATACGACAAAAATAACATAGCATAAATGTCAATTTCTATTTTCCTTGACAGCTACTCGCACTTCCCTCATTTCCCTGACAAACTTTTTTTCCCTGACATGTGGCCACCCTGCCTTTGTATTCTTCCTATGAAAATATCAAATTCTATAACAATCCGACAACTTTTATAGTCATTTAATTTAAATTTTAAGAAACTAAACCGTGAATCAAGAAGTAATATATTATTGCAATCACTTCCAGCCGCATTTTTGTTAATTTTTAACTTTTATAATTTTATATTTTGCAAATTGGAAGTTAGCCAGTCTGCCTGATTTAAATGGATTTGTTGATTCAACAAAAGAGGACAAAGGATTTCTGATCACCAGATACATTACAGCAGAGTTATCAACACACACACATACATACATATATTTGCAGATCCCCTTTTATGCCCCAAGTGCATTAGGAGTCACACCTATATGTCACCTGTACGACCCATGAGCATACAGATAGGTGCAAATGTCTATGTACCTTCTAACCGGATACCTCCCGCAGGTACTCTAGCCGGAAATTGCAGAACACAATAATTTGTCACTCTGGCCTCTAGGAATAGGCTGTAACTACTGTGGAAGAGAAAGGAACTGTAAAAGGGAGGAGGTCCCTTATAAAGTAAACTTCTTCAGAGAAAAGCTCATTCGATAGCTTTTTTATTGAGAAATATTGCCCAGATCATAAAATTAATACAAGAGTTTAATTACTTCCATTCACTTTCAAGTCTTAAATAGAATTATAAATAGTGAATATTACTTCCTCATAATAAATCTCAGAACTCAATTTATACTAAATAAATGAAATATTATTAATAAACAGTTTATTTATGTTCGATTTTAATCTCGAAAGTGTAATTTGATATTAATAGCGCGATGCAATATTAATAATGAAAGTAGCAGATTATTGCAGAAATAATAAATGAAAGAGAGGATAAATTGTTTTTATTTCAGTGATTATTAATTGATTTTCTGAAACATGTATTTAATTTAATCAGTTCTCGTAGAATTTAATTTAATCCCTTAAGAGAGTGTAAATATATGTATGTATATGAAACCACATAAGTAGAAGGGGATAACCTTGTCTCTATTCATAGTTTAATACAAATATATACATATATAAACATATAAGTAGAAGTTGTATTAAAAATGCTGAAAAGTTGCTCGTAAAAATGCCCAAGTCGTGTCCTAACAAGCACGGACTGCAACAAAGTTTGGCGAGGGATTTGTTTCTTTGACGATATCGATCAAATTTCTTCTTTTCCCTTTGTGTATTAATTAAATGACTCATCCATGACGTAATCAGCAATTTAGCATAAGAGAATTAATCGCCATTAGTGCGGTTGTTGATTCAATAAAATCTCTCTCGCGAAAAAATAGTAAAAGCCTTTATTGAATATTGTACTTTTACGATCAGATTTGTTGATTAAAAAGAATGTGGAAAAAAAGTTGTTAAATTTTTCTGTTGAACATTTGTCCTATAAACATTTGGCCTATTTATGAGGTCACATTTCAAATTCCCTTGCTAAGCAATTTTCTTAATTGAAATTTTAAACTGTTTTGGTCACGGATTTAAGAAACTGATGGTCAATCAGTTGACTATGTGAAAGGATATAAATTGAAGGTGTGGTTGATTGGAATAGTACATTAATTCTCAAGATAGAGATTTCTTTCCTTTTAGAGGAAATACATTTTTTCACTTTTCAGATCACATGTGTTGTTAACATAGTTGATCTATTAAGCCTAGAGATTTCTCTAATTATAAAAGTCTAACAGAGAACTTTTCGTCAAAAGTCAACCGTCTGAAATGAAAAGTAAGACTTCACGTCTCTGGAATTCGTTGACGTAGATGATAAAGGCAACGAGCAATAATCCTTTAAATCCGAGCTCCACATGTCGACGATAAAATCGACGTTTAAATCGTCGAAGACTTTGCTGTGAGTATTTTCAATAAATCAACCAGCATTTCTATTTATGGCAGCAAAGTAATCAAAAACACAAACTGTGCATGTGTATAATAATAGAATAATCTTATAAAATACATTTTTCATGAAATGTAAATATTCTCAATTTATTGTTTCCTACTTCACAAGCCTACACATTACCCTTTATTAATTTAAAAATTATTACGAAAGAAGTTTTTTTTACGGAAGTATGACCGTGTCAAGATTCGTGGGTTGACTCCTTTTTCGATGACAGAATCGCGAATGAATCATAGATGACAAGGAAAATTCTCAAAGGGTTTTTAAAAAGAAAGATACACATATTAAATTATAATCTGTTTTCTGATGCAGAGACCTTTGAAATTTCATAGTAAAATTTTAAAAAATGATGCTCTAAAATTGACAATAAAATTCAATATGTCTGTGGATATAAGAGAATGTTCGAAATCTGGCACGCTGTGTACATTGAGCCATGCTCGCATTTCCGTAGCATTGTCGCAAATCGAGAGAAAATATGCAGGTCGAGAGTGGAACGTGTGTACTGTATATACAATAAAATACATATACATTGGGAGAGTCTCTAGCAGCAAACGACAATTTGCATAACGATATTTTAGAAGAAGGTTTGAAATTTTGCGTGATTCCATAATTTTAAATGAAATTTTAATAATTGATTTAAAACCGAAGGTCTCAATATCTGCGGATTGAAATATTCTAAACAATGTTTTCTACGCTTTTATATGAACTGAATTTTTTTATTTTGCTTTTAAGCAAGTCTCAGACTTGTCCTGAGAACAGGTTAATAAAAGAGATCTAATTTACGGTCATGTGTCGAATCCTTCTCACTTTAAACTGGATAAACACATGGAGTGCATTACACAATGCCATCCCTAGAACAATGACAATTTTTCTTCCTAAAATAGACTTTATTTATGAATAAAATAATTGTGGTGACCTTCTGTCGATTACTGACATGAATTAATGAAATAATGAATCAAAGTCAATAATTGCAAAAGGATTGTAAAAAGTTTATTAGTGTCTAGATAGGCATTTTTAGTTTCCCAGACTTTACTGGAATTTGGTACGTCCAATTAATGGAAAGTTATAAGTACACCTCCTTAATAGGATCTTCGAAACTAGAACTTTCCCTAAGTCAGAGAATACATCAAATTGCAATGAATCTGAAATTAAAAACTTGTCACGTAATATGAGTGCCTAATCTGGATAAACTTTTGGAAAACTTAATATTATCATGAATTATTAATAAAAACCAATTATTTTCTTCGAAAGAACATTTTTGTACCAAAAATACCTAAATAATTCTGTATTGATTTAATACTTATAAATGTCAAAACTTTTTACAATCACTGCAGTTGTCACACGTCATTAAAGTTTGCTGACCAACAATCGAGCGTTTCAATGGCATTAAAGAGTAATCATTCAATTTCACCTTAGCAAATAACCATTGCTAAAATCCTACGAAACAAAAACTCCTTTATCGATAGTTAGTGGCTTTTTACTCTCGGAAATAATTCAACAAACCAGAAAAACTTTCACCTGAACCTTTATTGCTTGAGTGCATTTTTTGGTTTAAAGAAATTAATACCTGCAAACATAACGAAGCAAATTCTGTTGACAATTGATTTTATCCATGCAAATAAAACTAATGCAAAAAATTAACATGATTTAAAAGAAAGTTTTTTCTTGCTCTTATGTTCTATTATAGCAGGTTGGCCACATGTCAGGGAAGTCAGGGAAATGTCAGGGAAATGCGAGTAGCTGTCAGGGAAAATAGAAATTGACATTTA
>JAUESH010000040.1:10706531-10720264 GCA_032275165.1 Synergus magnus
ATTTCAAGAGATTTCAAGTGACTTCAGGAGAATTTAGGAGATTTCAGTGCAAGTGTACATCTGATTTCAAGAGTTGTCAACCCCTCGAGCGTGGTACTAAACCACAGTCTGTTAAAAATCTTAATATGTTCTAGTTTTCTGCACTTTACAAAAAGTGAAAACCTCAAATGTACATAATACATATCTAATTATTTACCTTTCTCTGTCGCAGGAATCCGTGAGAAGTTCACTCGCACTTCTACTACGCGCCTCTTCTGATCGCCCGGCAGGATGTCGCAAAGTGACTTCTTCACGATCTCGAGCCAGCAAATCGCTATCCGTCAAACCGGAAGAGAGACGAGCGTCTGCTGCTCCACGACTTTTCCGTCTAAATATCCTTCGTAATCCTCTGAGAGGGTGAAAACGTCTTTTCTTTGGTTCTGAAAGATAGATATAGAAAATACTTAAAAATTTAATTTCTTGAAATTATTTTTAAAAATATGTGTATATTATATACATATATAATATAAATCTAGAAATCGTCAATTTCTCATTTTCATATCCTCGAGAAAATTCTAGATTTCATAAAAAATCTCATTAGCGTTAACCAAGGCAATTTTCGCATTCGATTTAACTTGCCCCCATTTTGTCAGCAATCAAAGCTCAGAACGAGTCAATTCGCCTCAGGATAAGTTTATCTTCGTCCCAAGTGCTCAAACATGTTATACCAATCAGGGTATCCTGAACGTTCTGCCTGGATAAATTGATCAAGAGGCTAGTATAGCTCACTCGACTAATTTTTCCAACAAACACTCAGAATATGCACCGATTATTTATTCACGTTAATGCGCGTTTTGCGAGGCGCGAAGATAGCACACGCCAGTTTTCAATGAGCAGTATAACCCAGTTTACTTGGTACGAATAAACATTGAGAGATCGCACGTTGGTGCGGAGAACTGGGAGAAAGGGGGGAAAATGTACACGCGACTGACGTGATTATCCGGCAAGCGTAATGCACTGGTAACCCAGAGTGCATATATGTATACTACACGATATAGTATACACTCTCTCCATCTCTTCGTCTAATTAAATCTTTTTCTTCCTTTGTCTTTTGTTTCCCTCCTCCTCTAATGGCTTTGTTTTCAACCTGATTTTTTCAAACGACAAAGCGGGATCATTACAAGAGAGCACAGTTTTAATCCTCTCATAAAATCGCTTATGGTGCATATTTCGGATTGGAAAAAAAAAATATTGAAAAACATTGCACGATCTCTGGAGAGCATTGTTATGTAAAGAGAAAATGAGCTGAAAAATAAGTGAAAAGTTTAAATAAAAAATAAGTGAATTCTATAATGTCTACTGAAATTATAGTAAATTCTTGTGAGTTTTAAATAATGCATATTTTGAAGATATTAAAGACATGTGGTAATTACCATTAAAGTAAATTTAGTTTCGCCAACTTTACGCTCGCAATAATAAATATTTTTTTCCTAAAACTAGGTCATTTACCTCCATTTCGAATAGACGGAAATAAATAGCCTAGCGTTAGTGAAACATATTTATTATTGCAAACGTTAAGTTGGCGAAACTAAATTTGCTCTTATGCTAAGCAACATATAACCTTAAGAATTCCCTAAATTTGAATTCGAATAAATAAAGTTCAATTACTCCATTCAACCGTAAAAACCGATAAGTCAAATTACTCAGTGCAGATACGATTTAATCTCAAAATGAGGCAACTAAAGCGTGACAGTGGATTGCGTAGCATTATATTAGTCCGCAGGGCGATTAAAGATTTACGACTCGCTATTAAATAATAGTACGATAATCTCACCTGGAAGTGATAATCGATCAGAAAGTAACGTATAAAACTCAGCAAAGATAATCGAACAAGTCGTACAATCAATGGAAATGCAGAGAGTTATAAAAATCAAAGCTACTCAAAAGATGATTTTAATCCACTGAAATGATTGCGAGGTTAATTTTAATTGACTGTATAAGTACATAGAGACTTGCTATCTTTTTCCCCTGAATAAGCATAATTACTGTGAGAATTCCAATTCCGTTTACGAGTTCTACTTCGCGACTTTCGAATAAAAACAGTTTTCATGCTAACTTAAGACTATTTTTACAGTTTCCTTCACTCATGAGAGTATTTTCAGGATTGCGGACATATACGTATAGTAAGTGGCTAGCGAATGAGTAGTTAACACTGTCAAGTTCGAATGTAGAGCAAAACTTAATAATTTTATAATTTTATTATTACAGGCATTGTCGTTTCGTTAAGCTTTATCGTCTTTACTGCAAATAGCATTTTAGCAATTGTACTTTAGATAATAAATTGCCGTCTGCTAGAAGAGTTTAATTTTTTGTTTTTCCTGCAAGAGGAATTGTAACTGTGATGGAACTAAAGACTGAATGGAAGAATGAATTCATTTTTTTCTTTGCTTGTAGCTCTTCCTGCATAAAAGATAAAAGTGCACTCCCGCAGGAAATAGTTGAGTCTCGCCGTATTTTTTCCTACAACAATGGTGTCTAAGTGCCTCAACAATTTGTGCTTCGAGAGACTGTTGCGATCAGCAAATAACTAGCACCCCTCGCCATTCGTTGCTGCCTGTATGGCGTTTAATTGCGAGGCGTCGAAGGGATCCTGAATAAAAAAAGGAAAGAGTACTCGAGGAATTGATGACGCAAAGTGCTGTGCTATCAATTGAAAAAGATGAAGAGGAGGGCAGGAGGCATGTCAAAGTGAATATTTGATGTTGATAACATCAAACAATTCCCCGGATCAAGGCTTTACATATGACCACGATAAAAAAATTCAATATCTTCAACTTCGTGCAGAATAAATTAAAATTCGTACAAAGAAGCGATATTCTAAAAAACCATTTTTTTTCTTATGGTTTAAATATTTATGGAGTATATGGAGATTTAAAAGTGTAGTGCCAATATGGAGGAAGTTAATATTATAGAGAAACCCCTTCTTCCTACGAACGAAATTGAAGGCTTTTACGAGTCACTTTCTTCTTAATGCCTGCTTTTCAGGTCTAATGTCTAAAGACTCTATGATTGATCTGCATCACTATATTTAGCTCCCTAATATGTAACTCTTCGACAAGACAAGGAATTTCCCTCTTCAGTCAGGAAGTCTATACAAACACTTTGAATTTCACTCCCTAGCACGAAGACTGCTTCTATTTTTGTATTATATATCCTACATGATCCCATCTGTCTACAGTTTTCGTCATTAAAGTCATTAATTATCATAGAAAAACCAAAACCTTGAGAATTTTTGTAACTTTTATCATTTATTTAAATTGATCTTATTAATCAAAACTGACTAGTAATTATCGAGTAAAAATTTTAATTTTAAGAGAAACTTTACCATAAAGATCGTCAGTCTCTTGAAACATTTTTAATTGAATTTTTATGAACATAATGGACCACAATCTAACGAGCGACTGACTTTGCGAGCCGATAATGGAACAATCGATAAGATTAGGATAATGTGAGGGCCAACAACAACTGGTATAGTCATGCCAAAAATATTTTTAATGGGCAATATTAGTAATGTACAAAAGTATGGAAGATATATTTGGCATTCCATATGCCTCACATCAGCATCGAACATATGTATGTTAAAAAGAAAAAGTCTTTTTCTGAAAAAAAAATCACTAAAAAGAAACTCTTCCTTATTCTGGGAGAAAAAAAACACCCTGAGAATAGTTTTTCTTGCAAGTTATTTTAGCACCAGTTTTTCTCGAAACAGAACTTTCTTCTTCCTGTGATTGAAATATTTTCAATAAAAATAGTAGCACTAAAAAAAGTAAAAAAAATACATCGGAGTTTCTGAAAGTCGAACAATTTTTAATAAGGTATTTATATTGAATAAAACCAGCCGGATTGGAATTCTCAAGTGTATATTGAGCTCAGTGTATCCGATGAATGTAATTAAATTCCTACGCCACATTCAATTTTGCTATACGAGGCAACATCTCTACTAACAGAATCTACCCCGCTTGAAACTCAGTTATACCTAGAGAAGTGTATAATTAGAGAAAATTCCCGCATCTTCTTTACAGTTTGGCAGTAAATCGAAGCAGAGGTGTGAAACCGAAAATTTGAACTACAGAGAGATAAACGCGAAAATTCTGATTCAATTCAACCGCCTCTGGCAAACTGTTGAATATGTCATTTCCGATATTTCTCAGATTTCATATATTTCCGTAAGGATAAACTTTTCAATGTTTTATTTAGAAAAAGCATTATATTACTAAAGCGAGGATTGTCACAAATAGAATTAAAAAAACAAGAAATAAGTCAATGGAATTAAAAAAACTCAAAAGAACTTACTACAAGAAAAATGATAATGAATCACAATAAATGCAAGCAATGAATTTAAAAAGAGGAAAGCAGCCAATGAAAGAAAATGAAACCAATGAAAAGCGACATGGCGCTCAATATTCCAATTTCAATAGAAATGGCGTATCATTGCGGTTCACGGTTCGCCAATAAGCAATGTATTGGTCTGCAACAACAAAACTATGCTCGAGAAGCATGTAAAGAAATCAGCTGTAGCTGATTTTCACACCGGAAGTGAATATTGCCATCGAGTTCAAATATATTCAGACTCTGATTCACGAAAGGATGTTCGATTCAGAATATACAGAAAACAATCAATGCACAAAATGGATACAAAAAACCTTAATTTGATCGAGTAATTTATAGTATAAAATTTTTTCGACATTTACTAACGAATTTAATTTTTAGAACGTTCATTTATACTCATTAACAAATCTCAGGTGACAATTTTTTTCAGTACTCAGTATAAATAGTTCATCTCCGTCTTATTTAATTAAACTGAAACAGAATTTTGAATTCATTAAAAAAGAAGCTTAGTTAAAAACTCTACTTAACCCAAATTACTCATTAATAAAACTACTTTTGAGAAATAATTTTGCTGCTTTTTTTTACATTTACTAGTCACAAATATGTATAAAATCATGAATATTTATAGACGCCATTTATTACGTTTCTTTTTGATGTTTATTACAGTTTCACGAGTTTGAATTCCAGCAGTTATCAAACACTTTAGCAATATTTTACTATATTTAATTATTCACATTTAACCCTTTCGTAATCGAAATTCATGAGTTTAATTCCTGACCAAATCGTCCAGAGATAAATGTAATATTTAGCACAGTGACAGTGTACCATAAGTACATTCTCCAAGAACCGAAAGCAGGTCAGGGACAATCGACAAGAGTCGATAAATGAATAACCTAATCCACCATACTCGTTAGCTTTAACTCTGCGATAATGGAATTTCGGTATAAAGGACATACGCGTCCCTGATTGTAATTTCAATGAATAATATTGCATTTTGATTGCGTTTTTTTATGAAATTTTTAAGTAAAAACCACTTCTCTATAATATATCACCACAATTGATGTATTAACATTAATTTTACAGATTTTTTTATATAAAAATAAAATGGAATATATAGAATGGGAGATTTCTCTTGTCATTTAGACAGTAATTTTGAAAGCTACCGAAAGGTCTTGAGGGTATAAAAATTATGTATTACGAAAGTAAAATTACATTAAAAAATATGACTTCCTTTTTTATGATTTTGACATGACTTATTATAAGAAAATGCGCAACAGAAAAAGACTGACAGTATTTTATTGTAGTGCGTAATATTTTTACGAGAGAGAAAGAGCAAAGGCTATAAAAAATAGAAGCTTACCTTATACGCTTACATTTCTCTAGGCTTTTTTTATTTCCTCTCGTAAAATTTGGCAATAAAATAAGAAAAAAATATATATAGAGCAAACTTACTCTCTAAAAGGGCAAACTAAAGCGAAATCAACTTATTTTGAATTCTTTCAATGAAAATTATTTTATAAAACCTGAGTGGCTTGCATATTTGTATTGTATAATTTGTTTATAATTACTTCATAATTATGCCATGTGCAGTTACAAAACAGCGACTGGATGTTGAAATAATAAATTACTGTTAAAGTACACAAAATCTCTTCTTTGGTAATGACTTTGAAATTATTTTACTCATTATTTCATAACACAATAATACTGTTGTTAAAGTTATTTAAATTATTCTTAAATCTGTAGTATATGTTTTGAATGATTCAAGATATACCATAATAGAAAATATAAGAACTGACCTTTGGGCAGTGCGTCGACACTATGCTGGAAGTTTCCAAGTCGTAGTGGATGATGATCAATTGGTGTAGGTGAAGCTTCCCTAACACATCCCATGAGGCTAAGAGCACCTCCAACGCCACCTCCGCTGGCACCTCCACTCGTGACAGTCGTCATTCCGGTCGTCTGAAACATGTCGAAAATCCAGGATCCAAAATACGATTCTCTGACCCTCCTCATCCAGATAGCGAGAAGCGAGTTCTCCATGCTGTTCCATCCCTTTCCCTTCTTCCATCCTTCCATTTCCTTAAGTTCCTTAAGCCCTTATCTTAATCACAACCACGAGATAAGTACACTCGATATGCAATGGCAATGAAAACGTCTCTGAAAATCTTCCCGAAACCACTCGACGCGCTTATCGATCCGCACCCTGACCTTAGTTCCTACTCACGAGTAAAGTTCCTCCTCGAAAGACGCAATTCAGACTAGAGGATGCTGGAGAATTGCGGCAGATCAGGGATTCGAAGAGGGAAAAACGAGGGGAAGAGGAAAAACGAGGGATGAACCAAAGTGAATAAGAGCTTGTGCGATGGCCAAGATTTTATGTAAAATCGATCTTGACTCCATCGACCTGAATGATTTTCTGTGGCGAATCAAGGTCAAGGATCTCAGTCAGCTGAACGCTTGTTTCTGAAAGATAAACTGGACCCGGAAATTGATCGAACGAGTCAAAGTCAATCGAGAGACTGTGTTCTGATGCCCTGACCAGATGGCATATCTTCGCAATGGGTTAGGAGATGGTTTCCATGGTTACTGCAGAGGGTGGTTGCAGCGTGCATCGATTGCACCCTCGCAACCCGTTTAGCCTTGACCTTGGCACAGCTGGCTGCGAAGACCGCACGCTCGCGTAATTATCCATGAGTATGAGTATATTATGCATCCAAGAGTACGGATGCATGCCAAATTATGCATCTGACAAAATGTCATAAGTCTCTCCTGAGCAGGAGGATGTATCGATTAAACAATGAAAACACATCCAGGTTTGTGATGCCATGTCACCAGATAAGTAGGTAATTTATGATGTGATCTTGTTAAATTTGCAGACGCTTTCCGTTTATCATTTCTGAGATCAGAACAATCTATCCTCGGTGTTTGTTCTAATGCCTTAATAATTGAAGAGATTTAAATTATTTTAAAATGTAGATAGACATGTTAAAGTAAACGAGAAACTGGGTCAAACGAGTTCCTTTAGGAAGGATATAACGTACGGTTCAGAAATTCTACTTTCGGAAATTTCCGTATGAATTATTACATTTTCTGTTTATACCTAAGAACCCGGTATAACTAGTCAGTTAAATTCATTCCACGCCATGCAATCATACTGTAGTTGTCTTCACACGTAGTAAATGGTAAAACTCCAAACGCGTGACGTGACAAGCAATTACTTCAGGTAAACAAAGATTACACAATGGAGCATACTATGCACGACTACGGAAATCGACAAATGTGACATCCATTTTATTATTAAACTCGCAAATCATTAATCAAAGACCAGAATAAACAGATTTTTGAAAACCTCTTCATCCTCGTCAAAATTATCATCACTTTAAAATTTCTTATGGTTTGTTCTCGAAAGAGAGATTGTAAAGTCAAGCTCAATTTATTTATAATCGTCTGATTTTTTCGAGATAATTTAAAATCTTGAGACCTTTTATCGATTCTGGCTACGAACCAAAGTGCTCTTTGGTGTCATAAAATTGTCGAACGGATGAATGTACGACGAAAAAGTGTGTCTAGTCGATAAGCAGCGATTATCGATAAAATACACCTACTTTGGAACGAGCAATTTTCTCAGTTAATCGTCGGTTATTAGTTAATAGTTGATAATAATCGATTAGGACGCATGGACGATTTTCCGGTCATGGAAAAAAAGCAAAAATCAAGGTCAGGGTGCGAAAGGATCGTGGACAACTTAGTTTTGCACAATCATTTTCAAGCATTAAGTGCGTTGCCCTTAAGACATCCAGGTCATTATTGTATTACATGAAGTGACAATGACATACTTTCTTTATAACCTGCGTATCGATTAGAGACGTTTTAAATTCAGATTATATAAAATGTTTTACGAGAGACTCACCTTACAAGGAGACCGACATCGCAAATGCAATCCACGTATTCCGAAAATCTGCAACACAGAAAAGAGAACAAAAAGTTTAAATAAACGCTTAAAATTTCTGCAAATAAGGTAATATTGACGAGAATTTCATCTTGAAAAGTAGTAAAGGACTTTGGGGAGAAAAATAGGCGAATTTTTCATTAGTGATGGATGCCACTGGGAATTGCGAGGCCTATGGGAGACATACTCAATCTCAGCAGTACTTGAAATCGACCCTGAGGCCAGACTTCCGTATCTGAATCGATAGGAAGAGTCTAGTGTTCTTCAAATTGTCGTGCTCTCATGGGACACTGATAGGAGAAAGAGTCTGCCACGCCCGAGACGTGTACCAGGCTTAAGGTTGCTATTTATAAAGAGTGAACGAACGCCGAGGCAGCCACCGATGATGAATAAACTGGGAGGAAAATACGAAATACACAAAACTGTATTTCTTGTCGAAAAAGATTTCAGAATAAAAGTATTGTTCAGAATAATAATGATAAAAATCGTAGCTGAATTTGTTTTATGAAAGGCATGAGTGAAAGAAATAAATTGAATCACATTTCTATAATTACGTAACTTCGATTATAGTTACCAGGAATAAATCGAGCGTGCAGGCACGATACAATTTAATGATCACAAATTATCATTTTCAGATGTAAATAAGAAAAGCATTGAACCTTTTCACAGAAATTGTTAAATCTCTGGTTGAGTAAAAAGCAAGAAACAAGGTCATAAAAAAAGTATTTCAAGAAAGGAAGATTTTTTAATTGCTCAACAAGTGCTTATACTTCAACAATCAATACCTGCAAGGCATTTACTTCTTCCGGTTAGCATTCGCTAAGAAGTACACTTATTCATCGAAAATTCGAACGATACGGGCTTTAGAAATCCGGACCAGCTGGAAAATGACTCGTCTCGTGAAGTGTAGAAGTAAAAAAAAAAAACAAAGGGATTTTAAAACAATGGCGCTCACACGGAAACCCGCTCGGGTGAGCCTAGAGCTCGCCTAGTTTTCATTTGGCAGTATTTTTGTGACAAAAAAAAGATTTTCGTAAAAAAGGAGACGAGGCGCACACGATATTGCTTCATTACGTTTTTCCGACGAGAAAATTCAGAAACGTGTGAATCTCGTAGATTCTTTTCCCGTTAACAAATCCTCTTTTCTCGCATAAATCGAGCACAAGGTTCTTCTTGGTTCTCCGATACGTATTCACACCAGATTATGCGCTCTACAAATTTTTCTTAGTACTTGCTACATATGATAGTCTCGAGTTTACTAAATGAAATTTGACAGCAAAACGTGTAACTGTGCATGGAATTAAATTAAATGGAGAATTTTTTTCAAGTTGCGTGCACACGACTAGAAAATTTGACTTATTTTTTGTACAGTTTTACATTTTTTCTAGTTCTAAAATACCAGTTTCCGATGCATGAAAGCGTATGATTTAGCGCGCTCGCCATTCCGACATTAGCATATTCGCCACGTCTCTGGAAAGATGACTATCGAGGAAAAGGTCGACGATCTCTTGAACCTCATGGTGCATGGGCCAAGCTCATCATGCAGAGTATGATAATTCAAAATGTATACGAGGTACCACCATAACATAAGTGCGTGACATCCGTTTGACATTTTGTTCGCACTCAAGGTCTTTTCCACCGGAAACACTTTTTCAGCTGAAAGAGAGAAAAAAAAAAATTCGCAAATGTGAGATGTGCACTTCTTGATATCATCAAAAAATTCTTTACTCTAGTTGCGTGTATTCAAACTTGTGTTTTCAGGAGAATTTTGAATTGCTTGAATATAGTATTCTATATCTTTCGTTTTTCTTTTATTTAAGACTGTGGAGACTAGAATTCAGGCCTACTCGAATTTCCAGACACTCGAGACGATTCATGCACTGTACGAAGAATCCCAAGCACGGAATCAATACCAGCTATGGATTAATGCACTTCAGGGCCCGGATCTTGTACAAATAAATAGAGCGATTTTTGAATTTATTTATTGAATTTATTTATTCAGGACCTCGAAAGCTAATATTAATTGAACTTGAGCGTCAACAAATTAAACAAAATTAAACCCAATGAGTCAATTTCAGCTTCTATAGAGCAAGAACAGCCTTTTTCAAAATTAAAATAGTTACAACCACTGGGAATTTGTTTGGACACCCCAATATTTTATTTAAAGTCAGATTCTGCCTGTTTACTCACATGCAACTGTACTTTACGTCACGAACGTGGGTTCACTATAAAGAAATATAATTTTCACGAAAAAGTACATCACGTTTTCAAAGCATCGTTTTTGTATTCCAGATAATTTATTTCCCACCTAAAACGAGATGAAAATTCTAGGAAATCGTAGAAGACTGATCTCATTTTAACCTTAAGTATTCAGAAAAAAACATCTCGATGAATTAAAAATGTAATAAAGTAAATATCAATAAATTGTTGAACATCAATTGCAGTTAAATACAGAGAATGCAATGTGGGTGTATGTATATGTATATTCAGCTGTGTGGGATATTTATATATGCATAAGCCCGATGCCACTTCGGCGGATTTTCTGTTAAGTTTGTATGCATTCATCCACCCAACTTCCCTCGGATGACTCATTGACTCCTATAACTATCTTTACTTCTACCGACTAATGCCGCAGACTTGTCAGAGGACACAAGATCTCTGCCACCCAGGCCAAGAGCAATTGACCGCTCGAAGAGAACGTCTCGACATATATATATGTGTGTGTGTGTATATATGTATCACATAATACTCAATAAACACAATTAGCTGAATCAACGATTCAAACAAAAAACAAATATAAGTGAAGGCTTCATGCTGAAATTATTGGTGCATGTCTCTTAAATTGACTGAAACAGTACAATTTTTTCTGTTGAATTTTCAATGAAATTCACTCTTTCGATTGCGAATGCCCACATGTCTAAATGCATTTTGAGACACTCAATCCAGTTAACAGAAAAATATGCAACATCCCTGGAATGCTTATATACACTACTTCAAAAAATTGTTCTGAAATAATGTATAAATGACAATTAACTTGCAGAAGAAGCTTCAAATCTCTTTTGAAAACCGCACTCAAAAGAATGCAGCTTGAGAAGCTGGTAGTAGATTCAGAAGCAGAAACAAAAGACAGCATCATCACTTTGCGGAAGATATCCTTCCCACATAACGCACACAACAGACAACGAGTGTACTGTCTGTTCACACTAGACATAAACGCACAATCTCCGCATTGTCACTTTACGGAAAAGCAAAACGCTTTGTCTTACCTACTCTAACTTGAAGGCAGGCGGAAAGGCCATCAACATTTCCTGTGTAGCCTACACGCTCTTTCATTAACGCTTTTTATTAGTCTTAAATTCCAGATCCTCGTAGTCATAGTAGATCCTGATTATAGTCGCTTAAGTTATTAGACAAATAAACAATTAACTAGGAAACTAGATGCATATAGAAGCTTTTTTTAAACCAAGACGGATAAAATGTTGCCTCGCCTATAGCGCTCGATAACGAATAATCAAATTCTTTGTTGCAGTTTTCCAATATTTGTATAAATTGCATGTACCAGAAGTTTTGAACGTTCAAATGAACGAAATTTTTTTTCCCAATTCTATTTTATCTAGAAATATTGTTTCAACTAAAAATAACAATAGACATTACAATTTTTTTTCATACAGAATTATATTTTCAATGCAAATGAATTAACATTTTAAAACTATTTCTAGTTTAAAATATAATTACTACAGAAATTCGTTCATTTGAACGTTCAGAACTTTTCAGTCATTAAATTGCTTGGAAAATGGTGTTGCAAGTAGCACTGTGTGCAAATTCATACTGAAGAATACTTCACAATAAGTGCGAAAGAGATGCTCTGTTATAACAGAGATCTATAGATCCCGCTCAGAAAGCTTGGATTGATAATTTGATTTTTTAAAAGCGTTTGCATAAATTGAAGATGTTCAACAAGATATACAAATATTTGGGGATGTTTCAATTAAGTTTCAAGTTTTAATGCTAATTTTAAAGCATAATTAACAAGTACGCACGCACACGGAGAGAAAAGATATGGTTGGGCCAGCCATATATATTTAAAAAAATGGGGCAACCATATCTATGGTTGCTGCAGCCAAAGTTTGGCCAGCTCAACCAAAAAAGTGGCTAAGCTCATCAACTGAATGGTTGCGCTGACCAAAATTTGGCTGCAGCAACCACAAATATGGTTGCCTCATATTTTTCAATATATATAGCTGGCCCAACCATATCTTTCTCTCCGTACATAACATACATTCGTAGAAAAAATTCGAGATTTAAATAAAGTAATGTTTACAAATCTACACAAAGTGTTTTCGCCTAGAAAATTAGCATTTAACATCTCAGATGTTAGCAAGTTACGCCTAGATTTTATGACTTGATATTATCTAGATATAAAATCTTAATTATATCTTAGACGCTGATCGTTCCACATAGTCCCGAATAACATTCCGGTTTTTTCTGTGTCATTAGTGACTAGTTGACCGTGTCACATAGTAAAACTGCAGCAACTTGAAATCATTTTTCAGCTTATTTCAAGGGATTTTCTGCTACTTCTTGCTACTTCCAAGCTAAAAATAAGGCAAGCAGTTTTACAAATGACAATTGAAGCTAACGAAGATGGGGCCAGTCGATAAATGTGTTCCACTTAGCAGTGAATGAACATCCCAGTATATATTAAAAATCGACATGTGTAAAAGTGAACTACATAAGGTGTGACAATGCAGTGACAAGCAGTGCAGGGTACGGTTGTAACAATGTTGTGGAGGACGTGTAGCACAATACGGACGGTATTAAGTCGGAGGGAAACCCCGTTACTATTTTATTATAAATTACCTCCGCGTCTGGATATCGAGCTATCCGAGCTATCTGTCTCGTTCTCTCCTTGCTCGCGAATCTCTTCTGCGAGTGCATCAGACGAGCACAGAAAAGCATCGACGAGCAGCTCATGGTAGCATAAAACGTTACACAGAAGTTCGTATTCCCACGCCATGAAACGGAATGAGCATCCCACACAGACGAGATCGTGAACGCGGATACGCGCAAACTACAGAAGCTTGAGAAATGCGCGATAAATAATACATGAAATGGTACGGTCGCGGCTTTGCAACATAGAAGTAATGCAATAATAATGCTCCTCTTATGCTCGTGTGTGACGCGCGACGTAAATACCCCTGATGTATAAGGGACGCGTAATTTGTAGCCAAAGGGGAGGGACCTACTTTATGAAATGGCGTCTCGTAAATGTCTAGTCTACTTGGATGCTCTGATATTGATGATTATGTTTAGTGGGGATGTTTACAAAACAAAGGGCAATTTCTATCTAAAAGTAAGTCTCATGTTTTATAACTGAACATTAATTAACAAACTATTTTATGAAGTGAAAGCTAAT
>JAUESH010000040.1:10755777-10781741 GCA_032275165.1 Synergus magnus
AAAAGTAACTTATAGTGACTGTTTCTTAAAAAAGTGACTTATAGTGACTTTTTCTTTAAAAAGTGACTAAAAAGTGAATTGCAAGAAAAAAGTTACTAAAAGTGACTTAAGTGATTGTGTGGCAGTCCTGTAAATAGGAGACCAACTATCTAAGATATTCAATTTAAATATCTAGATACTAAGTTTGGAAAACGAGATAATTGGACTGAATATTTATATGCTTAGGATGAATATCTAAATATTTAGGATAAATATATTTGTAATTAAATTTTTTAACTATCTAGATATTAAATTTGAATATCCATTTTTTTCCGTGCATGTGAATTCACTGACTTCAGGAGAATTCAAGTGACTTCAGGAGAATTCAAATGACTTCAAGCGAATTCATGTAAAATCAAATAACTTCAAGTGACTTCAGAAATTTCAGGAGAATTCAGTGATTTCAAGAGACTTCAAGTGACTTCAAGAGATTTTAGATTTAGTGCAAGTGTACACCTGATTTCACGAGTTGTTAACCCCTCGATTGATTCATTTGCATTAAAAATAATTCTGTACGAAAGAAACTTGTGATGCCTATTGATATTTTTAATCAAAACAATATTTCTGGATAAAGTAGAATTAGGGGAAAAAATTCGTTCATTTGAACGTTCGAAACTTCTGATACATAAGAAACCATAGTTTTTTGTAATGCATCTGTTCTGATTAAATTTGCAACTTTCACCTGTTTTGTTTGGCGAGAACCCCATATTTTCATACGCAAGATTCAGCTGTACGATAGCGCAGAAGAACAACGTTTGATCATTATCAGGGTACTTGGGATAAGACAGGCGGGGATGTAGTCTCGAGCGAATGAAAATTTACGCGAGCAAAATGTGCAACACGGGAATTGCAAGGATCCGAGCAAAGTAAATCAGGGTCCTAGCAAAAGGATCTATCGGTGTATTCTTACCGTGTAAATTACTTTACGAGCAGAGAGGCTTATAGTGTGATAAAAGCTGCACAACAAGCAAGTATGCACGACGTGCGTTTGTAAAACCCTCATGCTTCCTCCCCCATCTCTTAGTGATACGATAGAATCAGCTATCCTCGCTCGTCGAGCCCAGGGATAAGGTTAAAGACCTTATCCAGTTTGATCAGAGAAAACCGCGCCTACGTATGTGCAACAAGAGGCTAGATATCAATAGCAAGAAAATAGGAGATTACATCCAATGTCACCATCCTTTAACTTTTGAAAGTAACATTTTAAAAACAGATCATTCTGTTCCAAAGATTCAAGCAAAACCATCATTATGAGAAGACTCTATATATACTTATAGATTTCTTCATAACACGATATCTACAACAAAGAAATAATCAAGTTTTAGTTCTACATGTATAGAACTTTCCGAAAGAGGTTTGCTCAACTAATTTTTTAACGATTAGTCTACAGTAGCAAAATACAAAGTTGCATAACCATCCCTGATTGTATAACTATTAACCACACGCTATGAAGAGATTGATTACGTATAAAATAAAAGGAGTGCAGATAAACTATAAACATTTAACAGTGAACCATTTAAATCACTCTTAACGACATAATCCTTCCTATCATTTACCGATCAAAGTTGTAGTGTTATTTTATCTCGATATATCATCAGCGTTTGAAAATAAAGTATACTGTCCAGATAAAGGCGAGTATGATAAAATTCTTTTGCAACGTCTTTATCGGTTTACTCTAAAAATTTGAAGCAGCGATCGTGAATCGCGAATATATGAACGTATATCAATTTTGATCACGTCTTTTACGTTTTGATATTGGAAGCTCAGAATCTGAATTTCGATTGTTTTAAATTCAAGGGACAGAAAAATCAATCAAGAGGGATTGAGAGAGATTATTGAAGAATATGTGGTTATATGTTTGGAATAAACTAATGTAGTAAACAGGTTTATAGCAATATCGCGACCAGACCGTGACATTTCGAGGTGGCAATTTTATTATGGCGCCTGCAGGGCGCACCTAAACCAGGTCGCACGATACCTCTCCTTGTTTCCTGATGGCGAAGTAATACGTAATATTGGATCGAGGCACGCCTGCCATAAAAAAGTTACGTAGTGGCAGAGATTACGCAATTCATTGTACCTACTATTCGCGAGGAGCATCGCCGCGGGGTACATCCGGGTAATGTTTAGTAGACACCTCTCAAGGTTTCCAAATCACTTTTCGTAACTCTGCAACTCTTGTTTTCCACAAATTTTACACCTATCTGGATGTTACCGTTACTTTACTGGAAATGTTACCCATCTCAGAAATTTCAATATAAAATTAACGCTATAGCAAAGTTAAAACGTCATAATTAGAACTATGAAAAAATAAACGATCAGGAAGCCAAACAAAACTCAAAATCAATTTTCCTTACGTATTTAACCAGTTTAAGTTTATAAAATGAATTCATTTTTGAGCACTGATCATTGGACAATGCTCAACAGTTTTATTTAATTAAATACAATTGAAGGGTGCCATGTCAAAAGGGATTAACCCACATTTTTCCGAAAATTATATTAAAAGGATTTGTTTATAACTTGTTTTTTTTTTTTAATTGAAAATTAGATTTTACAGAACGTTTTTTATCTCTCCTGAAAAATTTGATAAATGTGAGTTAATCCCTTATGACATGCCACCCTTCAATTATTAGTTAGAAAATAAAAAAAATGGGAAAAATACTGCAAATACTAAAGACGAGTTGCCTTATACTACAAAAAAAGCAAGAAAATAATATCATAAATTATAACATTTAAAAAAGAAGTAAATTGAAAATTGGTTAAGATTTTAAATCTGAAATTGTGATGTCCCAGAGAGTTGCTGAACAAATAAAACAGTCGGTCATTTATTAAAATCGCATTAGATTGTAAGAGAAAGTACCATTTTTTTCAATAAAAAAATGTAACAATAAAAGATTTACTCTCGGATTTACTTAAATGAAAGTACCTTTAAGATGCTATAAAACCAGCTCCTTTAAAGAGCTATAGTCCGGAGTCTGAAGAAGATAGTGGGGATAAGGTCTGAGAGTTGTGAAACCTTTGTTTACGAAGCACGTAGTAAAAACAGAAGGCCGTGAAAAAAGGGAATGTAAGGGCAAGGAGGTGTTTTAACTGTATGTAGCTTAAATTTTTTAAATCATCGAACGAGGGTATAGATTCGATCGAAAACGATCATAAATCTTTACTCGCATTACTGAGGAAATCAACAAAGAAACTCACTGAACAGTGCTATACTTTGGGTCGAGATCACATTCCGCTGGACCAGCCAACTTCAAGGCCATGGCGCAAGGCTCAGTATAAGCCACATTTGAAAAGATTCGCTCACGAGATTTCTGTAACCATTCGATATAGCTTTTTGTATATCTCCAAACTCCACAAATTCTATCTGAACCTGTATTAAAAATAAAAGATTTAATTATTTTAGTGAACTTTTAAACTTTTTAGAAGAAAAAAGAATAGAAGAAAATAAAAGAATCAAATTAAAATTCCTAACAAAGAGTCGATATCGAAGCAATTATCCTACAGTAAGCCTGACTAAAAAAACAACTATGTAACTTCAAAATCATCGATATGAGACAAGAACTAAATCTCTTTATGATTGGAAATAAGCCTTAAAGAAAATCGGAAGTTATTTAAATTTGCAACTTATTAATGTTAATATAACTATGTCTCCAAAATTATATCACTCATTAAAATAATACCTCAGGATTTATGTATTAAAGAAAGGAAAATCAAATAAAAGTCAAATTAGAAAGTGCTCAACCTTGGAATAAGAAGATGCATAAGTTTAATTATTTCTACCTTGAGACAAAAAACATGTATCAATAAACTTTTAAACGGAATTCAATTGAAGTTGAAACCTCATAATTGCAAAAATTTGTCATACCTATTTATATTGTGAAGTCAAATTTTCTTTGAAAAATATAATTAGTAACGTCTACTACTTGCTGAGAAATATTCCATGACTTTCCTGACCAATGTAGAAATTTAATTTAGCTTTAAGAAATTATTTTTTTTTAAACCTGAATATTAATAGAGTAATTGTAAGTTCTGTTATAGGAAGAGCTCAAAGTATCGAAGTAGAGAGATTTGATATTCTACTTTTTGCATACTTTGGATTCAAAAACTAAAAAGGAATTTCACAACTCTCGTTAAAACGAGGTGAGAAACGAGACGTTAAACGATGTATTTTCGCAGTATGTGTATCTTGAATGCATACATCCTCGAATTCCATTCCTTACAGCTTTGAGGATGAAGGGAAACGAGGAATGCAGCGCAGATAAGGACATGCACATGTATATAACCATCTTCTGAACTGGTCAGGACTGTCTGGGGGTCCTTAAAATACTCATAGGAGTGGGCGAAACTTTAATGAATGTATTTTTTCTTACTAAACTAATCCCAGTATTCATTCAACAAAGAAAATTCTATTCATTTTATAATTTTGGTTTCGACTCACTTTTGAAGATCGAAATTCTTTAATTAAAAATTGAAGGGATAAAAACGAAAATTTTAAAAATTAATTCCGACAAGGATTTTCTTTGTCGAAGTTCAATCGAGAGCATGCCATGTACAGATAAGAATGGGAGAAATTACTCTTTAACTCTTTTGTGCAATAAGTAATAGCGTACTATTTCATGAAATTAAAAAAAAACAAAAGCTTACGTTATTGCATTTTCAATTTTCATTACAGAGAATGCAAAAGAAACTGCAGTTAACCGAGTCACAAAATACAAAAAAATAATGTAATTACTACTAACTTTATGAAAATAATGAAAATAAAAACTAATAGGATCAAACATTTCTTAGATAACACGCGAAAAAGCAGATACTCCAAAATATTTGAGGTTATATTTTTCTGTCAAATTAGAACAAAAAAAGATAGATGCACAAAAAGAATTGCGTCATTTCGGTCACTAAAACTGAATAATAGCATTTTCTACTAAACTATTTAGTAGTTTTTGAATTATAATCACATCCGGTTTTTAATAGAAAAATGTTTAATCCTTTTTGTTTAAATTAGACTTGTCATATTTTCTTGCAACCAACAGGTGGCTGCTTCGACATGCACTCCGAATAAAGTCGATAAGCAAGATAAGAGTAACGTAACGGTAACGAGTAAACTTATCACTATCAATCACTTTAATTATCAGTAGTTTTAGAAGAAAAACTCACCTTGAAGCTAGATGTTTTTCTTGATGTGGAACGATTCCGCAAAATGCGTCAGCAAACAAAATCACGACGACAAACAGTTTGACACGATCTAGCTCACCGAAGAATAAATCTTTCACAACTTTGATTATGCACCTTTTTTCTTTTTAACACCACTTGCAAGCACTTGAAATCCTTCACAATAGTCGAAAACTTGACGAGAACAACATGATTTTTAAAGAGACAACATGAAAACAACATGCAAGCTGTTAAAAAAGTATCTCGAAAACAAGCAACACCAAACACAACGCGCGCTCGACCGTTGGCGAGCAAATGCGATATTGCGATCTACAGCGACTGTCGACCAACTGTAATTCGAAAAAGCGCCACCAAACGGGTCTCCCTAGAACTCGCAAAGTAGCACGGTCGGTAAAACAGATTTAGACATTTCAAGAATTCCTAATTCAAATTCAAAATTTTTAATTTACAGAATGCAATACAATTCATATACTTTAAACAATATTTAGAAAATATTATTCTCTCTGTACAATTTCGAACTTTTAAATTAAAATAGAAACAATTTCTATAAATCTTAAATATTAATTATGTAAATGTTCCTAAAAACCACGAAAGCTCTCATTTCAAATTAAAATCTCGATAGAATTTTTTTCTAAAAAGTCATAAAATAATAATAAACCCCCATTTAGCATAAGTTATACAAACTGAATTCTTTCAAGGACACATGAAACAACGAATCTTGTTTGCCTATATATATTCAGCTGTAAATAAATAACAAGAAATAACGCAGAAATTCGCAAAGAACTACTTCCGGATTGATTTGGTCAATGTTTTATTTATTTATTCAATTTACTTTAAACAATATGTTCATTTGGAGGACAGTCATTCCTCATAAAATGAATACGATGTAGTAAATACGATCCTTTTTACAATTTATACCATATACACAATAATATAATAATTAGGATAATGACAATGCCAGCCTAAGGCGCGAAACGTAAAAAAAAAGAAAATTGAGTACAGATCGATAAAGTATCGAACCGCCCCGTCGACAAACGGCATTCTAAACTATATATGCTCAGTTACAGATTGCTTTTTTTTATGTATGTATTTCTTTCTCTCCGCTTCTCTGAATAAAGCCTCTCAGTGAGATTACTATAAAATAGGTAAAAAAGCCCTGTTCACAAAATAGTTCGCAAATGTATATGTATACATATTGTCACTGTGCTTTCTCTTGCTCCTCGTATTCTTTACTTGTTATGTGATGTTCGTGAATAATGATTCACTTCGATATAGTACAATTTTCAAAAAAACGCACACGTTTCCTAAGCGAAGCTTCCTTGTGGAACTCAATCTTACTTCTCATGGAGAGGTGGGGGAAACCGAACAAATAATTGTTTTTTATCGTGAAGTACGATTTCGAGTGACAAATACAGCAGAGCCAATCGATTCGCTCTTGAAATAACTGTTTCTTTTCAGTATATAAAGAAAATTTTACAGTCAGGTTTAGGAAAAAATATTACAATACTCGTAAAAGAAAACTAGCGACAATCTGAGATTCTCGCATATTAGACGAGATGATCACGCAGTCGATCGGGTTAATCATGACACTCGAAGCAATTTTCGTTGGGACAATATCCTTTGTTTATTAAATTATTTATTCGGATTTTTCAACTGAAACAATATTAGTTAAGTAACAATAAGATTAGTGTCAACAATTTAATTTATCAGAGGGGTGGCTCGGCCGCTTCAGCAGCCTCCACGCCAATAAATATAATAATAATAATAATAATAATAATTAATAATAATAATAATTATTTAATTGTATAATAATAAAAGTCAAATAAATAAAAAGCGAGTAGTTAATATATCTCAATAAGCGAGTTTGGTCTCTCCTTGGTGCGGTTGCCCTTTACATATCTCTTTCACTCTATTTCTCTCGTTGCAATGCGCACACTCACATCTCACGTTTGCAGCTTCTTTCTGCGCAGTTTATACGTACATTATCTCTGTGAGTGTGTCGCCTGGTCTAAAATAGGGATCCAAGATTGAAAAAGACAAACCGAATCATTCCATTGAATTTTAAATACTTGATCAGGAAGAAAAAAATCAATGAAATAATTACTGTTAAATAATCGTGGCTTTCAAAGTAGCATCGAATGAAATTTAAAACTTTTTCCAATGAGAATCTATATTTCCACAATTCAATGACTTTTGACAACTTGGATTCCCATTATAGGGAATGGCGAGTAGGACTTGGACTTAGTGATATGAACCGAAAATGAATGTTCTCTCAAAACAAAAAGTATTATAGTATAAAAAACAAAAAACACCCTAAAATCCCAAATGGGGTGTACGATCGACTCTTAAAGCTATTAGTTGTATTTTTCTTTAGTAAAAATTGAAATGCGACTGATCACAAGGACACTCTTCGCGGTTCTAAGCCAAGTCCTCTCTATCGTTGCAAAGTACGCGTTCAATGAAAGGCCTTGGTCGTTATTTCATCGTGGAATCTTCGAACTCTGCCCATCTAAACTCGTTGTTCACTCCCCTCTCTCTTTCTCTTCCTCCCTCGCTCTCTTTACAGTGAAACTACTTTGTAAAAAAAAATTTTGACGAGGCCAACATTGAAGAAGAAAGAGAGTGAGAACGAAGTAGGTATCGTCTGCGTATTCAAGAGTATAGTAAAATAATTACAATGTAATAGTATAATCTTATTAACGTAATTATGCATTAATAATATTTTCATATGCATATATACACATATGTATGTACATATATGTATATATAAATATAATACAAGTAGCGTAGTATAATGGATCAAAAAGGCTGGATAAAACATAATTACAGCAACGCTATTTCTTACGGAGCCACACCTTTCAGACTCAACACCTTTTTTTCTCAATACTTATTTCTTTCCTGCCGTCCTCGTACCAAAAACTTTCAAACGTCTCACATTTCTGCCGTACAAGTGCGAAAGTCGAAAAACAACTTATTTTTCATTCACCATTCGAGAAAAATTAAAGATTATTATATTCTGCTCTTCTTTGATATATTTTACATTAAAGACTTACTTTACGCTCATTGAACAGTCAATCTACAAAAATCTTTACTGCAATAAATACAAAATGCTTAGAATTACGTTGGTTGTTTCCCATGCTCATAATTGGTGATCAGTTTGATTAAAGCACTATAAAAATCACATCCTGTTAAAAATCCCTACAAACTTTAAATACATTTATCAAATCCTACATAAGGTCTGCGTTATTTGAAAAAAAATTAGATGAAAAATAAGTCGACTTTCGGCTGAAGGTAATAAATATGAAAGAAACTCGAACCGATTTCAATAATCTACATTTGCAAAGGCGGTTTCGTGATTGAAGCGAAGTTGGAAGCGGATGGCTTCTTAGGAGCTTACGTTTTAAGTAAAAGGGGTGCGATCAACCCTCAAAAAATTGATATGCATAAACGAAAGGAACACTGGACCGAATGCCGGTGCAAATTGTTTTTTGGCGTTAATATAAGTCGCTCGCTGACGTACCGAGAAAAGCGTCAAAAGCGTGAATCGCAAAAGTCAGCCGCGGAAAAATTAAGCTGGTGGGTTCGGGCCTGATATAAATATTATCTTATAGTAATACGTGTCACGAAAATATCGAAAGTTTTCCTAGTCTCTTTTTTTTTATAACTTTACAAGCGTCCTTGGTCGTAGAATTGCTCGATATAAAATTGTATCCCGTGAACCATTGGACCGCGTTGAGTTTCTAAACTACAGCCCGCCAGCTTTCGATCCGCTTTTAACACTTTTCTCCGTAATTTTCTCGATAGTTTTTTCGCAAACACAATCTCATCTCTTCATTCTCTCCGTTGATCGATTCATTCATGTCAAGTATAAATTGAAGAAACAATTAACGTTTTCTACTGTGCAGAGATTCAAAAATTCTTAATCTTTTTTTTTTTTTTACTAATTTAGTAAGTTTCGACGAGTTCGATTCTTGTCATGACTCCACCGTAATCAAGAAAATAAACTTGCAAGCATCGCAGTATAAAAAATTAAAATCTTTTCGGAGTTTCTCTAGGCTCGTGACAAATTGCACATTTTGTACACTTTGTAAATTTTACTTTTCAAAAAGCTAACTCGCATAAGGATTGAGTTGTGATAAATTCAAGAACAGTGGAATATCCCTTATTGAAAATTCCCTTCTGCTCCTGAATTTATCACTACTTGCAGAAAATGAAAATCGTCGAGAATTTCTCGGTGATAGATTCACACCAGAGATATTCCGGTCAAATGTTCTCGTAAGACGTAGCAAAAATTGGGGTGGGCTAGCCTACCAACTCGACGGAAAAGCGGTAGACTACCCTCAAGGCGACACACACAATACTTATTTACAAAAATATACACATGAGCAACTTACTTGTAGTATGTATATATGTATATGCGCTCGCTTCTTCACTCTTTCACAATCTATATGTAGTGTTCGTATATGCACGTACTTGCTTAAAATCTTTTCTATAACCTCTACTTTCCCCGTTACAGTCTACTTAACGTAAATAATATGTAGTATATTTGCTGCATCTGTGTCGATTGTTGCGTACTCGATCTAGTTTACTAATCTCGCTTATTTACACATTGCATGAGTAGAGTTCTAAAATTACGTGTAATATCCCTCTTTCATTATTTGCACTCTATTACACGGGTATTGCAGAAATTAAGATTTTAAGATACTAGTAATATACATGTGTATATTACAATTCAACTAATAATTCCCAGACACGAAAGAAAATATCATTTAAATACAAAGGCATTATCAAATGGTATCTTTCCTTTAATTTACTATAAATTTGTCTACATAATTTATCATTTTGAATTGACAATTAAAAATCATCTTTATTAACACAAAAAAATTAAACTATTCCTAAAATGTTTTCCCATAGTTTATCATAACACAAATTGAGATTTCCATTAGATTTCCATTTCGATAAAATTATTTTTGAATACAATCATTACTTTCTTAATGTTTAAAATATATTTTCCCCTTCAAAATTTGAATTTCATTGAACTCCAAATTGACAACTAAATATAGATAAAATAATACCTAAAACTAGAATTTTTTTTTAAACCGTCGATTTAAAAAGATTACCCTTTTCAGACATACCACGTTACGATACACGTAATTTTTCGAATTTAGAACCCTAAACACGAGTCGCGTTGGTGAACCATTTAAATTGCGACTTGGAGTGATGTACACACCCATATATCGTACACGCACTTCAAATATATATAGAATTTCTCGTTATGTATATATAATCACTTTATATACGTAATAAACTATATCATCGTGTATTCTTGGATTTGGATCACTTAACAACATATATGCTTCAGGTAACCTGCAGACTCCTCGCGGCGAGGAACGAGAGCGCACGCTCCTGTGGCACTTATTTGTTCTCCTTCCTCTGCCCATTATTGTATCTACTCACGTTTTACAAAAGCAAGACACCTCGGAAAAATAGAGAAACGCGAGTTCCTCGCCATTCGTATAGTTTAGTACGCTTAGTGGGCATCGTTCTCGACTCTCAGTGGAGCCACTTTTGTCGCGCTCAAACCCTCTGCCGAAGAATAAGTAATGGTTGCTTCATTTTTAAAAATTTTTCTTCCTTTGACTAAATTATCTAAATGATACCTGCTAATTTAGACTTAGAAGGCGCTGCTCATGGCGAGGGCGACGAAGACTGAACATTCTTCCATTCAAAGATTGAAATATAAAATTATGCCTTAACTAGAAAAATTTTCTTTTCTAACTATAAAATTGATTTTTGTTTCTTTGTATGCTACCGATTTCAAAAATCTGTCTTCGCTGCCAAATCACCGTTGTGCAGGCGCTTTAAAGGCAACTCTACCGCCTCACACGTTCTCTCAATTCTCTGGTCGCAGTCAGGGCATTGCGACTTACAGGAGATCACAATCTTTGAAGTGAAAACTCTTAGAATCACGAGATGTGTAACATTGCACGTCAACGATCGTTTAGCGCCCCGAGAATCTGAACGTTGCATCCCTTCAGGAGACATGTTTCTTATGTGTGATGAGGCGAGAAACAACAGCCCTTCGAAATACCTCAAGCACCACGAATACATATGTTGTGCTTGACATACTAAATACGATTCGTAAAACTATTATACTCGAAGCGAGCCTACCCTTTCTTGATCTACGTAAACAAAGTCGAATACGTAGCCATGTTGGGAGGGAGAGCTGTGATGTAATTTGGAGTAGGTGGTCGGGGGCTGAGCCACTGGGGTCAAAGAGCTCGCATTTTTCGGATCCCTGAAAGCACGTAATCCACCAACTCGGGCAATGAACTCTTTAATGTCAGAGGACCTATTTCTTCGTCCAGCTCGATAAAGAATTCTAGGAAATCAGAGAAATACAAATTTTCAGTGTACGTTCCAATTAATTAGAATTAACAATTTCAAAATACAACGTTAAAAATAGAAAGTTTCAAGCTCTAACTAAAAGACTTTTAATTAATTTAAAAAGTCATAAAATACCTCTGTGTTGGTCCGTCACCAAAGCAGCCGCCTGATCCCAATGCTCGTGGCAGCTCGTGAGCAAACCGAAATGATAGTTCTGAGCATGAAAAGCGTTAATCACTTGATGAGGAATACTAACATAAGATGCAGTTTGAGGCAAGCCGTTTGCACCCCTATTCACTAACTCGCCGCTACTATAACCGGAGCTTTGACTGCCAACTGATCCCACTGAGCCAGCGGGTGACGGCGTTGGAGACAACGATGGTGTACCTTGACCGTCAGGGTGCATTGGAGTGGATGGAGTCTGTAAAAAAGTTCTGATCAGTTTCTCATTCTTGTGATGTTTAAAATTCAATTCTAATAAATTCTTTAATGGTAATCTAGTCGTAAATTTTAAATTTGAATGGAGATTTTAAATTACGTATGATAAAATTAATTTTCACCTTTTGATAATATTCAGCAAGGATTTTTTGACATTCTTTAACTTCGTGCTTGCGAATTTGAAAGAGTTTAAGGTATATCAGCGCCTGGCACCACAAACTGTAAAAAAATATCATTAGTTAAAAATTCATAAACAAATCTTCATCAGGATTAATATAAATTGCGTTAAATACCTTAAGATAGTTAGTTTAGTAGGTATGCTGCTTTCGGATGAATTGTGCTGGGTTTTGAACTTTGAAGAAATATATCTACACAAAAAAAATAACAATATAGAACTTTCAATGTAAATAGACGATGAGAATGTAAAAAGTAGTATGTATTAGAAAAAAAGAAACTCACTTTATGAGATGAAGAGTGTCTCTATACATAGTGAAAGACGCTCTTCCTCCACCCGGATCATCAGTCTCCATTGTATAGCCAGTGAGAATGAAGTACATAACCGCTTCGATGTACATCATGCCCTGCGCCGTGAGGTCGCATTCTTCGTCAGCACTATGTTTTAGCCGTTTCGCTTCCGCTAGATAATGATCCTGGCCCCTAATTTTTAACCAAATAAAATATTAGTTTCACTCCATCGAACTAGACTTTATTGAAACACATTAATATTAACGATATTATACTTACTTATCTTCTTGATCCACAATTTTTTGATGATTAAAGTAAGAATAATAGCGACGATTTTCGGGAGCAGGTGGTGGTAGTAAACCAATATCAAGCTTTCCTTCCCGCTCGTGATTCGTCGGTTGAACGTCACTCTGCTAATATGAAAATAATTATCGAATTAGTTAATTTTCAGAGAGACGAGAATAAAAGCACATTTCCTAAATTATTCAAAAGTATTTCAATTCTTGAGTGACTGAAGCGAATCAACTAATGCCAAATATTAATACTATATTTGTTCAAATTTTATATTATTAGGGATTCTGTTCTACTTACACTAATACAAATCGATTTTATACATTATTTTAGTCTTTGGACAAAGTGAAAATTCATTCAATTCTAAATTCTTATGTAAGATTGTAGTTACATTCAAATACCAAGATAATGATACGCGGATAAAAATACTCAAAAAAGAGTGTATCAGCAAAATTTTCAAACAGAGAAAATTTTCACTAAATCAGCACTATATATCTTGGAACACTTTTATTTCGCGGCTGATAAGACTGAATTCATATAAATACATTTTTTATAAGTAGTAACATGATTAACTTCTTTAACTAAAAATCAATTTCATTTTTAAATGAACACCTATCGAAATTATTTGTTAGAAAAAAAAAAAGTAAGGATTTTCAATAATATAATTTTTGAATCTTGGTTTTACCTGACTGGAAGATGGCCTAGAAGCGACGACATCGGTCTCCATGTGTTTTCGTTTTCTTTTTTTCTTTTCCTTGGGGTCAACTTTGACTTTACCGTCTACCGAACCGACAGTACTCAAACTAGAAACCGAACTGCAACTCGGATTACGTTTCCTTTTGGGCGCGTTACCGCTGAAAGCACCACTAACACTTGTGCCAGCTCCACTCAACAAATCGACACTATCACCTTCATCTTTGCACATACTAAGAATATTTACAGAACAGGGTTTCACGTCCAAATCGGTTTTGATCACAATTCTGTTTTTTGAGTTCGTGTCCAACACTGAGAGTCCATCGCGTTGAGTCCTTACATCCAGGGGAGGGTTGTCGACGATTTCGCCCTCCTCTGGAGTAGGGGGTCTCTGTGATTGACGAATCGAGGAGCTTTGTCTGGAAGACGGCCTGGTGTCAGGAAGCTCTGTACGTTGTCTGAGTTCTTTACCCCGAGAGGGCTGTGGTATATGTGCAATTCGACTCAAATCGAGCCGACAGAGAATACTTGGTAAACCGTTGACGTAACTGACTGGAGGGATAGGAATAGTCGAGGAAGTCTGCGAGGAGGAAAGTCTTTTGTAAGGGCTCTCTCCACCCGTTGGAGTGTTGTTTGACGTATATTCTTCCACATATATTCCGCATTTTCCTCCTCCTTTGCCACCTTTTCCGCCTTTGCCACCACCTTTGCCGCCGCCCTTCGCCGATGAGAAGAGTTTTCGCAGGGTGTCGCTCTTCTTCTTATCCTGGACGTTACCGCCATCTTCTTCTTGGAGTTTTCCGGATGCCGGGCTGTTATCACTGTCCGAATTGTCAGGCGAAGTCGTCCTCGTCAAAGGTGCTCGTGGTCGCGGTGGCACTCGAGCGACCTTAAGAAACAAATGATATATATTAGTATCAAGTAGTGTAAAAAATTCTTCTAATTAAAGTTGGATCCATAAAATGTTCTTGGACTCATCTCATCTCATCTCGTTAAAAATGTGAGTCTTTTATGTAATGGCCAGTCGTCCATCTATTTCAGCTTTGAGTTTATTGCTATAAATAAACGCACCTTTTCAGATTCGAAAAAAGATACTTATATAATACCTTGACGAATAAATATCGCCTAATTGATAAGTTTCAGAATATTGCCTAGATTTTACGGGATGACTATCCGCGTCCAAATAATAAACATTTTGGCTCCCATATGCCATAGGTTTGAAAAATCGATGGACGACTAGCGAGTGGGAATCTCGCTCTTTGGAAAATTGATGGACATCTCACCTCCGTGTAAGCCTAAAAAGAATGATCATTTATTTAATGAAAATAGTTTAATCTCATATTCATTCATTCTATTGAAATTAACTATTAAATGAGCCCAAAAATCGTCTAAAATGATTATCATCGATTTAAGTAACGTACAAAATTAAGAAAATAAACTAATAAAAAAAATAGATATAAATACCTGAATTCTGCTATTCCTCATAGCCTCGCTGCTCGTAAATTCAGAATCGCTATCGGAATCCGAGTGGCAACCAGAATTGTTGGTGACCCTAGACCTGGGCCTCCTGGGTTTTGTTTTCGTAGGACTTTTCTTCTTCTCTTGTTTCTTGGGTGAATCGGAAAGCTTGTTGCGTTTCATGGAAACGCGTCTCCATCGCGAATCCTCATCGTCAGATCCGCTATTCTTATCAGACGCATTTCCATCATCGTTTGAGGAGATGCTCGGCCGTGTTCTACGCTTCACGGGGATTTTCACGCTGGAAGCCGAAGGTATGGTAGCTGGACGATCACTCTCAGAGTCGCTGGACCTGGCATCGCTAGCGTCGTCACTAGTATTCAGAATCGGCTTTGAGGTAGGCACCTTCTTCTTCAGACTATTAGCACCGATACTCGAACCAGCCCGAGGTCTGTTGCGCTTCGTCACATTCTTCAAACCTTCCTCTGATGTCCGGTGGCTCGTTTTCGGACTTTTGACTGACTTCCTAGGCCTTCCGCGTTTTCGGACGTCTGGAGGTTTTGGCTTTTCAGGCTCTTCTTTCACCGGAGGCTTGTCCGTATCGGATTGATGTTCGCTGTCGCTCAACACGCTCATCATTGTCGAGTTACGAGTCCTCTTCAACGCTTCGTCAAGCTGCCAATCGCGGGCACCACTTCGGTTCGTATCTCGACGAGACCTCACTTCCGTTGGCGCATTCGGCGAGTCATCAGGTCTCGATGCTTCATCCTGGAAAATGAAAGCATTTAGATTTAGATTGTAATTTAATTAAGTAGAGACCTCGTAAAAGTTCTAGTTTTCTGGTAAATCAGGAGAAATTTCAATCCTTAATTTTTTTAAATTCTGATGATTCTACTATCGCTAGTTTCCAGCTATTTTATAAGAGTATACTCTAACTATTACCTAAGCTATAAATATTCTTCCAGCTTTTATTTTTTTAGTCTCTTCTGCTGGTATTCAAATTGAAAGAATAGATTATTCTTTATGAAATTTACCTGAGATGGTTTGGTTTCCGCATTCTGATCCCGGGTTTGGAGGGCGGCCTTGTTCATAAAAGAACTGAGGCCCCATTTACGCTGCGACTCCTTTCCAGCGGAAGGTGGTTCCTCAACGGGTGCCGGAGGGGAAACCGAAGGTGGCGTGGTCGGGCCTTTGATTGGTGGCTGGGTCACCTCATCTTCCGAATCGTCGCTGCTATCCGAACCGGAATCCGATCCGGAATCCGAGCTGGAACTGGCACTTCCGGAACTCGGAGGTGCCTCTCCAGGTGGACTCGGAGGTCTTTGGTGAGCCATAGGATTAGGCGATCGTTTATTCATAGGGCTCGAAGTGGGTGGTGAGAGCATTCTCTGCGGACTCGGCTGCTTTATAAGCGGAGAGGAGGCTGGAGGACTCAAAGGTCTCGTTGGCGATAGAGCTATTGGTGACACTGCCATTGGTGACATCGGGGCCAAGAGTGGTTGTGGTGCTGATGTCATTGCAGGGAGTAAAGGCAATGGTCCCGCCAAACTGTAATTTAAATATTAAACCTGTCAGAGGCAATTATTTTCCAATTGAAATCCTACAGATTAACTTCACTTTTAATTTATTTATCATAGAATGTTTAGAGTTACGTTATTAATTATGTACTCACTCGACGGAGAGATCTGGTATCGGCCTCTGTGGCAAAATCTATAATAAGAAAGGTTTACTTTATAATGAGGAATTATAATATCGAAGAATATTTTACCCCACTTCTGCAAGGCTAAGAAAACCTAATTTATTGACAAGATAAAATAGGATAGTATTAAAACTGTTTCTATTCTATTCTATTTGTATTTATATTTATATTTACAGAAAAAAATCTCACCTTGTCGTCCACTTCATCTTCGCTATCTTCAGAGAGACTCAGGTCGCGTTCCAAATCCCTGTAACAGAAAATAAAGAATCTGTATTAGATAAAATCGTTATTAAATAAAATATCAAGAAAATAGATAAAATAAATTTTGATGAAGAGTTTTGTGAAGTGAACCTCTGAGGTGGAAATTCAAGCACAATAACAGTTCTGAAAATATCATCAGAGATATCGCATATCGATACGTTCAGGATTCTGCTGACTGGCTGCATCCGGAGGAATGCAGATCGACGTTTCTCTCAAGAAGCTACCGAATCAACTACTGTATTTTCTGTCGATCCTATCAAACGACATGACTTGTATTTTCCAGATAGTGCATATCGCTGAATTATTATTTCTTATTTACTCTTTTTGGAAGGAGTATGTCACTACTATATTATATTAATTCTGTTGAATTCGCTAGGAATTTGTTTTAATTCGGATGAATAGATTGAAATCCACAAGCCTTATGTTAAAAAGTCGATAAAACCTGTTTGGGTACTGCCTACAAGAATGTAAATTTTGAATAACTAATGCCCACCTGCTGTTCGTTTCAGTAAACAGTAAAGTATCATCATCATCAAGAATCTAATGAAGTCGATTACTTGATTAGATACCACGTGCCATGTTATAAATACGAAATTACACACAACCTCGTAAATTCGCCAAGCTTGAGAGAGCTGATCGATAGTTGAGGGTGCAATATGTGGGGTAGATGAGAGATTCTCCTTTTAGCTGGATACAATATTGTCTTTCGGGAAAGTAACGCTATTCTCGGATCGGCGATAATCAAGATGAGATCGGTAGCCCAGGATATTAGATTAACATATTAGATGATGATCGGGGGCGGGTAATATGATAAATAATAAATGATAATAGGCGGAGATAACTGGTATTTCATTCAAGAGCGGACGCGTATTATGATCGCTCGAGCCTAATAGATGATGAACGATGCTGCTGATTTATCTAGATGTAGAAGCTACAAGGTTTCTTGGCCTTTGAGAGGATGTTGTCAGATATTCTGTTTGTAGTCATCACAAGGCGGAGATGCAAATTCGAAGATGAGGAAAGCTAGCAGTTGTGTGGTTTAAAAGAGTAGTTTTATCGGATAGGTGAGTGCCTACTCGGACTGAAAAAGGGCCCACGAAGAGGTTGAGTGTTGATGAGTTTGTGAGGGTCGATGTCCGCCTTGTATCATGAATATGTGGCCTCCACAGTCCACTCGACTTTCCTGCTTTCTACTCTACGCCACTTTACTAGTCTCTTCTTCCTTTATAATGAAATACTTCAACCTTGATCTAGAAGGCGCAGACTTTCTGTGGAATAAAGTGCATTTTACTTTGATTCGAGAAGCATTACGGTAGCTTAAAAATAATAAGATTAATTTATTCTTTGAATAAATGAACTTGATTTGTAACCTTATAGATATAAACTTTGTTTTTCAAACTTGGATTCAAAGTAGCTTGCATTCTTCAATAAGTGAGATATCATTTATTTCAGTAAAAAAGCAACTTCCACCAGAGAGTTTAAAGTTTAAATTACTAGCCTTGAGTAATCGAACCAGTGAACAATCTTCTAACTATGGATCAGAAGCGGCTTCAGTGACCACGATCCCCTTTTCTTTTTCTAAAGGAAACTTTATATTTCCAGCGCGTGTCTCGTACCCCAGTAACATTTTCGATAGGTCGCGAGGCGCTGAAAAGATATTTGCGAATAGCTTCAGATATTTCCAAAGCCCTCTTCTACTCGGATAACGTGCTCGCTTTACGAGAAGGTCGGCTAGTAAAGCATCGATAACCATCGACAGGAGGGGGACTTGGTCGGTACACCACGGAATGAAGGTCATAAATCCTTGTTAATCGTGAGAAGGCATTGCCGACGGCATTCGATTCAGTTACACCTTGTAGATACTCTTAACTTTATATACTATGTGTACTTCGAGAAATATCACGCGAAAAAAAAAACAACAGGAACTTGAAATTTATATCAACTTATTATTTCTGTTTGCCTTGATTCAAAAATTCAATTTAATCAAGATAAAACTCTCCAGCATAGAAGCGTGAGAGACTCTGCTTTTTCTACTGATATTTCCAGACAGCTTCTTGTAATGCCAAAAAAGTGATGAGTCGCAATTATCGTAAAGTATCAAATAAAAGAAAGGTTCGAACCGTAAAGTACCTTGCTTTGCAAATTCGCAATTACTATTTTACCCGCGCGGCTGTCACAAGCCAAACCCATTTTAAACCTCGGGTTGATCATGATTTCCAAGAATGGACATAAAAAACACCGATCTTTCAGCGATTAAAAATCTCTTCAAGTGACTTCTATTTCAAGGACTGAAAAATTGCTTAAATTATCATTTACCTATCGAAAAGTAATTAATGTAAAGCTTGTTATGATGTAGATATAAAGGCTCAAGTTCTGATATGTTACAACGACAAGTTAAGAGAGAGGTAATATTTTTTTGTTCCGAGAAGAAAAGCAGTTCGACTATAGAGAAATTGATTTGCAGCGGGTTGGTGACCCTCGTGTCGCCGATGGCGTACAACAACGAGGACGAAGAGGGCGTCGGGTTCTCAACCACCCATTTTCACCCCTCAGCTTCAACCTTGTATACATATACTGCAAACCTAGTAATCGATACGCTTGGCCCAGACTTTTCCATGCATAACCATCACACTCTTCTACTTACTTTTCATTTACTTGTACGCCGACACCTACTTTTCTTAATCTCGCAATGCTATTGATCGAAAAATGCCAAGTGGAGTGCTAAGTATTCCTAAAGTAAGCTCCCTAATAGCTTCACAGTTAAAAAGCCAAAAAAGTACCCTTACTAGTAATATACTTCTGACAACACCGCATGTCTTAAATCTTATTTAAACATCATAAGGACATTTACAACAAGACGCTCTTAGGACTAAATTTAATTACAGTAGGGTTTCTGTGTCACCCTTCTAACAGGAAAAGTCCCTCAAGAAGGCAAAAACCTGCGCGAGGATATAATAGCGATCTTGTGATAACTGCGTTGAGGCGGATCGACACGATAATTATATACAATTAGAATGGGCAGTGTTTTGCTAATTTCTTGCTAATAGGAAGCTTCTTGTTAATCGTAAAGAAGATAAATGGTCAAACAATACTCCTTGAACTCGTATGAAACAGTTCGAAAATGAGAATGTTGATTGATGAAGACGTTAATGTAATAATGAAATCACCAGGGAAATCTAATTTGATAAAATTGCAAGAATGGCACACATACGTAAAGACTAATGATTCTGTGGTTTAGTATCTAACTGCGAAAATAGGAACAAGAGGCTGAGCCAAGATATGAACATGAAAGTTTCAATAATTGTCATAATATCTTGGAGAATCTTTCTCTTCAGTTTTGACAAAATGTATTTTAATTCTTCTTATTACAAAAGGATCTCGCGAGAGCCTTCAAGATGTAAGAAAATCTTTCATTTAATGAGTTTCTTTCTAGAAGAATCTAAGTTACTTTTCTCTTTCAGACAGCATTAATTTCAGGGAATTTTAGGTATTCTAATTTATTTATCAGATTAGGATTGCAAATCTTTAGGAGATATCAAAATTACGTGGATCCAATTGAACTAACATCACAAATTGATAAAACAAAAACGATTCGTTAAACCTCAAAAGTCGGGAACTAGAGAGCTTTATCTGGTGGTTAGTGGAGTCAATATTCCGCCAAAGGATCAGCATATCGCGTTAGTCAAGTTCCTGTGGATAGTGAACAAAACTGCTAATCCAGCTTTACGAGGCAGATAATATCGTGCTTTGTGTAGCGAGTGGAAGACGAAGGACGGTAATTCTCTTAGATATCCAATAAGCATCGAAAGCACTTGCCAAGTGCCAAGATCAAAGATTAACTGGTTGCCTACTACATACCCCTGGGTTGAGTGGTGCATGGAAAAGCAAGGGCCCTTCTATTCTTGATTAAGAAAAGCCTGGCCAATTTACCGTCCTTCTTGACCAGCTAAATTGTCCAAATTGTTCCAACGACTAAATTGTTCGAACGACTAAGAAACTGAGGGCCAGTATTGTTTATAAATAACAGGCAAGTGACTTTACTGCCCTCAGTCCAGATGTCTAATAAACTAAAATCTAATCAGCTAAAGTATATTTTATCGGCAGATGTGTCTGATCGGCAAAGAATATAACTTATAAAAATGCCATAAAATCTTTCAAATCTCGTGAAATCTTTTGAAAGCCCCATAAATTTCTTCAAATTAACTAAAAGAACTTTATATACCTTTATATAATTTGTTAACCCACACAATCTCTTGAAATCTTAAATAATCTCTTGTATCCCTTAAAATCATTTGAAATTCCTTAAACCTCCAAAGAAATCCCTTGAAATCTTTTATGTCGTTTGAAATTCCTTAATCCCTGACTTTCCCGTATGGAAAAGCCGGTTGGGTCCTAAATGGGCCCCAGGTGAGTTGCCTAACTCCCAATAGGGGCTCAATTAGGTTCCCCGACCACATCCCAACAACTAATTGGGTTCTGGTCTGGGTTGTAACGCTGAGTAGTGCTTATGCCCAAAATTGGGTTAACCCACTTAATGCCCACTGAATTTAAATAAGATAATATATTAAACATTCATCATAATTGGTCGCGAGACACTTTAAAAATCACAACTAAAATACTATTTTACTAATTAAACTGTCATATTTGAAGATTTCTTTACAAATAGGGTTGTCCAATTGGGCCCAGATTGGCACACAAATAATAATTGGGCTAAATTGGGAAGATTTTCACGCGGGTTTCTATAATTTACAGGTTTTCCGTGACTGGTGGCCACCCTGATATGAATCCTAGATGATCTAATAGGACAAGGTGTTTTAAAATTGCTGGCAAAGACAGATATGAAGGTCTTCGAATATCAATAGATCTTTGAATGACACGAGACCGCTCCCGGAAGGTACGTGAAAGATCGAACTTCCGTAACAACTCTCTCGCCTATTGGTCTGACAGAAGGTCGATACATCCGCCCTGGGATAAGTTTCCGTGAGTTTGATTTTAAAAAGGAACGGAAATAAGTGTTTTTGCTACTCGCTTGAGCGTCATTGACGTAGTCAAAAGAATTCAGGTGCATCTCTACAGTTCGCTATGTAGAAGTTGTGGCGTAGGTAGTAAGTTCTTGGGACCATTAACGAGAGAGTGAGAAGAAGAGAAGGAGGGGAAGTTTAAGAGAGAGGACTGTGGAATCGGTGGCAGAAGGTGGATGAGGATGAGAGCAGGGGGAGGATAAAGAGGAGGAGGAGGATGAGGAGGTGGAGGAGGAAAACGAGAAGGAGGAGGAGGGCGTAGAATTCCACAAGGCAGACTAGCAAGCTGCTTGTTGCGAATAACTTCGGAAGTTCCAGCTACCACCCATCTCTCTCCGTCTCCACGTCTCTCCTCTCTGGCCTTCCTAGCCATCTTCTGGCCAGACTCTCTTGATCGCGATTCTTCTCTCCTTGTCCTTCGGTCCTTCTTTTCCCCTGAGCTGCATCGCTCTGTTATATATCGCAGTTCGCCTCTCAAGCCCTCTTGCAGTCTCTGTTTCACCCCTCTGCTCTCCTTTGGTTACACCATCCGCATCCACCGTGCTATATTCCATAGACTCTGGTATCGCGGTGCTGTACCAACGAGAGTCGGTAATAATTTCGAGAATGAGTGAGCCGCCGCGCACACTCGTCTGCAAGAGAGATAGCGGTTTGCCAGTTTCGCGCTTCACTCGTTAAAGTCCGGGAAGAGTCTATAATCGAAAAAAAGTAAACACCCCCGCAAGCTTTGCAAAAAAGTTTCAAGCTCGCTATTAGCTCGGGACTAACTGAGGTCAATTTTAACGCGGCACAGAGCGCCCATCTGATGTTAATGATCGGAAGAAGCCATTCGAGTGTTGCAGACACATGTAAAGGTTTAACAAGTGTTGCTCGAAATAAGTAGATGGTGTAAGCTTCATAGCTTCTTAGAAAATCAATATCAAGTGGCAACGAGAAACTAAATCTGGAGAACATAGATATCGTCAAGCTGATGCAAATTCTCACAATCCTATCCCTAAAAGAACATCTCTATAAGTGTCCCTTAATATTTAATAAGAATCGAAATTATTAACAAGATTTTTGCACAACTATCCTACTAAAAGGGACTTAATTAATTATACAATATGTTACTTATAGTATTTTTCTAAAGACATCGCAATGAAGCATTAATTCAAAACATTTTGATGGTATATTTCGTCAGCTTGAATATGCATAGAAGGGAAATTGAATTTCCAGTCGAAATCGATAGCTGCAAGAGATAGGAGGAATTGTGTAATGTCAGTGATAATAGGATAGAAGACTATATACCTCAAATTAAGAGGAGATCAAAGCCTGTGTAAATCCTTAAAGGCAGAGGGGTTGAATACAACATGATTATTGAGCACAATGACACACAATTGGAACGGTACTTCCATCTGTCTTAGACGAATAATTGTATAGCAATAAATGTGTACCGAAGACACAAAGAAGAATGTTTTTAGGTACCAAGTTGTCATTTTCATTTACATTGGAAGATCAATAAGCGTTTCTCTCCACAGAAATTATTCCAAATACTCTCCTCTAGATTCTTAAGAAATTGAGAAAAACACTTGACGCATTACATAAATTTCCCGTAATTCATCGATCTAAAACTTTGTCCCCTATACATCTCTGTTGACCATGACAATTATATTTAAGGTTTATTTTACAGAAAATCCCTGAAATTTACATTTTTCTTAATTCCTTAATTTTCATCAACTTTTTCATGATTTCCAGTTTTTTTCCTGACTTGCGGCAAGTCTATAAAACGACTAGACCAAGAATTTCAGATTCGAATCACTGAACCTCGGAGTTCTAAAGTAAATTTCAAAGGATTTCTGTTTGGGATATTTTAATTGATACTGTGAAAGTAACTCGTACTAGTTACGAAATTACTATGTACAATTTTAAGCCCTTTAAATGAAGATTTGAAAAAGTACACTTTTTGATTATTGAGAAATGATTTTTTATAGAAACTGCATATCTAAAGAGGAGGGAAGTCCTTGCATGCTAATGCATTGCATATTTCAATTGTATCGCAACATTATAATGAAACAATAAACGTAAGTTCTGCATCTGCTACGATGACATTAATTACCTTGGACAGTAAGTATTGAGTAGTGCAATGGAAGACGGTATAATTAAGTATAGTTCATCGAACGACCTTGAGAAATTACAAAGTTAACCGAGGTAGTCTGCTGGAAGCCTATTAAAGAGGATTTACCGGCTTTAGTTCATAAGTCGTCGTTACGAGTTCTCGGTTTCACGTTAACATTCTGATTTGATTCAAGAGAATGAAGGAAAAAGGACATTCTGACGATTACTTTAAAGATTAAACTTTACAATTCCAGCATTTTTCTCAAGGAAACAACTCCCTTTCTTCCTTTCTTTACACCTTCTTTTGTTTTCTTTTGTATGAGATCTTGAAAGATAGGATTGCTCTTTAACATATATCGAATTCAAGGTTTAGGTGCACAAAATTACAAGATTTCATTCTACTGGAGAAATTCGCATGAAAATAAGCTCTAAAATAATGTAAACTAATGCAAAGACCGAGTCTTTTAATGGTAGAATAGAAGGGGATTTCATCATCCTAGGAAGCAATCAGCAAGTATGCTGCAATCGAAGGAGTGACGTTTGACTGATAAAAGGATTACTGATAATAAATAGTCTTGCATTTTGTTGCTGTTCTTTATCATGGAACTATTCAAGCGAATAGAGCGAATTGAGAAGCTAGAAGTGTCGATGATTTGCAATGAAGTGAGTGTACCTTTATCGAGAATTGGAGAGAGGATGGAGAAATAAGGTGGAGAGTAGAAGTATAGAAGTACGAATAGCAACAAAGAACCGAACGTTATCGTTCCGCAAAGCAAAGCTGGAAGTGAGGCCACGCTCTACTTCTGCTACAGCTGATAAAAACTTCTCTTTCACTGTCTCACTTGTTACTACAAATTGTTCATAATCAAAGGCTTCCAGCAATCAACCATACTAAACGGTTTTTTTTTTTTTTCAAGGATCCGGACGAAATTAAAGGGCATTTCCCGATATTTTACAAGTATCTCTAGAATAATTAAAAATCCTTAAAATCGAAAAAAGATAATCAGATAAAACTTTTAAAAAATCTTCTCTCCTAGAGTGATTTTCCTCAAAAGTGCAGAAGAAAGTTTTGAATCAGTAAAGATAGGAAGGAGGAAAATTTCTCACGCTATAAGTGAAGAAATCTAGGTATTGTTGGGAGGACTTGTAGAAACGATGGAGAAGGTTCTTGCACGTCAGTACGAAAGTTTGTCGTGTTACAATGCTCAATAGTTCGCACGGAAGACTGCCTTCGCGATATCGTAACGATGTAATAAAGTTCAGAGCAATTTACCGACTATCTGAATCTGCGTTACATTGCAAGAAGACTGGGTCCGATCGTTTTTTCTCTGCAGAAGATACAGAATACAGTGGCGCAGCAAATTTTACAATCCATACAAATTCTACAAAGTATTGCATAAATAAATTTAATAAAAAAAAAAGGATAAATAGGCGAACAATATGATGGCCCCCCTCCACCCATAATTTATGATCTTTACGCCACTGTCCGAACATTCCAGAAGGTACTAAAAATCCGGTGATCGTTTCTTCTGCACATGGTAATCGTACAATGAAACGCAATGTCTGGAAAAATTTTGCTTGGCCTCGACCTTGCATTGATTTACGCTACTCCTTCTTTCCAAGAAAGCTTTACGGGAGATGAAAATATTACTAAAATACATACTGAGAAATTCCGGATAAAGAGATAGTACCAGGATTTATATTTTAGTTTCGATTTTAAGAAATTATCATACCAGGGTTTTTAAATACGTTACTGTAGAAAGAATTATCAGAGCTGCCACAAACTAATGTACCTCAAAAAAGTGACAAAAGTGATTAATTTGATCTAAAAAAAAAAGTTACTAAAATGGACTAATTTTGAACAAAATAGTAACTAAAACACTGAAAAAACTCTATGGTTAAGAAATAGTAAAATATGGTACAACTACTAATTTGTGGTTGCCATAACC
>JAUESH010000040.1:10781841-10794699 GCA_032275165.1 Synergus magnus
AATAGGTTTAAAAACTCTAAAATGACCTTTTCCTTTTAAAAAGTAACTTTTAGTGACTGTTTCTTAAAAAAGTGACTTATAGTGACTTTTTCTTTTAAAAAAGTGACTAAAAAGTGACTTGCAAGAAAAAAGTGACTAAAAGTGACTTAAGTGACTGTGTGCCAGCCCTGCGGAATTATTTAATTAGTTAATATAGTTATTTCATTGTTTGATCAAATTTATTTAATTAGGTAATAAAGAGCTGGAGTCAGATTACTGCAAGCTTTATCATCTGAATTTGCTCTCAGTGGAAATTTTAACACTTCAACCTCTGCGAAGAGTAATCTTACAGCAATTAACGCGAAGCTCGACACTGAGGAAAGCATTGTGGAAAGAGAGATCACGAAAACGGAAGTTGGCACTAGCGCAAATGGCTAAAACGAAGTTAATCGTCTTACAAGCCAACGTGCTTGAATAAAAGAATTGAGAAGGCCAAGGCGACATTATCGGGCTGAGTCGTTTCCTCGCGAATGCATAATTAATTACCTTCTTTGATAGATTGATGATATGCTCGTAATTCCACTTACTTATACTCAAAAATAAGACATTATACCATAAAATGCATTTTCCAATTCTTAACTAGCATCTCAGGGGCCGATTTAATTGTATGCAAATTGTTGTTGTAAATTCTAGATTGTATGATTTTATATACTTACGCAGATAGTCTGCTGGTGGTGTGTCTCTCGCGTTCTGAAACAGATAAAACAGGAGCGATTAGTTACTCGTAAAAGTGCATGAAGAACGACGTCGTTCAGGGATTTACTGTTTTTCTTGCTTTACTGCTAGCACCCTTCAGCAAATTTCTCACTCGAGGATGTAATGAAAGTCGATACTTTCAACCAAGTGTATATTCTCTTATAATCTACTTGCTTAGCGACTCATGAAATCGAGTGATTACGAGCGACAGAGGAAATCAACTTCCAGAAAATACCACATGTCTGCTGATGTCTTCGTATCAAATCCATCATTGATTACCAGTTTGCTATGCTAAAGATTTTAGAGAGATAAGCTTGAACTATACAGAGTAAGTCCTTTAATATGGCCTAATTTAATCTAGATTAACAGAAGAGCAAACAACATCGTTGCTTTATGTTTGTATAGGGAAATAGAGATATAGAAATTCAGTAATTAGTACACTCGTGAGTTAAATCGATTGACGACCCCCAAGACGGTATTTTAACGTTGGGTGTAATTAACCTAAAATCGGATCGATAGTTTGAAGCTAGCTTTTAGCTACTTAATAGCTATGGCTATAATTGGATAACAATGAAATATCCGCAGGATACAGTAATAAGTTTTCCCGAGTATCGTGCAGTATTTCCGAGTGTGCTAGGTGCAGTGTTCGATGTTGAAGAGCGAGCACGCAATACCCGGCAATCCATTTGATTTGCAACCTTGACCACATTACGCATTCCCTTCCTTTTTGATCTACGACTTGAATCCGTTCAGCTTTTCCTCGATTAACTTTGTATCGAATACGTCAAAGATCTATCATCAATTATATTTTTCAAATGTTTCTATAAAATCCTGATAACTAAAAGTTTTGCCAACTCTTATATTCTTTAAGTTCAAAGCACCTTGCACTGGAAGAAAGGTCCAAATGGGCTTAGCCTTGAGACCCTAGATTCTACTACTGGTTTCGTGGATTTTACTAAACAGGGTAGTAGGATCAATTCATCATCCCAAGATCCATAAAAAACAAAGTTGTTAGATTCGGAATCTCTGACGATACAATGACCCAGGATAAGAAGAAGGGGAGTCGGTAGCAAAGACTGAGTAAGCCGGCTGCTAATTATTGCATAAACAATAGAACGTAACATGCAATACATGTACGCATATCATGGGAAAGGGGAAAGGGAATAAGAGTAGAGAGTAGAATTTAGAGAATAGCGTATATGATGTGGAGAGTAGCAGTATAGTGTCGCTAATATGGGGAGCTGTTGAAGGAAGGGAGAAAGCATGTAATGGGAGGAGTATGAAAGACCACATACGGGAGTTAACTTGTACAAATACTAAGTAAATACCCTCCTCCTAACTCGACCATCGGAAGTAAGTCAGTTACTCTTCCCCTAGTCCCACTGTCTCTTCCTGACGTCCATAATTTATTTTAAAGAAGCAGTCGCAACTGGTTCGACCACTCGCCTCGGTGTTAATCCTACGGTTATTGATTACTTTGCCACATTGCTGGGTTGCCTGGCATGGGAAGGGATCGACGATGGACTCATGTCACGTAAAACGTGACGAGGCGCAAAAGGGGAAGTTCATTTTAAAACTGGGTTTGTCTCACAGTATCCCTGTTACATTATCTCTTGTAAAACCCTTTCTAAAACCAGGCTCTACTTTTTTCAGTTGTTCATACAATTGTCGCCTAATGATATCAACTTCTCATTGAAAACTGCTAAAATTTTCCATAACTACATTTAGAGACTAGCCATAGAAGCAAGCAATAGCTGATTCAATTCTCATAATGCAATCTAAGCAGCTTCGATTTCGCAAAACTTCTAAACAATAGAATGACATTATAGTTTTGTTTTGTATTCTTTCTTATATTCTTCCTAATATTTCCAGACAACGAATATGCATCCCTAAATAATAATACAGTTTTTCTGCTGTGAAAGTACTTTCAGCAGTTCCCACCACAGATTGAAACTACCGGTTTCAACATGGCGGGCATCAGCAGTTTCTAAGCCAACTACGCTATACCTTAGAAACTTAATGGATTATTCAAGATCTATACATCCAAAGCAGGTTTAAATTGCGCAAGCTAATATCACAAATTGCATTCCTATACATCTTTCCCCATTCTCAGAAAAAAGAAAAGGTAAAAACAGGCGTCATGAATACCACGTGCTTCCGAAAATCCGTTACCACCAAAATCTGCCTTAAACGCTAGAAAGCTAATATTGTCGAATCATATCTCGGCATGCTAACAGATACGAACATGCGCACCTGAGACGAGAAGGTAGCTGACGATGCCCTGGAGGACCTCGAACTTGGTATACATCTGAAAAGATTCTACCAATAAGAGGAAACAGTAAAAAGGTTCATTGATATCACTATCAGTCCACAAGGCTCGTTATTGGTCAGATCCAAGGGAAGCGTTCACTCGCTCGCACGCGTCAGTTGCTCAGATCACGAGGGATCCCATCACGATCTCTAAGAGTCTCGCATCTTCCTTATCAACATCAACAAAGAAAATTACGTCAATTGTATGCAATATCTCGAGAAAATGGTGAATTTGGTTTGAAAAAAGGCGCGTAAACGGTGCAACAGACACTGGTGTGCATTCGCAAAGACGCGGCTCGGTTGACTGAGACCGGCAAGCTCTACGAACCCCATCGTCGCAGCCCTGTGTGTCGATTCTGATGGTGTACGACTGTAACGTGGTAGAATGCGTGAGTGTGGAGCTCAGTTGTGTGGACCGGTACGTTGCGTTTGCGAACATAGCCTGTCGGCTTGCAGACGGCAGCGTTCACCTGCGTTCGCCGATGGCTTTGTTGTGCCCCACTCCGGAGCCTCCTGGTCTTCCTGTGTGTCCAGGACGTGTGTGTTTGCGCGTTTCGTCTTGTATAGTCTATAGCTGTAGTTATACTCGAGATCGTCGTCAACGAGCGTGTCGAGCCACGTTAGACAACTGCCTTTGCATCGGTTTCTTCCTCCTCCCGAGGGGCGTAATAGGTCACATAACACATTCAAGGGGTTGCCAAATCCCAAGCCAAATCCTGCACGAAGTATTTCTAGTAGAATTCTTAATCAATTTCAGCCCTAATTCCAATACACCTTGTGGGAAAAAAACCAAGGGCCTATGCACACCTGGCTCCCACCCTGTCCTGTTTTCAGTTTTCGAACAAGGTTAGATGAGGATATTATATTCGAATAGGTACACAACCTTTTTTTTCTTTTTTTTTTACCAGGTGTGCCTTACTTATTTCTTTTCTCTTTAGCATCAGAATTCAGACTCTCACAGCCAAGATTACAAAGTTTCGAGTAGAAATTAAAACCTTGCAGAATTGGGATTTGAAACTGATCTGATGAAATCCACTTCAATTGAGCTGTTGAACTTGGGGCTAGTGATGGATGTGTTTGGCTAACTTCCACACCTTAAACTAACCGCTTGTCTAACACATCACTCAATAAGTTCACTTCACCCTCTGCCTGCTAATACCTTTCACCCATTAGATAGATCCAGGTATCATCCTCTATTGTATGTAGCAACTACCTATTCGTAGCACATGTTCAAACATGTGATACAATTGCTCTTACCGTGCTTCGTATACTCTCTTTAAAAATTCTACCTGTAGCAATACTTTTAGGTGTCCATAAAAATCATTATTTAGCGAAGGACGAAGCAATAAACAGAGATTGTAAGAACGTGTCGGTTCAGTTTTCCTTAGGATTAGACTTTTTAGAAATTGTCGGAGCCGAGCTATCCCCAAACCTTTTTTTAGAGCAGACCCAGGAAAACTGGACCTTTTTTAACTTTCAGCCAGATGGTGACCAAGTGGTAATGGAATGGTATGCTAACATCTTGAGTGACGAAGCAAACTTAGAAGTCATTCCGAGAGGGGATGTATACACCCTCGCTACTTAGGGGAAGAGTCAAGGGTCTATGGCACCAGTCCCATAGAGCAAAATAGGCAGAATATCATCGACCTACTCAAAAAGCATCTCGTCTTGAGAAGTGTGCGTACACTGCTAAACACCTTTGAACCAGTATCCAAAGTTTAAATATTAATAAATAATTTTACTCTTTTTCCAAATCCTGGCAAATGCATTGATTTTAATAAATCGAATATCCTTTAAAATACCCACATACCATAATCTTTCTAATTAGCATTCAATCTTATCCTCCACATTAAAGTAATCACCTCTTCATTTAGATTCACAAACAACTAAGAAGAAAACACGTCCTTCGATACTCTTGGCATCAGCATAAATCTTGCGATACGGCTTATCGGTCTTTAATTTCATTAACCGTAAAGGTATTTCTCGGTAGAGGATGTAGTTATAGTGGAGGGTGTGGATGTTGCAAAGCAGATACTGTGAGACACTTTGGACACGTGATCTCGGTCGATAAATGCATTTAAGCAGAACTCGATGGTAAACTGAATGTAAACAGCCGACACTGCGGTGTATCATTAAGAAGAGATTACAGACGTGAGCGATCATATTTACACGGGCGTGCACGTACGTTTCAGAGTGGACATGTGTCCACATCAGCGAGATATGCTGGGGAATCGTAAGCGTGGCACACGCCACGATAGGCGGTCGAGACTACACCTGTTTTTCGGGGCAAGATCTGGTTAGACCACCTTGCCCCGAACCTGTGGAATCGACTCTTTCTTTCTCTCTTTTCCTCTCTCTTGCTCGTCCTCCTCTTTCTCTCTCCTGCTCTTTATTTTTTTGGTTCTTTCTTTCTCTCTTCGCCTTATTGGCGACTCGATGATCGGAAGTCTACTCCCTCGAGAAAGGATGCCAATAAACCAGTATTTTCGTGCAACTCGTCTCGTTTCTCTCCGACTTTCAGGCTCGCGATCCTTCTTCAAAATCGAGGCAATAAAAACGCATAAATGCGAAGACCACCGATGTTTGGATACGGTTTTTAAAAGTTTACAACTGAGATCCGGCATATAAAACCCGAGATAAAACCACTTGGGTAATACAATGTTTGTGAAGAGTCTTATGTTGTTAAATTAAACAGAAGGTGTTTTCGAAACTAGAAAAGATATAAAGGAGATACATATACTGATTAAATTATGCGTAATGTAAGGCAAAAGTTTGTACTCGAGCTAGTGACCAACGATGCACTTATTATACTTATACAACACAACTCAGAGTGATGCGCAGTTTGATGCAGAATGACATTCTTATGATGGTTATCGTCGCTAAAGTATTATCACTGTATACAACATAGTGTTTACAAAACCTTTATTCTGCTACGTGACATGTGGACTTTTCTTACAGCAAAGTTGAAAGTGAAGTTTATGCGAAATGAGTCCATGGTCGCGTCGTTTAGTTATAATCACATTTTTAATTGAGAATGTACGTCTTTTATCATTCATGCATTATTCAAGCTTAGTGCTTAGGATGCGAAACTTGAAACTTAAAACTGAAATTAGTAATTCCATTTCCAATTTGTTTTTAAGTGACTTCAAGGTCATCAAAAATGACGGCGTAGCGAAAGTAAGGAGCATTCTAAGAACCGAATGTAAGACGTAACCAACAGTGCACAGAACCTAGTAATAACCCCGTCAAGTTTATGATAATGGCATAGCTACCAGCAACCACACTCATTTTCAAGTTGGCCTGCTGCTTCTATAGTAGAGATCCTGCGAGAAACGAGAAGGCAATATTTGTGCCGTGAATGTTCACCCTTGCTTTGATAAAAGGAACGGAAAGGGTGGATCCAACTCAGGAAGGAAGCCTACAACATATGTCAGTTGACCCAATTTACAAAGGCCTATGAACCTACTCTCACACTTCATGCATATATGATGTTCGAACCTTCGCTGCAGTTATGGAATTTATGTAGTATTAAGATTTATATAGACGACCAATGCTACGATGAAACTCAGTTAATCTGGCACGTTGGCCTTTCTCGATTATGGCTCCTCATCCTTGGAAATCATCGTGACGCTGCATAATGTCGTCTGCATCATACGTAATCACCAGGAAACCGCACGGTGCAAATTCACCTGATTGTTGCCAAGTTCTTGGTATTGTCTCTTTTTCAATTCTAAATCTTACGTTCTCAAAAGAAATTGTAGATTGGATCTGGTAGTTCAGCATTCATTATTAATAACAATTTTTGTCTGTCAAAAGGATCATGGTTTCACAAATAGTGAACAGTAGGAGGAAAAATGAGGGTAAATTAACCCTTATCGCGAAACACATTCGTCCCACTTTATGAGAACAGATGGCTCATGTGAATCCCCAAATGCCGTTGTTCTGATTTTCATTTCGTATTCTGTACTTTAAACGTTAATATTTACGGACGTTATTTATGCCTCTGGAAACATCTGTAACATTATAAATTGTACTTTTCTCAAAGTTTAGACTGATGTAGCTTATTGTGTTCCGGTTTCTCTTTGTCCTTTTCATATTTCCTTTTGTAGAATGTGGTTATGCAAACACTAGCTCCAATTTTTATCTGTTATACACAATATATGAATATGTACGTGCCTTTTGCTATAAATCACAATCTTCTTCGTTGGAATCCATCGATAGATTTGATGGAAAAAAAACATCATGTTCTTCCGGCAAATAAATTATTCTACACTTTATGAATTTTAGTTATTTGTAAATTAACTAAATGTTATGAATTGTCTACTTGTATCAATTTAAATAAATTAAAATACATATAACATGCTCACTGTTCAGGCAACTACGTCTAATTAAATCGAAGAAGGTTACCCAAGAAACGAGTCTAACAGGAAATCAATATCAGCTCGACATGGAATTATCGTTTAGGTCGATGGTTTTCAAACGTGAGTTTAGAGCAAAGGTAATCATTTGCTCTGGGAATTATAATATATATAAACTTGGGGTAGGTAAAAAATTCCTGAGTGAATTTAGAGACTCCAAGGCGTGTGTCACGCGATCAATAGCAAGGTGGATAAGTTGATTGTTTGGCATTGGGCCTCCAGGTGATTAATCGATACCTCTCGAAGGTTATAATGGATAGCCACGGGAGCAAAAGCTTCCAGCTTAGAGTTTAATACGATTTATTGCTATGGAAAGTTTAAAATGTTACTTATAAGTATTAAATACTCATGATTACACAATGCACTTCTTATTTTTACTCTTAAAGAGCAAGCAACTCTCTTTAAGTTACATACTTTATTTATATTTTTTTTCTCATATTCGAAAAATTGCATTACTCTTTTCCAAAATTTTCCTGATGATTAAAACCGACCTCTAAATTCAGTTGTTGAAGATTATGAACTGTTCCACGGACCCAACCGCAAACAATGTCACCTACGTAAAGTAGGCCACAACATGACAGACGTAAATGCGAAATCGTGTCAAGTTCGTCGGCAACCGATGCATTCGTGCTTTAGCATCCACAAGGCAATAAAAATAAAAATACATCTTCAAGACAAGGTTTCTCATTACACAAAAAGTTCCACAATCATTTTTTCCAGACAGATGGACTAAAAAGAACAACCGTTTTTTCGAAATTTGGAAAAAAAAAATAAGAAATGCCGTTGGTTCACAGTGGAAAGAGCACTTTCATGTGACCAAAGTTCAAGCCGATGATGTTAAGTGCCATACTTTATAAATGCGTATGCACATTCGTTCTAGACGGGTACTATGACTTCTTAGTGTGCACGTGCACGTTGTGGCGACCGAGGGTCATCGACTTCCTCCATCGTGACTGGGGAAGTCGATGACTGATTACAAGAATGATTTGGTGCTCATGCTCTCTCCTTTATCCAAAAGAAAAGTAAATCTTAACCCTGAGTTCTTATCGAAAAACAAAAAAAAAAAAATTGGTTTATATATTTTGACAGGAATAATGCTGATTTTATACACACATTAATTGAAGAAGATTTACGCTGAGATGATGTTTCCAAGAAAAACAAAATATCAATTTTGTAATTGCGCGGGGGTGAAAATTAGCATAATGAGGAGAGAGTTAACGGAGTAAAAAAGGCAGACAGTTCTTATAATTTAGTCGTAAACGAGCAAAGTTACACTGGCGATAAGTGTGTTCTGTGTGTACTTCAACTTTAATGATTCGAAGACACGCGTTCTGTGGGCATACAGGTAATGACGTCGTAGCAACGCTTTGTCCTCGCAGACGGGTATAGAAGTTATCGCCGTCGTTGCGAATAATGGACAACTTTCAGGGGTAGCTAGAGATGCCAGATACAAAAAAAGAATTCCTTTTCAGCAGAAACTTGACTGGAAATCAAAGAAGGCTTTTCTAAACAAAAAGTATCTTCAACCCCAACATTCTACAATAAACTCTACTCAAGAAACTGTTTTACTTAATAGGCTGCAAGTGTAATACTTGCACTTTTTAACATAAGTGGAATTTAAATAATAAAACGATGGGTTTTAAGATGAGTATATTAGCCATTGGCTTGTCGCTTCGTTGCTTCATTCGACGTGATTCTCGAACATTTTGCACACGGAACGCGTCGATTACGAGCTACGGAAGGTTTTGCGGCAAAATTAGATTACGTAAAATTAGATACCGCAAAAGCGCCCCACGAGGGATGCGCGAATTCGTCGAAGTCGTTCGAGAGAAGCATAATTGAGCAGTTCTCTTTCGGCTTTGGGACATCGGAATTATCTCCTCGCAAAGCCCTGCCCTTCGCATAATTAACTGCGATCGAGATTCTCCCTGCTAGTGATTTTAACTCCACAAAAACAAACCAAAAAAATGAATGTCTATGAAAGCCAATGTCGAATAAAGAAATATTTCTAATCAATTAAAACTATTCAGAATTTACTAGAAAGCACTTCAGCTATAAAATTGACTCATGGTAATATTTTTTCATGTTTACATCATTAAAAGCCTTTTTATTAACTGGGTCCGAAAAAGCCTCGGGCATAATTGCTTTAAGCGAATAATTACTTAGATAAGCGCTCATCTGCTTGCAATAGTAGTGTCAACTCTTTTCATTAAACGGGAAATTCTTTTTTTAAGCATTACGATAATTACGAAACAGATATTATTTACACTCAAAAGCTGTAATACTTTTCTGGAAATCTTCTTATCTTATGTATCGCTAAACGTTATATTCACAGTGCTTCGGAGGGTCAGAGCGAGAATTCCGCTTCGTGTGGTGAAAGATTCAAAAACCAGGCCTAGAAGTAACTTTAAAAGGAATATCTTCTTAAACGAGCAAAGAATGAAGGTGAATTTATGAAAAAACGTACGTTTAGTTGCTTTCTTTACTCATTCTTTCTCCCTTTTTCATTTTTTTCCAGTTTTTACTTCAATTCCATTCATACATCTCTTTCCATCCCTCTTCCTTCCTATCTACATTTCCTAAAAAAAAGTAAGGAACTCCTTCTGTTCTTCGCTTTATAAAAACCCAGCGGTCGTAAATTCTCGCCTCAGAAACGACAAGAAACGCAATTGCTTCCGCATCCACTTCAACAATATTTCAACTGTTCAAACCGAGGGACACCGGGTAAGTCGTATTTTTGGAAAAGCTACTTCTTTTCACTTTCAGAATTGTAATTTACTTTCATTGATAACGGATTGAGAAATTTACTAGCTTTGTTAATTGTTTTATTAGAATTCCTTTCACGAATTTGCTTCTCTCAAAACAACTTACTTGAAAAGAATTCATAGTCATTATTCTGAAAGAGTATTTTGAAATTCGTGCCATCAAAGTAAGGTCGGTACTAATGGCCATCGTTATTAAGGACAAGGAGCAGTAGAAGCACAAAAACACTTGTCGATAAAATTCCAAGTTTGAGGTACTTTACAGTTTACACCTCATTTCACACCCTGTCGCCCCCATTTGTTACAAAATCGGCAAAACTCTTCTTACGGACAACTTTAAACTTTCTTTTCTTTCCTGATGTCCCTGAGTACTTTAAAATTAAAAATTTAAATTAAGAATACTGACATTTCTGCCCTCCAAATGAAAATAGCCGTAACTGCAGGTTTGATAACTTTACACTGGACGCGAACATTAAATTCTAAATATCGCACGCAAATTATTATCCATTTAAAAGATGAGATAGTGTTTGTCAACCTAAAAAACGTCCAATTTTTAGATTTTGGGACAATAATCGAATATTTTTGTTGATTTTAATACAAAAATTCAATTACGGTTTTTGGACATTTCAAAAGTTAAGACCGTGAAAACCGTATCTGCTGAAAGCCATGAATAAATTAAGGAAATAAATTATTTTGAACATAAAAACACTTAAAAATGTTCCATTTTATAAAAAAATAAAAGAAATACGTTTATAAATAGTTTATAATTCAATTTCACAATTTTGAAAATTAAAATATTTTAATAAATCTCTTAATGACAATTTTAACTCAATTCTGATATAAACTGCAGTTACGGCTATTTTCATATGGAGGGCAGATTTACAGACATTCTACAACTTTATAGATTTCAGAAAATTTAAACTCGAGAAACTGCTCGGGCGCATCGCGTGCGATTAATTATGCTAGTACAGTGTACATGTATAAAAGTGATATTCACATTTATCGATTAGACGAATTATCGAAGCTCTTGATAGTTCATAATTGATGAAACAATCTGTTCGATGGAAGAATTAACGATTAACGAGCTCCTCATTGTAGGAAGGAGCAGTGTTCTGTATGCGGTACGTGAGCGAAAAGGGCGGTGCGAGAGGGAAGATAAAATAGGGATGATAAAAGAGGCAAGAAAAAGAGGTCTCTTTACTGCAAAGCGGAGGGTAACTTTCCTTTCGCTCCTTGCTCAGAGGCACGTGACTATGGCAGGGTTTTTCCGTCAACTCAGAACGCGCTTCGTTATTTTGTCGACTAAAAACCGGTAATTCCGTCAAATAGCTCTGAAATTCCTGTTGCAAAGAAAAACTAGATACTCTATCCTCGACTCTTTGCTAACAGCTTTAAAAAAAAAAAAAAAAAAAAAAACGGACCTCTATCAAGGGAAAGGATAAAAGTGTACAAATATTCTTTTAATTAAAAAATAACGTAAATATATTAAGAGCTAAAGAGATTGGACTTTTGAAATAAAAGTAATTTTTCGCTGGTTAGAAGATACTTCTCATCTCTTTTACTCACTTTCTATTATTTCTCGACGACGGAAAGCCGTTGCTAACATTCACGTTGTAATTCATAAGCCGTTAAAAGCTATCTTGTTCGTCGAGGTATTTACCTAAGTGCCTAACCTAAATAATAAGTTTGTAAGAAAACTTGGTAAAGAAGTATTTGCTTCAAAACTGTGACTAAATAAACTGATTCGCTATCACTAACTTTTTCCTTAAAGTAAAGTTGAAAAGCTTTTTGACACGTATTTTAAACGCAAGAGAGTATTCTAATTGATATTGATTACAAATAATAAAAATTTCATATATAATTCAGCAACGATTTTTTGATATTAACTGCTGCTTACATCATTTATCATCAGTCGCTCAAACAATGACTTGTTTCGCTTCTACAATCATTAATCAACATAACTCATCAATCAAAATGCCTTCTCTTATTCAAGTCTAGCATTGATCTGATTTCTAAGTAGTTTCCTCAAAATATCCTCAAAATATCCTCGAAAACATTTGTTTAGATTTATAAAGCGAACAGAGAAAATTGATTCCAAATACGAATAACAGTCTGCTAATTCCTTAAATCATGTCCATAACAATATTTGATATCCAAGAGAGAAATTTGAGGGGTCTTCGGGCATAGAACTCCCATGACATCAATTATTAAGATCGCCTCTAGCAGTCATTCCTCCACCTCCTCTCTTCCACCCTTTGAGTTATTTCCCGTTTGCTTCGACGCTCGTCCATCAAGCCAAGCTTTGCTGAACTTGAGTGGACGCTACCGAGCCAGAGACACTTAATATTCAATCGCTTACTTGTCACGTTCCTCACTCTGGCCTTTAACTAAACGTATCTGATGAATTAATTTCATTGCCAACTACGACTTCCAACAATCATCGAACGTTTCCCATCCTTTAATTCCCCGCAGATTTCTAGATAATAATTATATAAATCAAAAGAATATATTGTCTCTGCTATATTTTGCTTATACATTTGATAAGCCTACTTTTAGTACACTCAACTGCCGATTCTGTGCCGGCTTCGGGTCTGGGCGGCATATAATCGGTCCCGCTGGAGAAATGCTGTCAT
>JAUESH010000040.1:10809431-10827231 GCA_032275165.1 Synergus magnus
AGATTTGTAATTTTCAATCCGAAATTTGCAGGCAAGCCTGCTAATAAAAGAAGGAAGGAAGTGATCAGGAAGGAAAAGAAAGCAGAGGATCTCGATGAATCTCTTGCGTTCGTCAGAGAAGAATGTGATATATTCAAGTGTAGTAGCCATCTTGCCGTCGTTGAGCGCAATTAGCAGTCGCATTTACGATGCCTACTGGCGCAACCCGTATTTTCCCACGGGTCAGCCGTGAGAATAATTCATCGGCTCAAGCCAGTGTCTATGGAGTACGAACTCTGAACAGACAGAACGACGATACCCAGTAGCCAACTCGTAAATTCCCTTGAGAATCGAAGCCCTTCTGCTTCGCCTAGGAAAAGATTTGCAAAGCTTCCACTGACTTCCTAGACACTCAACACTCAACACTTAACACCAAACGTCTTTTAAAACTATTTTTATACCAACCCGAGTCATATTTAAATCGAGAACTAATACTAATTTAAGAAATCCAATATTACTTCAAAAAGATGATCTTTATTTAATAAATTTATCTCCAATAATCGATTTTATGCTCAAAAGGAAGTTTTAAGAGATCCAAACTAGCTAATAAACTAGTCACTCGTTAAATCAAATCAAATCATATTTTAGTAGCGTGCGTAATTTATCAGGTGTCGCTGAAATCAATCCTTTTCTTGCATGCAACACAAATCTAGCAAACAAATACACTTATCATTATGTTAAGTGATGCTAATTCCCCCCAGCAGGACTCATAGTTAATTATTTTCTGCTGGGTTAGAAATAAATTAAGGCAGGCGTAAAATGTCTGTACGAAAGCAAACTTCAAGAGAGGCTCTCTATTAAGAAAATAGAGTGCTAAATTCTTTTGGTCTCATCCCCTTAGTTTTTCCTTGATCCCTAAGCCCATCTCATAATTATTTTCAAACTAGACACGCTCCCCATTCCGCAACCCTATTGGGACATATGGGAATAGAAATTTGATATTATCGCTTGCTCTGAGGCAGAAAGGCGTCGATCTCGTCTTCCGGAATACAGGATCCCGCCTCTAGGTTTCGTTTAGGTCAATCAAAAGGATCTACTCCAGCGGGATGCTTTTTTCCTCTCTGATATTGAACGGACCTATGCCACGCGGAACGGAGAGCTTGACTAAAAATGAATCACGAGCGACCATGCTCGCACAATCGAGGGGAGACGATGTTACAATGATGACTCATCGACGCGTTTAAATTGCTTCCCGATCGATAACCCCCTGGGAATTAGAATTTTGTCATCTCTAAGCAACACGAGCTTGTTAGGCCTTAAACTCTGTCTCAAATTTCGTAGGGAAACATTCAAGCAGGTCTGTTACTTAAGGGCATGTGTTACTTACCATATGAGCAAATTTAGATAACCCGGGTTTTTTTTCAACAATTTTTACTTTTTCAAAAAAGTAATAGTGGACAGCCGTCAAGAACGTTAACACGGATGGTTTTCCACTATTATTTTTTTGAAAAAGTAAAAATTGTGGAAAAAAACCCGGGTTATCTAAATTTTCTCATATGGTAAGTAACACATGCCCTTAAACCTCACAGTGGTAAAAAAAAAACTATTATTTAAGAAATATTGAAAAAGTAGAATTCTTGGAAAGAAAAAATCTAAACTAACAAAAGTGGAATGCTCCGCGTGAGAGTTTGAGACGAAATTTCTGGCTCAAGTTTTACTAAGTTACGATCGTCGTAATTTGGCATCGATAAAGATTCTTCTCTCCTCAAACCCTAAAGTTGGACTTGGTAAGTACAACTTAAAAACTTCATGTTAGTTCTTACCTTCAAAATGTCCTCAACGTCTGGAGTATTTTCGTCGAGTGCATTCCTCGAAATGATACCCTGCAAAAAACAAAGAGTTAGAATCTGAGAATCGAGAGGTCAGTTAATACATCAAATGTTTTTTTTTTAATTTCCGAAGAGATAAGATTTAATTTTTTAAATATGATAATATTGTCTAAATGGTAATCAGAGAACTGTTTAACGGCTATTTAAAAGACACTCAGTTAAATTAGTGTATACTTGACTATGAAACTCAGGTTTCTATCATAAGCTTCCTCTATTACCATCCTCTTTCAGGATAATAATAATTTATTGAATTATTTACACCCTTTGATAGTTTAAAAATAGAATTTTAATTCTAATTTTAGAAGTTCAAAATTAGAAATCGAACAGGAAAGAGAGAACAAAAGATAGAGAATAGAAAGCAGAAATAGAATCTGGAAAATTAAAGAACTAGCAAAAGTTTACTTATGTACCATTCAGAGTGGTCGCAAAGCTTATCAAAATTCCCTGACTATTCCCTGACCAACAAATTTACTCGACTTTTCCGTGATTTTTAAGTTTTACCTGACACAGCTAAGTTTACAATATACATTTTCCTAAACCTTGATCACGGAAGCCATAAAATTCTCTCCAGAAAATTAGTACTTGATCCGAAGTTGATCTGAATCACGAATTAAAAGATCAACAATATGCATAACCAGCAATCGAGAGTGAAACCACAATTCTGAATACTTGTAAGGTATCATTAGATCGGAATGGAACATGAAATCAAGCTAATCGACTGATCGAAAAAACCAAAACGATTTATGTCCGCTTATTGAGAGAAGGTAACTCTTATTTCAATCTTCGATAACTACGTGGAGGTACTCAATCTCTTCATCGGCTTCATCGACTTTATCGACTTCATCTATGAAACCACAACCGCACCAAAGTGTATCCAAGGATGCTGAGAAAGACAAGGATAAGTAAAATGGAAAAGTGGGGAATCTAGAAAAGAAACAAGTAGCAATCAGAGTTGGCAGATGTTACAGCAAGGAGTGAAAAACGAAAAGGGAAACGAGAGAAAAGAAGGAAGAGAATATTCCGCTTTTATTAATCGCGATAGAATTCTTTATCCCTGTCTATCTCGTTTTCCTATCCTATTTCTTCCGGTCTGAAAATTTTGACGGTAGAGTATGAACAGCGGGCGGTTTTGTCGAAATCAATTTCGTACCTGAAGTACCTTTCATGAAACGAGGGACGAAACGAGGCAAACCCTTTCACAAACTTATGCTTATGCAAAAAGTATGAATGGAGTTATAAAAAGGTTTTCTATTTCATAGTTCTCACATGATTTATGTGTTTTATATGTGCCGTACTTTGCAATAGACGTTATAATATCTACAACGTCATGTTTATATGTAAGTGTAAAAATAAAAAGTGGTTCAAGCAATTTTCCATAAATACATACTGTGAATATTAATAAGACTAACTAATAAAACTTTTTTTGTAAGTTCTGCTCATTATCTTTTAGATGATTTTAATTTGCATTCTTTACAAATTGTGTTTTGCCGGTAAAATTGCTCTATCAACGGACTTAGAAAAGTGTAGATTTACTCTTTAGATGTTGTAAATATTATGGAGGGATTTATTAATTGAATATTCAATTCAACAGAAATGAAAATAATTGCGAAACGTATGGGGTGAAAATTAACGTCGATTCCCACATAAACTGGGTGAGAATGAGAACGAGATTACATATTTAAATGAGCACGATAATGCTAACGCATTTGAACAATTTTACCGCGGCACGAGCGAATTAATATGAGAGTGTAAATTAATTCTTTAATGTAAGCGTGATCAGAAGGATAATGAACAGAGTCATGCATAAGTTTTATGGGCAGTTATAAATACAGATAACGTGAACTTTTATAGTTTCTTAGCCGCGTGACCCTTTTACGTTTCCACTAGACGAGTTGAAAGAACTATTTTTCTTCCTGGTGTTTGAAACAGAAAACATTCCTTAGGACTCAACAGCTTGTTAAATATTAGGGCATTTAAATGTGAAGATTATTGTTTCAGTGAGACGGTGAACCTAAGTTTTAGACAACCTGTGCCTAAAACTAGTTTTCCTAAACAATTTTGCTAAACTCTCGTTAAATAAGCTACTCGGACAGCACGAGTATCAAGCCATCACTTGAGCCTAATTCGAGTTAGATTACAGTTCCCGACACCTCGTTCTCCGTTTTCAACAAGTTCGCAGACGGCGACAGTCATAAAGACAAGGGGTCGTGGGCCACATACATACATCTTCTGGAAACGATGACATAATGTTATCGCGGTCCGCGTTAGAGTCGTCAATGTCATGCAGTCATAAGACCCCTCAACTTGTCTCTACGCCTCTGTATTCTCTCTAGTTTGTGTATAATACAGAGTAGAATCTAGACTGGAATCTAGACTAAAATTCTAGGTAAAATCGATACTTACATTGTCCAGTGGTATTCTCGGCAACCGACTACCGGCGTTGTGCAGTCTGCTGCCGGTATTACTGAGACTGCTGATGGCTGAGCTGCTTCCGACCGAGTTTGGTGGCGGAGGACCTTTTGCCGGAAGCAAGCCATGACTTCGATGGTCATTGCTGTTGCCTCCATGCTTGACTGGTTGACCAGGATAGCCACCTCTTCCCCCGTAGGGTGGTTTCCCATCAGCGGGTTTGACGAACCCGCCGCGCTGCGCCGAGGCGTGACTCGAGGAGTTGAAATTCGACGAGTTGGAACTCGACCTGGGCCCCCCGGGTTTCTTGAACTCCTGTGACGAAGGCGAACTCCTCGTACTAGATCCGGAGCCGCTTGGAAGCCTCGGCGCCGACGGGTGCGTCGAGCCCGAACTCGAGCTCGCTGACAACACATCGATTCCGATCAGCCTCTTCGGATCATCCATCACCATCGGTCTCAGCGCCGAGTAGCTACCCAATTTCGATTGGATCTGTCGAGTGGCTCGGTCGTGAGTATCCGGATTCACCTGAAACACAAACATTACCACGTTAGAACCGGTCTTGAGAATCAGAAACGCGTGTCTATATTGATAGGGGAGAAGGGAAGACTCAATGCAAATTGACCTCTTAAGAGCTCTTCCGACTTGATAAACGTTTCAGGTGGGAAGGACGGAGGGCGTCAAGGTAGAAGGGTGCGATGAGCTTCATAATTCATTAAGTGCAAGATGGCTCGTAAGCGAGAGGCTATGCTTGGAAAAGGCGTCATTGCGAGTCACCTGTTTGAAGGGCCAATGCTCATAAATTTTTAAGACGCCCGAGCTTTTACGATCGAGATTTTCTTTTAGGAATTTGTAATTAGTTTCAAAATGTTGCGTAAAAAGAAATTAATGGTGCAAGTTGAAATCACTCTTGTAGAAATAAAACTATGAGGCGAAAATTCATAGTGTGTCCCGGCTTTTGATAGAATCCAGGCGTCATTATCCTAATTAATTACGAACACTTGGATTTCAATCTAGATTGAAAGATATCAATTCCACATTTTCAGATAATTACGGCAGCACTTCTGCCGGAAAAAGTACCATGATTTGATTGTTATCATTCTCGATAGCTCAAAGCTCAGACATAGTAACGACTCACCAGTAAATGTTGGTGTTTTTTTCTAAGAAAAAATAACGGCAAAGACAGAAGAAGGAAGTTGATGAAGATAAAGTTCATAATTACAGAAATGCGGTATGTACTTTTTCACTTGCAAAGTTCTAATATCGTCTTTTGTCCACTTCAAGTAACGGTACTAATATAAAGCAAGAAACATATCCTTGAAAAAACTTAGATTTTATAGCAAATAAATGATATTAGAGGAAAGAAACCAAAGTCCACTACTATAAAAATCAACGAAGATTAGATAGTAAATGTAGCATGATCTGCAAATTGAATCGTGACCTCTTATTACAAATGACAGAAAATGTTAGCTTATAGAAGAAGTCTTGGCAAGTGAACTTTTACTCTACGTCGTGTGCCAAGCTAGATAACTAAATCATTGTCAAAGTGTTCGAAACCATACAAATTACAGGATTTGTACCAAATTAACATATTCTCAAGAAAACAAAAGCTACAAAACCTTCACGGAAAAAACTGATATGGTTGTGACAACCACAGAAATAGAAAAATATACAATTTTTGGTTGCCACAACCACAACTATTGTGACAACAACCATAACTATGTGGCAATTACTATTAAATAGTTGCCAAAACTACATGTCGTTCTGTCAATCAAAATCGTGGTTGTGCCAACCACAAATTAGTAGTTGTACCATATTTTACTATTCATGTGATTGTCACAACCATAGAGTTTTTTCCGTGTTCAAATCTCAATCTCTTTCCTCTAGAGTATTCTTTATCTTGCGAAAAATTCTACATATAAATAAAACATCGTCTTTAACCAATTCTACTTATAGCTGACAATATTCAGGATGGAAAAGACCAGTGTCTGTATCGATATCTGAGTTGTTCACAACAATAGGAGGAACGACAACGAGGAGAGAAAAAGCAAATAGGACGACTAGAGAGGAAACGATTAGGTCATGGTCTTCCCTTCATTTCTAACCTTGACCAACATCGACTAAGCATTCTTTAAGTACTTATAATCACTTCCAGCTTGCATGTCTTGCCTCTGGAATATTATACACATATTGCTTTTTAACTTCAACTCACGAGTGGAAAACCCTAAATGTTCGGTTTTTGAAAATTGGGCTAGAGTCTAGACATATTCTCTTCAATCAATAAAAGGTTGAGTTAATTTTTCGTAAGGATTCTTTTGTAATTTATGAGTTCTTCTCTCCCATTTGTCTCTGAAAAAAACTGGCAAGGAAAAGCAAAAATTGGAAACAAAGAAAGACTACTCGTTTGGCAATTGGCAAGCTGCTGTGGATAACATGAACGTTTGTGAGTACGACAGAGCATCTCTCTAGCAAAACACTTGGACCATCGCAAGTCGGAGATTCTTACTGCAAACCTCGCAAAAAGCAAAAGCGCTTGATCTTTGCCAGACTCGCGGTGAAATAAAGGAAGAAAGAATCCCTTCATCTTCTTCGCTTTGCCTCGAAAGATTCCCATTGCCCGTCTATCTGCGTACCTTCGAGTCTGTTCCGTCTTTTTATGCGATCTACGAGACGGTCATGACATTATTTGAATTTCTTTCTCCTCTCTACACAAAAGTTCGACAAGATATATCATACTTTCCTGAAAGCTAGCTCACAAGATACTTTTTTCTTAAAGAATCTTTTTCTGAAATCTTTTTCTAGGAAGATTTCAGAAATCAATGCATGCATGGCCATCGCATCAGCTTTCAAGATCTTTTTATTAACGATGAAAAATGGTCTCACAAACCTAAGTAGCCAATCATTTTGACCCTGATAAGACTCTAAGGCGTTCATTGCTTATCACGAGTCATGTATAATTCAATCGCCATTAAATGACCAATAAACTAGAGGATCTTTTGTCACTTGATCATATTCAAAGATTCTAATCTTTTTTCCTCCCTTCAGAAATACAAATCATCTAATTTTACAGCACAATCAATCACACTGAAGATTCGCTGTGAATTCATATGTAGTGCGAAGCTCTTCAACGCATAATGCTGTGATAGAGTGACCCATAAACTCGAATATGACACATCGATTTTGCTCCGCGACATCTTGATATCCCATAAATTTCTTTGAATGCGAAAGGAAATAATATTTCAAACACCTAAAAGAAGTATATTGCGAAAATTTAGGGACATCGGATAACATCTCTCATGAAATTCTAAGACAAATTGTTCTGTTTTAGTTTATATTCATACTTTTCTAAAACGAACATCACAGCTCCTAACTCATAAATGTTATGAACTCTCTAAATCTGAATCAGCTAAAAGTTAGTTAAAGTTCCAAGTAGCGTATATATGCTGATGAATCAGCGAAATTTCGCCCATAAAGGGCGCGAAATTCAGCAGTTCTTCAAAGTAATTCACTGGTTCATCAGCGTATATACGCTGATTTGGAATCAGTGCACTGATAAGTATACCATGGTATACTTATCGCTGATTCAGATTAAGAAAGAAGTGACTTGCATATAAAGTAACAATTAATCTTAAAATACACTTTTCCAATGTACTTCAATACAATATTTCATAATTCATAAGTAAACAGGATTACTACGTCACGCGTCCGCAAACTGTGCTCAATTTATTAGTAGCGAACACTCACTGGTTGAATCAATTCCTACCACGAGAATACAAACTTCGGATAAAAATCAATTTTCCTAAGAAAGCTTCTAGCAATAAGATTATTCAGGAAATAATATTGAAGCCAATAGCGATCTCTCCCATAATGTACTTACATAAAACCCTAGAATGTGTCGCGTAAAGTGACTTCGAATGTAACGTAGCGTGGCGTGGCGTGGCGTCACGAGTATGAGGTAAGCGGATTTCCGCTTTTGAAGTATGCCTACACGTGTATAGGTACCGAGAAGGGTACACAAGTGAAAAAACCGCAGTAAAATTGTAGCGAAGCAGGTGGATGTCTCGTTTGAGGTCGCGTGAGTTGCGGCACGTCCACAATCTGCCCTCTTTGCCTCTCCCACCCTTAGGATTCAACCTCTATTTTCTTGCTCTCAGTCTCCCTTGCCCTCTTGCGGTGTATCCGATCCCCATGCGACGGTATACGTTCAGGATCGAGAAGTCTCTGCCACGAGGGAATCTAGTGGAATTTAGTTAGTAAGTGTTGAACCCGGTTTACCGATTACTGGTAACCATTAACCTCCAGTCTCCCACTTTTTTCTCCCCTACTTTTGTCGATCGTTAGTCGTTAACCCCGCTGCGTAGTTCTTTCACTGATCTTTTTCTCCCTCTTTCCATCTTCTTTTCCATCTGCCTACACTAACCTAAGGTCGCTCCCTTTACGATCAAAGGATATCAGATGCTAACTTCAGTCAAAGAGAATTTTTATGAAAGAGTAAGAAAACTGTGATAGGTCTTGAGAGAAACTCTTGAAAGAGAATTTTTATTGTTTATTGCTCGAAAATAAAGTTATAGGTTTCCGATTCCGACTTACTTGGTTCTCTCTTTTTTGTCCTTGTATATCATAGTTTCGACATAAGCTTGATAAATACATGCTACCCATGCAGAAATTGCCAAATTTGTTCCCTATTACAAGTCAGGCTCCGATTGGGTATACTATTTATGGCCAAGATAGGACGAATGACGTGGCTCTGACTGGGGCCGGATCAGGTAGCCACAAGATAAACTAATTCCTGAAGATGGCGTTGCAATATACTTTAGTAAACATATGCATGGCTGATGCGACTGTTTGTGTTATAAAATAAATTTCGCTTTAATCTATTTACATCGTAAACATCCGAATGCTTGAGATGTAAAAATCGGTGTTTTTATAATGTGAACCCTTATAAATGTGAAAATTTTCATCATTCAGGTGTGATTTAAATAAGCGAAAAACAATTACAGAGCTAAGAAATCAAAATAAATTAAAATAAAACTATAAAATAGCCAGGAACAAATAATTGATGGAGTTCTAACCAGGGCCAGATCTGGTTGCCAAGTCGGGCCATCTATTGAGGCCCCGATTGGGCCCCGATTAGATCCATACTGGAATCTCCGCACGGGTAGATTATAAATTGAAGGCAATGGAGATATAAAAAGAATGTACATATTAGATAGTATTGCAATGTAGTGAAGAAACTTGCAAATTACAAAAGTGATTAACGACCCTCTCGTAAAATTTGGCCACTTTGAAAGTTTGAATTGAGGTAGAGAATAAGTGAACTGAATTGGATTAGAGTAGAGTGCATAAAACGACAGAGCGTAACGTTTGATCGCGGGGTAATACTGGGCGGGCAAGCACTGGTAATTAATCACGCTCCAGTCAAGGTCTTCACGGACCTCTAAGTAAAACGTTCGCTGGGAGCCAAACGTGTAGACTCTACAGTGTGCACTGTACAGGTGCGCTCGTGCGAGCGGTGGAGCGTTAATTAGCGTTTCATTAGCCGGTCGGACCGAAGGTGTATAAGTAACGTTATGTGACGCTCTTAAACTGCTTCTGATTTTAAATCCATCCAGAGCTTTTTGTTAAGGACGTTGAAATGTTGATCTTATAACCTTGCTGCCTAGAGTGCGGGTGGGCCAACCTTGTACCAAAGTGTGATAACTTATCAAACATTCTAACACGCTCTGATACACATATATATATATCGATTTGTTTATCTTCACTTAATGATAAAAGCACCTATCTTCGACAACCAAATCAAGCTTAAAACTGTAATAAAATTCTGCGTCTTAACTTTCGTTTCTCAGTCTCTTAATCTGAATCAGCGACAAGTATATCACTAATTTCAATCAGCGTGTATACGCTGATGAACCAGTGAATGTCACGCCCTCTTTCAGCGAAATTCCGCTGATTCAATAGCGTATATACGCTAATTGAAATCAGTGATATACTTGTCGCTGATTCAGATTTAGAGAGCGAGTAAGAATTTTTTAAACAAATGTGAAATTAGATTATTTATTTAAATTACAGTTATGACACGCAAAGTATGATCACTTTTCTTAAAATGAAAGGTCCTTCATGTCTAAAATCTCGACGATGCAAGAGTAATTAGACGATGATAAAGGGGGATAACCGTGGAAGTGGATGGAAGAGAGATTCCAAAAGCGAAAAAAGTTGGAAGGAGATGAGTGTCTTTCGTTTCGTAAGGGTGAACATATCGTCTGTTGCACCGCCTCCTTTCCATTTTAAAATGTACGTGCCCGGCATCGTTTTATCCGCAACTCCAGCATTTCGCCTCGTCGCTTCATGCATGTGAAATTTGCATTAAGCGCCCGGGCGTAGGAACGAAGTAAATACGTATAGCAAGATCACGCATACAAAACTACGTGGGAGGTGCAGCGAACAAAATATTTTCCGACGAAACTATTTAATGTTGCTTTAAATTATAATTGAATGAGAATGTGTCAAGAGAACCACAACATTAGTTTTTGAGATGAAGTTAGAAATGCCAAAGTTTGCTTAATTCTGCTGAAAAGTGCTTTAAAAATCTGCTCTGAGAGGTTTCAATTGATAATGAGAAAACGTCGATCAAGTATGTTGCACATGGGGTGTGTACTGTGTACATGTGTATTGAAACTCCTTGACCTCGACATCTTGTAGGAGCTTGACGAAGAAAAGAAAAGCAGGGAAACTGAAAATTGTGTCGTCAGTGATGCCACCTGTTACGGTTCTCTTGAAGAATGTTTAATATGCAGCCCTTACTGATAAAACTTTGAAGGAAATATTTAAGAGAAAATGCATGCAATTATAAATAAAGTTACAAGCAATCTAGATTTATGTATCCCATCTTCAGAATGTATAACACTTTTCAATGATAATCAGCAATTAAAAGACGTAACAAAAGGCAATTAAGAAATGCTGCTAATGGAGAGAGAATTGAAACTAGAATTCACAACGCTTTCGATCGCCGGCGAAACTTGATCGAATAATCAATGTGCAAGACTTATTCGGTTTGCGGAGTCGTTGACTCTTCGAGATGAATTCTCTTTTCACTTCAGATTGGAAAGACGCGTGGGAATCTTGTAGCGCCACTGAACGTGTAATTGCAATATTGAGGATCTGAAATGGGTTGATTTCAGCAATCAGAACGTAGTTACAGATTCTAACTGGATTCCTGCAAATAAGTCGATGGATAGATATTTTTTCTGTCGTAAATCAGTAAACAAAATTAAATGGTACATTCAAATATGTCAAGTGTTTCGAAAAAAATAGAACGGAAAAAACCAGGGATAAATTGATTAAATGAATTAACGTTTGGAAGCGGATGGGGAACTGATTGAAAAGCGTACAGATAATTAACCAAACCGAATTTGCCTGAATTGGATTGCTTTGGTTTATGGCGAAAGGGAAGGCTTGAAACTCTTAAAGAGTCTCATGATGGATTAGTCTGTACTAAAATGTAGAAAGTGAAACTCAAAAAGAAAAGTAATCATCAATTTGAGGAAAAGACTAAAAGATAAACCCATATTTGATCCAAGAGAATACGTTACCAAATGATACATTATCTTAGAGGAATTTATAAAGCCATAAATCATTTTCTTCAACACTTGTAAGATGATGCATCATCATACAGAGGTTATAAAATAATAAATTGTCATATCAAATTTCCGAGATGACAAATCATCGAAAAATGTAAACATTCTACACAACGGTGCTGAATTCAATGTCGCGGAGTGTGGAGACTGCTAATCAGCGGAAGTGGAGACATAGGCGCAGAGAAAGGCAAAAAATGAAGGAGGAGGGATGCTGAATGAGGAGGAAAAGGAATCAGTCCATTTGTGCACTCTCCACTCATCCACGATTATTTTTCTGCCAGCCACCGTTGGCGTCGCCGCTAACCCTGGTGTTTCCGTTTTCCACCCCTTTCGCTCTCGAACCACCCAACCACCCCTTTCTCTCTTCCGACCATACCACATCATACTATAGCATACCACCATACCATCGCTTGTGATGCCCCTTTCACCCCCCAGCCATTCCCATTCTCCTCTCCTCATTGCCATCCACACTCCCATCTCTCATTCCATCTTTCTCATCGCGTTCTCTGCGAATCTTTACGTAACCTCCAGACGCCAGACATCTAAACTAAGGATGGAAAAAGGAGGAAAAAGTACGACGGAAATCGTGCGATCACGCAGCCCTCTTCTTTCGCATCGCGACAGGTCTTCGTCCTTCGAAGGACGTGGCAACTACCCGTTTACTTCGAGTCGCACGCGAGCTCGAAAGGTAAAATACTTCCGAAAATCGAACGTCGCTCGTTCCTTCGTGATCGATTAGATTCGAGGTAAACTTGATACGTTAATGGGTAGGTGAATTAATAGACCTCTTCAAGGACTGCAGACGGAAGCCCAGCCTCGAATAATGACAGCAACCGCGGCGCAATTCCTCCCAATCGGTGGACCGCGATAACTTACTCGCTTCCTTCCTTCTGTATCGAATTACCCTTTTTCATATGTATGCCAAGTATTATGGCATGTCATAATCTATTTTCGAAATAGAAGTGATACCGCGTAACTCGATTTTTCATTCAGATTCTGCGATTTAAAAAGATTTAAAAAAATTGCAGATGATTCTAAAGCAATTCAAAATATTTGAAGCGTAATATCAAAAAATGTTAAAATACATTTTTGCGTTATATGAAATTGTAGTTTAAACAATAATAAAACTAGAAATATCGATAAAACAAGAAATCTTACCAGACATGCACAAATATCGATTAACTTTTGAAGGTTGAAACTTCAGGGTCGTTCGAAACCATTTATCACTTTAATTAAAATCTTTAAGTTAGAGTAAAATAACATTTTCATATTAAAAATAATAAACAGTTAAATAAAGAAAATATTTTAAAATATCTTTTCCATAATTGACTTCTCCGAATTTTCAGTTATTATTAGTAAAGTGATAAGCTTGAAATCTTGTTTCCACCACAGAATTGATCTTATCACGAAGTAAACAAGTCGGAAATAATAAGTTTCCGCCTAAATGGACAGTTAAATATCTTCTCTTTATTCCTAGGCGTAAAAACATTAATATTCGAAATAGCTCCCACATTCCTTCTTCGTGTTCGGTGATTCGACATGTTGATTTAAATTGAGCGGAGTGGAAGCCAAAAAACCCTAGGGACCGTCACGTGCTGTTCAGGTATGACGAGCGTGACAGCGAAGCGCTTGTATTTACCAATGATATTTGAAAAGTAAGCAAACGGAAGCGAATTGACTGATGCGCACGTACCGGTAATGTATATGTGCGAAAACCGTAAAAAGCGAAACATACAATTGCTATTGCAGTTCCAATACTTTTCTCTGGTTCAAGGAACTTGAAAAAATAACTTCTGTCTTTTAGAAACTATGAAATTTTTCACTTCATTTAAATTAAAAGGCTTGGCGAGAATGATGGAAGCATTATGTGCTGCATAATTTTCGACTTTAAGAAAAAGGATATCAAAAATGGTGCAATTATTCCGAGAGAATTCAGGGATTGCTGAAGCGTTAGATAGCAGATCAGTTGATACTAAAACGAACCAGTTTCATGGACATGTAAATGGTAAATCAAAGGAACAAGAACCCATTGCTCAGGATACGATTAATTAATCCTCTCAGTGGCAAGTGCTGTTACTTAATTGCGAGTCGTATTCAAATTACGGACGAGCAGCCATGCAGAAGCGCTTTAATCGACGTTTGCAGATACAAAAGGTTAAGAGTCTTCACAGCGTCTTTCCGACATGCTTAGCACTCAGTAATAGATTTGCCGATTAAGACAACGATGGTTGCTATCAATTTTCCAATACACAGCTACAATAATCATCTTTAGTTAGTATGTAAAACCAATTCTTTTTAGACTAACAGCTGCGAGGCATAACTTTTCATGATTTACTTGCACACTTTACATTTACTGTAACTTTAATTGAAATCGTAAAGTTTCTAAAATACAATCATAAAACTTGTGAAATATAAAAACTTTCTGGAAACAAATCACTTAAAATCTTAATACGGAAGAAAGTGAATGATAAATTTTCAAGGCAAGGTTGGTATCGGATAGTCAAGACAAAACTTCGAGAAAAAGAAGCTCAAGAAGCACGGAACATGGATTGTCCATCCTCGAGACTCCTTTGTCGCTCGATTATCCACCATCACGTATAATTTTCTGCGAGTAGAAAATTGTACCACCAACGGGATTTATTTCACGTCAATTTTTTGCAGGAAAGCTACACACAGAACTCCCCACAATAATGTGCCTCGACGTTTTCACCATTATCTTGTGGCTTTGTCTTTGCCTCTCTTTATTATGCTCTATCCTCTCTCTTTCTGCCCGTCTGATTTCAAATTCTCTGAATCTGTCAGATTTCTCTATATCTTCCCTCTCTTACGTTTACTGTGTTTTACTAGTAGTTCATTTCAATGCTAAAGAAAATTGAATTTTCTAGTTTGAATGATTCACATACTAAGGGGTCGTCCATAAATTACGTAATACGTTTGGGGGAGGGGGGAGGGTCAGCGAATTTCTTACAGAATATTACAATGTGATACATGATGTGATATATGTAAATCATGTTTTATAAATTTTTTTCTCACCTCACAAATTATACATAAGGTTTCGGTGGGAGGGGACGAAAATCTTATGAAATCTTACACGGCGGCGAGGGGGTCAAAAAAAAGTCGAGAAATCGTCTTACGTAATTTATGGACGATCCCTAATCTTCGAAATTGAAAATTTTAAGTAAAAATTAATTGTGAAATTCCTGATTTTTGGGTTTTTTTTTATCGTACCGTGACCGCAAGTAAAGTGGAAATCTTTAAAATTAGTCAGGGTGTCTAGTGATTAGACAATTCGAAATTCCCGTTTTTTCCTGGTCAAATTTTTTTTTCCTCCTACCAATTTATAGATGTCTTTTTGTGTTTTTGGAAAGTCAACGTATAGAAATAAAAATTTTAACGTAATATACATAGAAAAAATGTATGGTATAAAGAAAACAATTATTTATTTACACGTGCTAAACTTATTTTTAATCACAGAAAATCGGTACATAGGATAAGCATACGAAGGAATGTTGCGATTGTAGATAAAGTAGAAATGGAATAAAAAGAAGATAAAGTAGAAAAAAAGTCGATTTTTCGATAAAATACAAAAAATTCCCGGAATTTCCCTGAAATTCCCAGGTTTTTCCCCGATCAAATAAAATTTCCGGGTTTTTCCCGGTTTCCCGGCCCGCTAGACACCTTGTTAGTGCACAATTCAATTTTACATAAATTTTAAATTGTTCTTAACTTGCGGTCACTCTTAATTCTAATTTTATATGCAAAGATTTGACCGAAATCGGATTATGAAGGGCTCTTTGGTGTTTTAAACGGTGAAATAAAAAGCCCGTACTAAATTCTGTAACTAAAAAGAGCCCGTTTAACGATGAAGATACAAGCATGACATGTTTTCTCTGATCAAGTGAGAGCCTAACAGCGCATAATCCGTGCATAACGAGACATTAAGCACCGAATTACGCGGTGGGCGGGGGCCTATAAAACGGATCGTGCTTTTTCCTTCTTCCATGGCACTTACATTTGGTGCAAACACGCGTCCACTGACGAGTGAGCAGGGTACTCAGACTGTATGATATTTAGCGTAAATTATTAAACTCCCTCTCATCCTCCCGCAGGTACTCCTACTATGCCGGTCTTTGACCGTGTCCACGACTCCACACACATAACAAGGATCGTTGCAAAGGGTGGTGAAAGTCCGCCCGTCAGTTACCTCGTATACAACCACAGTCTACAACTCTACACTCCACAAAGCGTACACAGTGCCACGCGCAACCAATACGGTTTCTCTCCAGGCAGCGGGTGGGGAGGCCGAGAGGGCGGAATCAATACACCGATGCGATGTGTGAGAGAGGGTGGGATAATGCGATGGCTTGTCAAGAGAATCGTATCCATACACATAAGCAACGATAAGAATGAAAGAATAAAACAGAAACCGAGACCTTCAAAAGAGTGTGATAGAAACAACCAATGAAAAGAGAAATACGGGAAAAGAGAAGATAAAAGGGGAAAATGAGGAAAATGAGAAAGAGCGAAGAGGAGAGAGAAATATGAGGGAACGTTACCAGTTTTTAATGAAAGAATCCAGGTGTCATTTTATTTTACATTTTTTGCGGACATATGTTACATTAGCCATTACTCGAAACTATACTGTGGAATGTAAATCTCATTCGAGAGAACTTTCTCATTTTATCCCGCCTCCTGTAAAGCGGGGTTTGTTGTAAAGAAAGTTGTTTGTTGTATTAGGAAGCAAAATTGAAATGGACTTTAGGCCTAAATAATAACAATATGGGAAAAACGTCAAGAAAAGGGACGAAAGTCGCTTACGTTTTGCATTCTGTAAGCGCAGAAGAGGGTGAAGAAGGAAAATAGGGCTAAGAGGGAGAGCAAAAGGACATGGATGGCCGTTTTTGAATACCACTACCTCTTTATATTCACCCCCGAGCTCTCCACCAAGAGGCTGAATAATACATAAAGGTCAAAACTCTCTATTCGGTTCTTTCGACCACAAACCAAAAATTAAAAATCTTTCGAGTAATTCTTCAATCCAAAGAGGAGGCTAGATCGCGTTTATCGATCATCTATATTAAAAGCTAGATTAAAATGTATGATGCAGTGCCTGTTTGATTCACTAATTAAAATTAACCAATATGCACAGCGCTCAAATAATAATAAACTTCAATTGTATGTACAATCCACATGCTTATAATAGTTTATATTTAGTCGCGAGTGCTCATTATGTAATTAACGATGCTTTCAAATAATGAAATTAATCATTTATGTTTCAATGAATTCGTTGAAATTACCTATAAGAAGTACCAGTAAATAAATAAAGCTCTAAGGTCGTATACTTACACACATATATGTATGTAAGTTCTAAAGGGCCAGTGGTTTTTTGTTCTGGGGAAGTTACTTTGAAAAAAATTGATCAATGATACTTATTAAGAAAACAATTAAAATCCATATCACAGTATTACAATGTTATGAGCATATTATGATCATCAGTTTGTAGCAAGATATGCATACAATGGTTACTGGTTAGGTTATCAAGACTCCAGAGTGTAAATCAAGAGGACAAGAACATAACGCACACGTTTTATATGTGCTAATTTGCAATTCTTATAAACCTGTTTTCTTTACAGCTTGCAAGCATGCATTTTAAAAATTTCACTGGTCTCGTTAACGGTACTTGACGAGGTCAAAGGTCTCTTTAATCATTGTATGCTACAATATTCTGATAAATATATTAAACATATGTCCTAAAATTTGATCTCTAAAGCGTCTTATTTTCTGTATCCCGTGTGGAAATCTTCCCAAATATGCCCAATTATTATTTGGGCGCCAATCTGGGCCCAATTGGGCAACCCTATTTGTAAAAAAATCTTCAAATATAATAGT
>JAUESH010000040.1:10875765-10886228 GCA_032275165.1 Synergus magnus
GTCCTATAGTTTACCCTCAAATATAATCAGTCTGACCCTCGAGATAATCAGATTGACTCTCTATTTTTCTCCGTGTGTAAAGCCAACTTATCGAATCTTTCCTGCTTCGAACGTACTTTTATCTTATCAGTTGAGTGACGTGTGAAGGTAAAGACATAAATAGAAAGAATATCTCTGTTACTATAGGTATGAAAAGAAGTACAGTTCATTACAAAAGATTAATGAATTCCTCAACTTCAGTCACGGTTTATTTGATATAACTCTACACGGAGAGAAAGCTATGGTTGGGCCAACCATGAAAATGGAAAAATATGAGGCAACCATATCTATAGATGTTGCAACCATAGTTATGGTTGCTGCAGCCAAAGTTTGGTCAGCGTAACCATTCAATTGCTTAGCTTAGCTCCAATCTGTTATCAGATAATGATTGAAGAGTATTTTTTTCTTGTTCTAATTTTAATACGAGAATAATTGCATTCTTTTATATAAAGCTGATGTCAGCATAACTAATTCTTTAAAAATATCGTTTTATCGTTTTTTAATCACATATAATAATATGTGTATTACGAAATGCGAAAGATATATAAAGAAAAATGAAACAGAAATGACACACGTGCGAAAGAAAATAAATGCACGAAAGAAACGAGAAGAAACATGAAATAACGATAGAGAAACGTAAAAAAAAAAAAGGCCGGAGCGTGTGTTCATGATGCTTCATTTGACTGCACGTGTTTGGAAAAAGTTCACGCATTTTTCGTCGAATTCTAAATCAGAAAATGCACACAAATCGAGGAAGTGAATTTAGCACTGAAAACATCACAAAATAAGAGTTCCTTTAATTTTATAATTAATACTAGCCATAAACCAATTACTCCTCAGTTGAAATGAAAAAGATGCACGAATAACTTTCTCGCAAAATAGTTTCAGGTTTACAGTTGTGATTTATGTTTAGTTGTTTCGTCCAAAGCTAATGGTACTGTGTATTTGGATCTGATATCAAAACTTTCGTTATTGTATCCAAAGTTTGGGTCGTATCGTATTCATTTCTATATAGCACAATATAGTTTTGGGTCTGACCTCCAAACTTAGGATATCATATCCAAAGCTATAGAAAGGACTACTAACACGTTCCACACATAAGGTTTGAACGTCATAACCAAATCTTTGGTTGGGTCATCCAAACCTTTGATTCTTATAACCAAGCTATTCTCTCTGCGTAATATAAAGACAAATTGCTTTCTCTCTATTATATATTTTTATCGCAATGACAGATGTAAAGTACTATATATGATTTCAGTAAAATTGTTTCCCGACACTGAAATTGAAGGAATGCAAGTGAATGAATATAATAACAAAGATCTCCTAAAGTCAAAAACGTATCGCGTATCCTGCCTGAGTGCCTGGCTTCTTTTTTATTCGTCGGACTTCTTCCGGTCTTCACTCGCTGGACTGCGGTGTGATGACCGATTTCACCCCTTCCACCTTCGAGCTTCCTCTTTCATGTCTTTCCGGCTTTGTCGTCCTTTTAAATGAATACTTGCACGCGATTCTTCACGTTTCACATAAACACGTATAAAAAAATCCTCTATAGAAAGCAAGAATGTTCCCATACATTATTAGCTTTTCAGCTTAACAAACTAAACATGTAAAGCTTCCCTCCAAAAAAAAAAATAACCTTTGAAAATATAATTACGCTGTGGTTAGATAAAGTAGATTACGAAAGTAGAAATCTATACCATCGGCGGGACAAGAAAATATAGCCTCTCTGTCGGTAACCATCCCGATCATAAAACGTTTCTCATTTGTCTCTTTAGTTAGTAGTATAGAAAGTAACTTGACTCGCGCACACGAAATTGTGTAAACATTATCCAATAGTCGTGGAATGGAAATGCTTCACTTTGAAACAATGTCTTAACACGAAGGTTATTTATTTTTAGAAAAATCTAACGTTTTCGGTATCAAGGTTCAAGTCAAAATGTACTTTTTTCAATTAAAAAAGGATGTTTAATTGTGCGATGTTTTCAAATCACAATGCATACGTGAATGTAATTTCAGTCCAGATGACATGAAATGTAGATTGTTCGGTTAATTACAGTCCGCTCTAAAATCACCTTAGAAAATTAGAAAAAACTTAAAAAATTATTCGATCACGTCTGTTGAGGTAAATATGTGAGATGAATATTACCCAAAATCCACTTATCATCATTTGCATATGACCGAAATTAATGTTGCCTGAAAGCTATTCATTATCATTTTTATTTACACGAAGTGTCATTAAAAAACTTTTGTTTACTTCAATATGCTATCATTTCCATTTAATTTTGAATTTCGCGCCATTATAGTTATGCCAACTGAAGAGTAATCTTCAAAGAATCCTCTTTTTCTTATATTTCTTACAGTTAGTTTGCGCATTGAAGGAAACAATACAATGGAAATACAGCTACTTCCATGAAGAATTCTCCAATTTTTAGGTCCATCATAAACTTACAGACATTTGCTCAGAATCGATAAAATACATAACGAAAATGGATGAACAATGCGCAACTTACGCGTGTTGAGGTCGATGACGTCCCCTAGGTCTAAGTAAACTGAACAACTCTCCCAATTTCGATTCTTTTAGGGATGGTTAACAAATGCCACCCCTAAACACGTTAAAACGTTTCTCCCTTCAAATCCTGACATGCAAACAAGCGACTAAAGAATAATTCAGCACACTACGTCTTCGATCATTTTAATTTTACGGTTTAACGAGCAGTAAACTCTCCCTTGATGAATCTCATTCCAACATGAGTGGAGTACACATAAAATAACACTTGCCTGGACATTGTTGGTACATGGGAGTCTCCCAATGGACTATATCGTTTTGATATTGGCACCACATGTACATCTGTACGCATCGTGCGTGTCCATCCGATAGTATGCATTATTTAACCTCACTTTTGCCTCGTTCTCACTGTCCCACGGTCGTCATGATCTTTTTCACCGTTTGTGATTACTTCCAACTACACTTGACACATTTACATCCTTTACTTGAAACATGCAAAGCGATGCACTGACGGAAGTAGCAACGTTTGCTCACGAACGAGACTAACGGATCAGGTCAAACCGGAACCTGGAACCGAGTCAGGTAGAAGACTGAGAGGCAGGTTTGTATAGTTAAGGTTGAAGCCACCGAAACTACATTTAAAGTCCTACGTGCGACTCTCGAAGGGAGGAGAATAGACTGACGAAATGACGAGAGAGAGGAAGAGAAGGAGCGTGGAGATTGCTTTGAGAGTTTAGGTTTGGGGTAAAAGCAAAAGAGGGGGGTGGTGTAGCAGTAAAAGGGCGCGTAGATGGAGCTTGGGGTAGAATAGAAAAGCAGAAGGCCGTTAAAACATGGCAAACCAGTGTCCAAACTCCAGAAATACAATATTAAATATACTCCTAAACATCAAAAGTATATTTTCTCTCATCATTTTAAATCTATAATATGGATTAATTTAGTATTTTATTCTCAATAAACATTTCTCGTAAAAATTGAAAATTTTGAAATAAAATGCAGGAAAAGAACTGCTCAACAAAATCCCTCTCAACAAGTTTAGCGTTTTACGGATTACTAAATAGGAAACCAAGGACAAGCAACTGCAAGCATCAGTGACTCCAGCTTTCACTAAAAGTAAAGATTTTCTTATTCGGATACTTTATCCAGTGGAAAGTTTGAAAGATGAATGAAAAAGGATTCAATATTATGATTTGGAAGGAAAGAAGTAGTATCATAAAAGGAAAAGAAGATTCGGGTATATCAAAGTACCAAATCCTTGCAAACAAATTCGAAAGGCATTATTAGGAAATGTGAAGCTTGAGTTACTGCACTCCTCCCATGACGATTCTTTTTATATTTACCGTATATTCAGAGACTCAAAGTCGCCCGAAAATATTGGTGACTCACTGATTTGCGAGGGGCCGTTCACTCGAAAATCGATTCTACGTGAGCATAGCTGATCCCGCCTGAATCTACCTGATCCCGTACTGAATCGTAGAGTGTTCCCGACTGTTCCCCGACTGATTCCTCCAGTCCAACTGATCCCGTCTGAGTCTAGCTGATCATGCATTGAGTTGTAGAGTGTTCCCGACTGTTCCCGACTGATCCCTGACTGATTCCTCCAGTGAACAGCCCCTCGCTGATTTGTGTACAAGGGGCACTATTTAAATTACATAGTAGGAAACTATGCTTTATGCAAGACTCCTAATGAGGAATCATCATTGAGGCGCCTGAACAATCCCCAAATTCTATTTTCTCTAATTTTTATTTTACCGAATTATAATTTGACATCACTTTTATAATATCGAATTACTATAATAATAATTTTTTCACTATAATAATTTTTACTTTTCCAAATAATCATTTGTCCTAATTTTTATTTTCCCGAAGAACCATTTGACATAATTTTTATTTTTCCGAAATGATATTTATCATAATTTCCATTTATCCAAATGTTCGAAATTATAAGAATAATAGCAAATTGCAATTCCCTCTAATGATCTTCGATAAAATAAATATTAGGGAAAATAGAATTTGGGAAATATTTCAAGCGTCTCATCATCACTAAAAGTTTTCCTATCTTTAGTGACTAAGCAAAGTTATAAATCCTTCATCCGACAAGTCAGGTCAGACAATGGACGAAGCGACAATTCTTGGGAATTCCCCGCCGTCCAAAAATGGTGTAAACAGTTTTAGGTACTTTCACCTTGAAGAACAGTAAAGAGGGTGAAATATAAAGTGAAAGAGGCGCACTTCCTATAAGACGAGGAGAAACAGTTTTGCTCTTCAGAACCACAACATATTAGTCTTGAAATCACTTTAAATCATTTGAAATCGTTTGAAATCAATTGAAATCATATGTCAAGATTCTTCTGATCTCAGAGTGAATGGCCCCTCGGAATTTTCCGTTTCGGGTATCCCTCTAATCCGATTCAAAATCTGATTATTTTGAGACTTTTGTGTTTTAATTTGAGAATTGCCCTATAACTTAAGAAGTTTTAGGTACTTTCACATTGAAGAACAGTAAAGAGGGCGAAATATAAAGTGAAAGAGGCGCACTTCCCATAAGTCGAGGAGCAACAGTTTTGCTCTTCAGAACCACAACATGGAGACCCGTAAGCAGAAAATAATCATCAAATTCGTGGAACTTTTTCGAACTTCAATAATAACCATGAATCCTTTTCTATTAGAATTTAGAATTAAAAAAAAAGAAAACGTTATGAATCGCAATATGATAAGTAGAGAGGATTGCGGGTACTATAAATTTTATCGCACTGGTAAAAGAATAAGAAGCAACATCGTTAAAACCAGATTCATAATGCACGAATAACTCTCATTTTGTTCTACTTACATCATAAAGCAGAAACATTAATAAGGTAGATTAAGCGAAGATAATTAAGCGTATAAACTAAAATCAAGAATTTGATATTGAGTATAAATTTATTCTATCTGACAAAATATCGAGATATCATAAACGTTAATACAAGGACTCTGCAATACTTTTTAATTACAGGAAACATTCATTGCACTGCAAGGAAAGCGAAGTCAGTTTGCATTCTGTGGATCTATCCAAGTGACATTGTCGAGTAGGATTTATGTTGAAGTGTTGAGTATCATAACGGAAACCCAGAGCAATTAAACCGTTCATAAGTATCAATTGCATTTCATATTAAACAGCCGACCCAATTAAAACATAATACACCGTGTCCTACGAGAGCGCCACCACGATAGAGATTCCACAAAAGGGAACGCAGTCAATGTTTCCATCCGGTATTTGTGTGGCCCCACGTTATCCTCTCATAATATTCTAATGAAGCTTTTAAAAGTCCTTTACAAATCCACTAAAAACTTTTTAAATCCGTTAAATTCCATGGATTAGTTTGAAATCTTTTTAAATTCCTAGCAATCTCTTGCAAAATCTTGAAATGCTTTGAAATTCAAAGAAAAATCAGGAGATTTCAAGTGACTTTAAAAGGTTGCAAGATATTTCCAGAGTATTTTTAGAGCTAATTTCATGAGTGAACTTAATAACCCTTCAAGAAAATCTCTTAAAATCTTTAAAACAAACTTGAATTTCTTTAATCGGCTTCAAAATCTCATGAAATCTTATAAATTCCTTAAAAATCGATGAAAAAATCTTAAAATCCCTTCAACTTCATCAAAATATTTTTAAATCATTTGAAATTCCTTAAAATTCCAAGAAATCTTGGGTAATTCCTTGAAATCCCTGAAAAGTCTAAAATATATCTTGAAATTCCTTAAAAATCTTCAAAATTTCCGGAAATTTGTTGACATCCTTTTAACCCTTCAAGTTTTCTTAAATTAGTTTTTCAATTCTTTCAAATCCTTGAAAACTTTTCAAATCCTTCGAACTAGGGATTTTAAAATCACTACTTAATGTCAGCTGCAAATAACTAAGAACACATTCGCAAAACCGGCTCCTTTTAGAGCAACACGTTATCTCGACTCTGAAATGCGTCAAATGAATAGCGACACAAAATATTCAGCCTTGGCAATAAACGCAACGCATTGTGTAGGCAGTACAATCAATTAAACCTTCGTATTGATAAGGTCCAAGCGGTTATTATATCAAGGTATCTCGAATGGAAACTCAAGAAGAGAAAACCCTCAATGAACAATAATTATTGAAAGACCTACGACTAAGATCGAAGTAGACTAAAAGGGATTTATTAGTTCTCGCGATTGGATTAATCAGTGGACAATGAGAACCCCCTGTAATTACTGACAGTAAACGGACTGTTCGGCCTGTAGTGCTAAATTGACTCGAAGCCCAAAGGTCGTGGCTTCTGGATCGCAATGACCTTCAACCTACACGTGGAACTGGAAAACGACCACCCACTTATCGTTCAGCCCTGTTCACCCTTCGAACTACAAGTGAACTAACTAAAGGTTGGAAATCGTGTCATTTGCATTAAAGGTCACCATTTACAATTTACAAACGAACAAAAATAATGAGCAAGATGAATTCAAGCAAGTGAGATTTCAGCATAGTTGTATTTTCATCAACTTAAAAGTTGAATACATTTGTTCAGATTCAAAGTGAAATAAATATTTTACAAACTTCCTGTACCTATCGTGACAAAAAAAATTGTATGAATTCTTTATAAACGTTGAGAACAATCGTTTAACTCCGACTTGCAGTCACAACTACTAATTGACTCTTAATGCCGTGCACGTGGCCAACGTGACCCACTTGCATCATATTTAATTAATACTGACCAATATTGTTACTTATTCAGCACGATTTCCTGTCGGAAAAACACTTTTTATCAAATATCAAATATGTATACTCTCGCGTCAGGTGATAATTTAATGAAGATACAATTTCCAACCTGATATAGATTTCAAAGTATGTATGTACATAATTAAAATTCGCCAAAGCTTTAAATATTTCATTATTTTAAAGCATGCTTAATAAAATGACATCGAAATATAAAATAAAAGTATTAAGCAGAATACGGAATGAGATCGACCTTTGACATAATTAACTGTAACTGCCCCCCTCCACAAGAAATGCGGCACTGAACTCGAGAACTAGCTCGCGAACAGGAAAATGTTAATTTATGCATCCGAAAAAATCACGGCATGAGGAAAAATAAAAAAAAACTATATACGTATAGAGAAAATTGCACGTAGATAAATAAAAGAGTAATTCTAGCAGGGAGAAGAATATATGTGACGATATCAATATAATAGAGAGTTTACCCACCATTAGGTGGCGCAACGATCGACGTTCTTCGCCACAACGGAATTATTTTAATCCACTTATCAAGATATAACCAGTCGGAATTACGCACGAGAGTATTAATACATCACAGAGAAAAAAAACCATCTGCATAATATTCTACTGCATAATATAATATATAATATATAATGTTCCACTTTGAGAAAGCAAAAAATGTTTACACATTCAGTAAAACTGATTATAACAATTAGAAGAAGTTTTCTCTCTATAGGAAGTTTAATTTTGCATTACTTAACTCTCCCATTTTTCTCGTGTTTTCAATTAAAAATATAGTGTTTGTTATTCGATCTGAATTTCGCTCTTACAAGGAACATCGATTATTGTGCTATTAGCAGTGGATAAACTCCATACTATATGGCCTTTTCCCGAGTTCTAGGTCTTTTCCCTCCCACACACCGGCAAAGAAACGTGCGCACCTCGTAATACATGCTATTGTAATCTGCGGAGAAGCTACAGCGAGGTCGTAATGCGATATAGCTATAAGTATCGGGTTTGAACTTCCGAAACAATAATTGAGACTTCAATTTATAGATGATGCTTGAAAGCAAATCGATTCAATGAATGATAGAAAATGGATATTTCTCGAGTCGATAAAACCACAAAATGTCACATGAGGGCGTTTTTGTCAACTTTTAAAAAGATTAAATCTTATTCTCAGTCTTGTGTATAAAATTTATAAACTGTTTATATGTAGTTTCTCTTACCAGATCATTATGCGAGATTTACTATAGCCATAACACGAACATACCTGAAACAAAGAAGAAAATAATTGATTAAAGAGTTTAAACAGAAGTTTGCATTGACGAATAATTCCTTTTCCCGATTGTGCACGTTTTGTCGACGTTTCAAGTTTTCCGTTGACAAGATATACTAGAAAAAGTGAGATACAAAAGACGTCTATGTAAACATCGAAGAACTCTAGTCTAAGACCCGTTTCTCCTCGCTCTAATAAGCAATCCTTTGGATATCCTTTCATTGAATTGCATTGCGTTATTTCTAGTGAAACGATTCCCATATTTCTATTTCCTTAAAGTAAATCAAACTGCTTGAAAATTCACCTCAAAATGAAAGAAGTAAATCTGCCCAAATTTCGATTCATTATTGGAAATTATGTTCAACACGGAAATATTTCAATTTCTGAAGAAGGTGTTGCTATAAATAGCCTGACTCTATTTTTCATGTAGGGAGTGCAGCCTTCTAAATCCATCAACTTCACTGTGTTCGTGTTTTCAATGAGGAAAAAATAACGCAGACCAACGACCGATATTGATCATGAAACACAAAGGCAGCTTACAAAGTACATCACTCTTTAACACATGCAGACAACTATGAATTTACGATTAAATGATTACAACATAATTATGTTGTACAAGCGCTCAGATAAGTGTAGAGTACAATTTCAAAATCAACGTTAAGCCATTACAATAAACGTTCGAGACATAAAAACAACTTTTATTGCATCCTGTTATGATACGGATCATCTCATTTTTCAATTTTCTCATTTCCTTACACTTTATAAATAATTATAAGTGTAATGCAAAACTGCAACCACGATATTGTAAATTGAAATAACAATAGTTTGTATTGTAAAAGTAAATTGCAATAAATGTCAGACAACATTACCGATTACACTATACCAAAATTAATTAAAAATTACATTGTTATGCTCTTTACTGATTGCTTTAGCGAGTTTTAGTTAAGAATTAGAAAACAGTCTCATGTCTTATGGAAACCACAGTGGCTCTATTTGACTGTGAGTATTAAACAAATAGTAACAATTAATGTAAATATGAACAACACGCTTTCGCGCAAATGTACGTCGTGTACTCGCGTGTCAACTGGCAACGTTGCCTAATTCCCCCACCCTTGTTTTCAAACAATGCCGCCGGTCGCCGCTCGCTTTCAATAACAATAATTGTCTTTTAACTCTTCATTCGTCATGTTTAATCGTAATATCACACTTTGCCGTCTTTATCCTCGACACCCATAACTTTTCAAATCTGACCCTGCAACTACAAAGTATAAAGACTGTAATCTGAAACTGACGCGTTTACCCTTCACAGAAAAAAAGTGTCATTTTTTATCGGTTTTCCAATTGTACGTGGGCCTCAATCTACCTTACTTCTGAAAAATTGCGGGGCTTTTATACCATCTTACTGAATAAGTTAAATAAAAGCATAACCAAAAGTATAACCTACTAAGTGACATTTGCCATAGAGACTATATTCCGACATCTGTGCACGAGAAAATGACCTCTATGGCAAATGTCACTTACTATGTGACATTTGGACTTACTGTCACTTTTGCACAGCAGAAAAGTTAGAGTACAACACAATTTTAACTAACTCGATTTTCTGTTTACGCGATTCAATGGAAACATGTATTTTGAATGACAAGTTATTTGAATGTAACAGAAGTTTTGAACGTTCAATTGAACGAAATATTTTTTCCCAATTCTTTTTTATCCAGAAATATTGTTCCAACTGAAAATAACAATTGACATTACAAGTTTCTTTCATACAGAATTATTTTCAATGAAAATCAATCAATATCTTAAAACTATTTCTTTTAAAACACAGTCAACACAAAAATTTGTCCATTTAAGGGCATGTGATACTTTACCATAAGAGCAATTTATTTTCCGCAACTTTACGCTTGCAATAATAAATATTT
>JAUESH010000040.1:10907914-10923188 GCA_032275165.1 Synergus magnus
GGAATTTTCTGCATCCGGTCATCTGGATCAGGTGTGTCGAACAATCCATGTATGTACATGAAGTGAGACATTACATGTGATCTTTCAAAGATGTTGTCGCTCTACAATTATTTTTTTAAAGATTTTTGATAAAGAGGATTTGTCAAAATCTAACACGACTAGAAACTTGAGCTTAAAATAATACCCTTTTTCAAATGGAGCACCTTGTTAAAAAAATCTATGTGAAATTTAATACATATAACGTATATACAAATGACTGTATTCACATTTTATATGAAAAGCTACATATGTTACTTACCATATGAGCAAATTCAGATTACCCGTTTTTTTTCATAATTTTCACTCTTTCACAATAATAATAAGAAAGAAACACAAATAAAACAAAATAACAAGAAAACCGGGTTATCGAAATTTGCTCATATAATACATGCTCTTAACGTTGATAAGAATGATATGTAAATTTTTTGGTCTAAACGTTCAATTCAACGAATTTTTGTATGTATTTAAAAGATTTTAATTGGGCTGAAGTTTCAGACATCTACACAGACAAATTTTTTTTTTCATCAAAGATTTCTTATCAATAACTAAAAATATTGTTTTCAAAAACATTTCCCCTGCTTTCTGTTGCAATAAACAAATTATTGTAAATAAAACAATTTTTTTAGTGAGAATCTGTGAAGAAAAAAAAATTCGTCTGAGTAAACGTCTGAAACTTTAGCATAATAAGATTTTATAGAATTTTTAAGGATTTCATGGAATTTCACGAGATTTCTAATATGTAATTTTAATGGATTTTAAAGGATATAAAGGGATTTAAAATGTTTTCGTAGAATTTTAAAGAATTTCAACAAGTTTCTGGGAATTTTAAGAGATTTTAACGAATTTTAAGGGATTTCAAGGTTTTCCCGAAATTTTAAGGGATTTCAAAAGGTTTCTGGAATGTTTAAGGGATTTTAAGGGATTTTAAAGCTGGTCGTGGAATTTCGAGGAATTTAAAGAGATTTCAAAAGGTTTCTAAGAATTTCAAAGGATTTTCAGGAATTTTATCGGATTTCAAGAGATTTTATTGATCTTATTGAGGATTTCAAAAGATTTGTATGATTTTCAAAGGATTTTTTTAGAATTTAAAAGGATTTCGAAGGTTGTAAAATTTTAAGGGACTTCAAGAGATTTATGATTTTAAAGATTTTTGTGGAATGTTAAAGGATATCAAGAGGTATATATTGATTGCATTTTAAAGCAGAAAGTGTTAAGATATTGCTTTACTAGCAATGAGAATAATTCTGTATTAAAAAAACTTGTAATGCCTATTTTTTATTTTTGGTTGGGATAATATTTCTGGGTATAAAATAGAATTGAGAAAAAATATTTCGCACATTTTAACATTCTAAACGTCTGATACACAATAAATGCATATTAAAAATAATGTACGTGTATATTAAATTTAATACACAAATCTATAGATTGTAATTATTTACAAATGTATATGAAGTCATTTGCATTTATATTAAATTTCATAAAGATTTTTCTAACAGTGTAGTGTAATATTAAGAATTAGGCAATCATATCTTATCGAAAGAAATTGAAGCTTGTTTCTGCACTGGAATTAATAATTTGTAAAATGAAAAATTCGGGAGAGAGTTAAGTTGTATTCGAAATGTAGTAATTGCATGTAAAGCAGGAAATCGAACTGGAAAACCAACATACTGCAACTGGCAAACTTCTTTTTGGAAAATCATTTGCAGGTAGATTAAGCTATCTCTAAAAAAAAATCGAACGAAAAACAACTGTTACGAAATGAATCGGAAAATAACATAAAATTGAATTTAGCATAATTATATATGAGACTTCAATGATTTAGATTATACTCTCTAAACTTGATTCAGTGAAAAATCAGTGAAATTTCACTGATTCCCAGACAAATCCCACTGATTTTCAGTGACTCTGCTCTCACGATTTTTCACTGATTCTCAGTGCATTTTTACTGAATGAAATCTTGAAAAAAGGGTCACTGAAAATTAATAAACTTCCACCGATTTAATTTTAGAGAGCAGTCTGTCAAATAATACTTTAATCTAGCTACAAATTTTTTCCCTGTAGAAATATTTATTATATTTGTGTTTTGACCCAGTTAAAATATCAATCAATATTTCAATTAAAAGTGTTTCACTATCGATGTTTCATTTGCATCAGTAACAGTTCTAGACCAATGTTAGACATGTTCTGCGACAAATCTGTAACCCACTTGTAACAGCAGAACGATAGAATTGTTATACAATAACACAACTGTTATCCTTTTGTTATAATACAGTTACAGAAGCTGTTATCTGGTATTTCTTTGACATTATTAAACGAAATTAACAATCATTTCTCTGTTGAAAAAGTGGTTCATTGTAATCCGGTAAACATCGAGTTAGAGTTTAAATAGGTTACGAGTCGACTAGTACTTCTATATCATAACACAAATTCTATACTTCTTTCAAGCTAAAAGCTGTAATAAAACAGACTGTTAATTATTCACTTTCGTTTCGCTTTACGTACACGCGCAATGTTAAAAAGTAGTTCCGAATTCATCACCGTGACAGAATCGCGCTTCCAGGAAATAAACTATGAAAAATTAATTCGTCATTTTGATATACTTTCTAAAGAGTCAGTGAATCTTCTTCACTCATTAAGATTCATTAATTTCTAAGTAACTACTGATACTTATTAAAAAAGTGTTTAACTTCTGCAAGTGTTAACTTGCAGAAATCTGCAACGTCACAACAACGTGTAATATTGGATTGGATCGTTAATTGCTCATAATTCACGTGTACAGTGACAGATTGTCGTCTCTCGATTTCAGACTGACTTACTTGTCAAAGCAAGAGTGAATCCTATCTGTCTATGCATTCCAGTAATACATAGTTATTCTCACGGTACCAAGGCCGGTATGAAAGTTCCGTTATGTGGCGCCGTCGTCGTCGCCGCCGTTCCTATCATCCTATCCTCATCCTTATACTCATCTTCATCCTCACCCTTCTAGTCCCTTCCCATTTCCCCGTAGAATTTAATCTACCTGCACTATTCGCCATCCTTTTTTCGTTCTCGTTACGCTTGTCGACATCTTCTTCGAGAAATTAGACGCCTAGCGATCACAGCAACGAACCTACTTTCAAGACTTCCATATTTAATCAACCAGTTTTAGTCACTCCGAAAGTCGTTCAAACATTTCCATAATTTATGCAACTTTGGTATCGCGCAGTGATTATTAATTTTCATTTTTAAAATTACTTTTAAACCATTACTTATTACTGGTATATTTGTACATTGTACACTCAGAAAAACGTCTAGTTAAGTTAAGCAGAATTATGGTTAAATATGCCTTTACTATTTTTTCTGGTTGATTTAACCAGCATTCTAGTTGTTTGATCCTGATAGGTTTTAGTAATAGTTCTGGCCTTTAAAGGGCCAAAAAATTGATTTTTAAAAATGTGAAGCTAACTTCATGCTCCCCCTCACTTTTGAAAAAGTGAACTTTTTTCAAGAGTTCTGAGTAGATTTAGGTAGCATAGTTCTAGAGTTTCTGATGTTTTTCGAAAATATAGTTCCAGCGAATTTCATCCCAAAATAAATTTTTGAAAAAAACACAATTCCCCCCACCACTTTTTCGGATACCATTTTTTTGTTATGCCATCTTTTTTAGTCGAAAGAGTTTTAGAATTCTACAAAAAAGAATTTTCGAAAAATTCAAAATTCCAACAGTTACAGCGTTTTGAAAATTGTAACATCCTAGGAAATTTTTCGTCAAAATTTAAAATCAAAAAATCTACGGGACTTTAAAGATATCCAAAACAAGTTCGATTTTGGAAATTGAAAGAGAGTTCCAAGAGTTCTGATCGGCGTTTCAGTTCCCCTCGGAAAAGTTCTACAAAAAACTCATAACACTTTTCGATAAACCCAAAATATTCAAAATGACAGTTCTCACAAGATACTTTTGGGGGGGAACAGAACTCTTATCAGAACTCTTGGAACTCTCAAAATTTTGGAATCCGAAATTTTCGGGTATCTTTAAAGTCCTGTAGTTTTTTGGATTTTGAGTTGATCGAAGAGTGGTATAGGACTTTTCGATAGAACTCTTTAGGGCGTAAATAGAACTCTCCACAGAACTCCTGGAAAACTCAAAATTTTGAAAATCGAACTTTTTTGGTATCTTTAAAGTCCTGTAGATTATTTGATTTTGAGTTGATCGAAAAATGATAGAGGTCTTTTCGATAGAACTCTCCTGATGGAAAATGGAACTCTGATCAGAACTCCTGGATCTTTTGACGAAAAATTTCCTAGGATGTTACAATTTTCAAAACGCTGTAACTGTTGGAATTTTGAATTTTTCGAAAATTCTTTTTTGTAGAACTCTAGAATTCTTTCGACTAAAAAAGATGGCATAACAAAAAAATGGTTTCCGAAAAAGTGGGGGGAATTGTATTTTTTTCAAAAATTTGTTTTGGGGTGAAATTCGCCGGAACTATTTTCGAAAAGCATCAAGAACTCCAGAACTATGCTAAATCTACACAGAACTCTTGAAAAAAGTTCATTTTTTTCAAAAGTGAGGGGGAGCGTGAAGTTAGCCCCCCATTTTTAAAAATCGATTTTTTTGCACTTTAAAGGCCAGAACTATTGCTAAAACTGTGCAACTTCACAGGGATAGAATTTTGAAATTCTTTTGAGTGTACAAGTACATTTGCTTGCTTACTCTAAAGGATTAGTCGAAGTGACCCAATTCTTAAATGCTCGCGTTTCTAGCACAAATAAAATCGAATACAAGTAAAGATTGCACAACTTTTTATTCTATTCCTACGAGCTTTCGCCTCTCGGCGAGTGGCCTCATCAACAATGAAAATGATACATTAACTCTTACTGAAAAAAAATGTGACAAAAAGTCAACGTTACTCTACTTGAGGAAAATTCTTTCTCAATTAATCTTATTGAAATCCTGAAGAGAAAAAGCGTGAAACGACGCGGATACTATCATTCGTTCTAGAAACCAAAAGTTAGCTTGTCACGTCATCAAGAGAATCCGTTGATTCTAATAACAATAATCATTGGACGAAAGGTTGTGCCACTGAAAATATTGGAACATGGTCAAATTTTATTCAACCACGAATTTTTATGCGTCAATTTCGTGCTAAAAATCAGTACTGAATGAGAAGATATTTAAATATTTTCTCTGGAAACATGACTCGAAAAAACGAAGAAAATGGAACCTCAAATCATTTTATGTGGTCTGTATTGAGAGTAACTACATATATAAAGGAATATTATTGTTGTAATAAAAAACTACATATTGCTATTAATGGTATAATGGCAATTGATAGTGAAGTATTTTTTTTCTTAAAAAGAAAGAGGATTTGCAAACAATACTGATTATTACAACAATATTGATAAGAACATAGAAACGTCTCGAAAGCAGAAGCATGGCGTTAGTGAAAGGATTTCATGACGAACAAGAGCCAATAGCTATAGACCTTAGTATGTTTGGCAAGTACAACGAAGACATCAGTAATTATATTGAAATAGTTCTCATCAATAATTGTCATCTAAAACTTCTAATTGAAATAATCAAATATTCATGGACAAAACTCTATGGTTGTGACAATCACAGAAATAGTCAAATATGGTACAACTACTAATTTGTGGTTGCCACTACAAAGATTTTCATTAACAGAACCATATGTGGTTGTGGCAACTATTTAATAATAGTTATCACATAGCTGTGGTTGTTCCCACATAATAGTTGTGATTGTGGCAACCACAATCGTGGTTTTGGAAACCACAAATCGTAGTTGTACCATATTTTACTATTTCTTTGATTGTCACAACCATAGTAATTTTTTCCGTGTTCCATAATCTATTTCAATGAACAAAAGAAGAAATAAATAGAAACTGATTCGAGATTTTTTATATATGTAGTCTTATTCGACAGGGATATAAAGAGCCTTCCCGGGTTCCGGAATTATGACTTGGGTACAAAAGCATCGCAGAATATACCTACGCCTCTGACGCGAATTCCCGTGTCTCCACGACTTTGAATAAGACCGGAAGTATATTAGCAGTATGGGTAACGTTTGTCACCACATGCACAGGTTTTCAATATATGAGATACTTATCACCGTATCTGACGAACGAAAAAGTTGCTATGTATAAATTTCTTACATTCATCATTCATAACCACGACATTATTCATTCTAGTTGGAAAATCCTGGCACCAAAAATGGTCAATCTAACACTTTAACGGTAGTGTAATACCTAAAAACCATATTTTTTGTTTAAAAAAACTGTACGAAGAGTTAACGAATCTTTAAAATCGGTTTAAGGATGAAAAATGCGTGGGTATTAATAGGAGTGTATGGCGCAGATAAAATTTAAGCTAGGGGACAGGTAAAGTGTATGGTTAGCGCAAAGATACCTATATATTGTACCCTTGGAAGCACTGAGTTTACCGTTAACGAGAATGAAAAAGCGCCAACTGCAGCTTTTCTCTCGTCCTGCCAAAAGATCAACTTGCATACGTGCGAAATTGACGAAACAAAACGGTCCCCGCGAAAGCTCGTTAACTCCAGAGAATGCGGAGGATTTAATTATAGGCTGCGTCATTACCAACGAGAATCAGTCCGCGGGGTGGTTTAACGCGTTTAAAAAGCTTACGCCATCCACGATAACGACGCCTTTATAGATTCATTCGTAAAAAAATCCCGAATCATGCCATTAAAAGTAATCGTATTGTAAATGTGCCTTGGAGTGACAAATCATAATAGTGGATTAAAATTCATTCTGAAAAATTCTAATGTTTACATTCTTTAAATCTAAATTTAATAACTACATAATGCTTGTTTTCAGTCTCATTCTGAAACCAGAAAGAATGTTGTCATCAAAGAAATGTAGTCTCAAATTCCAAGTTGAATGTCACGCCTCTTGGCTCGAACTTTCTCGAATGGCCCAACTTCTACTGAACAGCATTCTGATACTGCTTTTAACATTTAAACGTTTAAATTACCATCGCACTGGATTTTGCGAGTAAAGTAAAGATTGTTTTTCTATGACACGTGCTGACACGATAATTATGTCAAACGATGCGTAATTTTTACCATGGTCGTCCCTGTCCCACATCCCCCCCACCCTTTGTCTCGTTATTTTAAAAAGTGGTAGTTCAATCGGCTGAGCATACGTGCAGGAAAACACGCGCACGTGTACGTACATTCACCGAATCGACACAACGTCCGTGATTTTCTCCACCGAGCTGCACGGAGGTCAAACGTCGACCTAGTAAAACAAGATATTCCTTGGACACGGAATTTAGCAAACGCTATTTGCTAAACGAGCTGAAAGAAATATTCATTTTGAGCCTAAACTATACCAATTCGAATCTTTTTATATTCTCATCAGAGAAGGTATTAGATTTGTGTAAAATTTGACCCCCCCCAACGTTTTTGTCAAATGCCCACGTTTTGAGACCCTATAAACTCGAAAAACAGGTTTTTAAGAATGTGTCTGTATGTATGCATGCATGTCTGTATGTATGTCTGTCTGTAGCACGATTACTTTCGAAAGAATTGATAGATTGGATTGGCCTTTGGTATTATGCTCTCTTAGTGTCCTAAACTGAAGGTCAAATTTGTTAGCCAGCCATTTTGAATAAAAATTCAAAAAGTTAGAGCATTTGCAAAATTTTTGAGACCACTTTTCTTTAAGATTTAAAAATTCTATGTACGGCTACTCGTAGTACTCAAAAAGACGAACAATTTATCCTCATGACTTCTTTCGATAAAAAAAATTACCAGAGTTATAGCGATTACAAAATTTAAAAAAAAACGAAAATGAAAAGTTCAAGCCAAACAACGCGCGATATGAAAAAATGTCAAGAGAAGAAAAACGCTGCTTTTTGAACGCCCTATAAGATTGTCCATTTTATGCCACATTTTATACCTCCCAAGCTACTTTAAATTTAAATTTCAAGATTAAGGTTTGAAACGCTTTAAATCCTTACAAATTTCTTGAAATCTAGCAACTAATCATTCTAAGAATTAATCTATTCGGCAAAAAACAATTTCAAATTCGTTAAGGATGTACAGTTGTACACTACGCAAAGTTTACTTCAAAATTCCGCAAATTTTTCAGATGATTTATTAAGTGGAGCAAAATACACTAATCGTTATTTAAAACTTAATTAGAAAAAATACTGAAGCTTAGTTTATAAGAAAATAATGGGTCTTAAAATTTTTATTTAAAAACTGTTATCTGAAGTTTTGTACCTTTTCTTTCAAAGGCTGATTTTATTAATTTATTCCTTGAAAGGCTTTGGCGGAACGGAAAAATTCCCCTACCCGTTTCTAATTATTCTGCCAATAAAATTTACAAGACTTCGCTATTCGTTCTAAAAAGTTTATTTTTTATTTTTATTAAAAACCAGCAGAATAGAGTTTTGGAGAATCTTTCAAGGAATAAAACCAGACCCTGAAAATTAAAATTGAATAATGATTGCAGATTTTTTGTAAAGCGGAAGAAAAACAAAAAACTTCAAATAACTTGTATTTTTTTAAAGTAAACATTAAATCTTAAGACTAATTATTTTTTTTATAAACTAAACTTCAGTTATCTCTCTAAATAAGTTTCAAATAAAAGTTAGTATATATATTTCTTGACTTAATATGTAAAACATTTACAAGCTAATAAGTACAGCGTCTCTTTAATATTTCAATGGCAGGATATAGTCATCTAGATAATAAATTTTAACAAGGTAGAAACACCAATGTCTGTCCAGCATCCATCTATTTTTTCTTCCATTAAAATAAAATTGATAGAATTAGAAACAGAAAAGTATAAGTCAATAGTTTATATTTGTCAAATTTACATATAGTTAAAAGGCTATATGTATGATTGAAAAGATGGTGGGCGGACACTGATGCCCCTACCCCATTTAGATATTAAAATTCTAGTATTTGCATACTAAATTTTCTTTTCTAGCGATTTTAGATTACGTTTGAATTTAAGAAATTTTATTTCATCGCCTTCTGCAAAGTGAGTCGCACTGAATTAAAATAGAATTTAGTTAGAATTTGGAAGACTTTAATTTTTCAAAAGACTAAAAATTTATGGGCGATCAGAACACTTTTTGATCCCAAAGAGTTGTAACTGCCGTTTGCAACGTTTATAAAACTAAAAGGTCTAATTTGTTTTCAATTATGATTGTTTCTTTTGAAATTATTTACTGATTAATGCTTTTTTTATCATTTTGAACATGTATAAACGAAAATATAAACTTTTGGTAAATTATTTTTATTTTTATTTGTAGATTATGGAATTTACTTTTGTATTTTCGTTTATAAACGTTGTAAGCGGTAGTTACATCCAAAGAGTGCACTTACTAATTTTATATGTATTATTTAAATGACTCTCCTGTGGCTTACTGATGAAATATGTGCTATACAAATTATCTTCAACATATGTCTTTACTGAAACGGAAGATTGACACAATCACATAGATTCAATATATGTTGTTTAAATTACGTAGATGCTTTGACCTTGAACTTGCGTTATTATCAGGCAGCTGCGAACAAATATTCCAGAATTCTTTGATTACGAAACAGAAACTGAGCTTCCATAAAACGACCCAGGTAGAGTAATGGGTACAACGGTTGGCCACCCCCCAATGATTGGCCATTTGCCTTAAATATATCAAGGGTCACAGGGAAAAACGATCATTGTCACTTTAAAAAAAAAGAGATAAGAGCTTATAACTTATTAATTACAGCTTATTACTGATAGATTCAAATTTTTTCTATTTGGTATTGTTAAATAAGGAGTTTAGGAACAAGAATATATAATTCATTACCTTGTTTTATATTTGTGACTCCTGTGTAATGGATCGAAACTTTTAAATCGGATAATTTACAAAAAGTGACAATGATCGTTTTTCCCCGTGACCCTTCATATGTAATTAAGAAATATTCACAAATAAAACTATTAATAAACTGTACAAGATTCTTATCAACACACTCTGCGCTATTCATTATAAGTTTTAATTGTCAATACTTATTAATAGATGATCATTTTGAAGTGGCCAATTGTCAAAGATGGCCAATCACTGTATCCATTACCCTATTTTGAATTCATGTAAATTATGTCAAGAATGGGATATTTCAGAAACTGGGATATTTCAGAATGGGATATTTCAGGAAACTTTTTCCCAAAGCTATATACATCTCTCTCTCTCTCCCCAAAAAAAAAACGTCTCTCCCGGAACCTACTTCAAAAATAGTTTCTGGTATATAAGCTAGACCCCGTAAGGTCTGAAGCCTTTCAGCTCTTCGCCTCGCTTATCTTCTTTGAAAATCCCCTCCCAGAGAAACGTGTCCGATTGCTCTGAGGACGACGAGTGTCTTCTCCTTTCGAGATACAAGATATTTACAATTGTACAACCATATGGATAGCAGTTTACCTGGATAAAGTGCCCTTGAGCAGCGGATTCCTATCGTCATAATATCCTACGGACGAAGACATCTCTTCAGGTAATCCAAACAATGGGCACAGGGCACTCAACACAAACACCACAGCACTGCATCACTGTCGCGTGATCCGCTGGCTTTCCATTCACCGTGTGGTCTACGTATTATTCCCTATACACTTTACCACTTTACCTACGCGCTCAATGATAATTCACTCGCGAACAATATTCATAAAGCTGGGTCTACACATTCTTCTTTCCGGCGGGTGTAAGTCTCAATGTGTGTAATGTGTATGGCTGGCTGACTGACTGACTGACCGACTGGTAAGTGCACACTGCACACATTTACGTAGGAGTGTTTAAGTTGAACTCGATAGTGGCATGATAGATCCGGCCAGACCTGCTGGACAGCTAGGACACACTTGAAATCCTCCAAGCGATCCCAGTCGAACGGCGATCCACGAATTACCAATGACTATAATCGCTCCACAAGTCCACTTATGCGAAGACGAGGCGGATTTTTTTCATCTTTGTCAACTTCCTCAATATCGTGGCGGCAATTGGATCTGTAAAAAAAAACATTTGTAATATATCTGCATAAAGTATGTACGAAATCTGAATGAACTTCTCATTCCGAAAAGTATTGAATGGTTCCGCAACAATCTGAATAAAATAAATTATAATACTTCTTCAATCCGCTGGAATACGCAACTTCATTCCGAATAATTCCATACCAATAATAAAGTTTAAGAAATAATCAAGAATTGGAGAGTAACTCGGGTTTTAAGAGAAAAACTGAGATGTAAAAAGTAACTCGCTCAGATCGAGGAATAGAGACTAACTCAAAAGAGGTGATTTTCACTCAAGGAAAAAGATAGTAACTCAAGAAAGATGTTTCTAAAACAAGAAAGAAGTAACTGTGTTTTAAAAGAAGTGTTTCTAACTCAAGGAAAAGAGAGTAACTGCTGAGATGTTTCAAAATCAAGAATCGGAAAAGTAACTGAATTTAGAGGGAGTCCCTTGCAATCTTATCTTATTTTAAGGGAGGGAAAAACTGAAAGATTCAGTGTACATGAGTGGGAAAATTGAGAAAGCTATTGGCTATTAAAAAATGGAGGAGTGACTTATTGAAAGCACTCATACTTTGACAAATCTTCAACTCATTTTTATGATCGGTAGACCCGAAAGGTCGAAGAGTACCTGCACTAGGCGCTCGCAAGACGGATTAACATAAAATCAGGGGCGTAGCGAGCGGGGGGTGTGAGGCAAATTTGTGGCAATACTCACCCCCCCAAACGCGATACGCTCGCTACGCCCCTGCATAAAATTATAGAAATAAGGCGAACATTTGGACCATTGCGAGCTGAGTGAGAAAATTTGAAGGCCTTTTGGTATTTACTACTAGCTTTACAACCCCTATTTCTAAAAATGTGAAAGGAAACTCTAAAGATTATTGTACTCGTCCAAACTTTACAATCTACTGAAATAGCAGATGTTTCGTCAAAAAAGTGGGAAAACCCCAGCAAATACAATCATTGGCAGAGAAATAGTATTATAAAGAGAAATACGAAAAAACTATGTTATTTAGATTAAGAGTTAACAATATTGATGTTAACCAAAAGAATTTCTTTTAAAAGCTAAAGAGAACTACTTGATTAAACACCCTGACTTTTCCTTGACTGGCGGCCACCCTGTTACATTCTAGAAAAAATTTGAACACTCTTTACACCCTTTTAAAAAAGAAGAAAAAGGCTTTAAATGAAATGGGCTTCTTATGCTAAATTAGAATAGAATTTAGTGTGGTTGTGACAGAAAAAACAGAGCTAATATTTGGTGGTGAATTTTTATATAAAATGGGCTATCAAAGAAGAATTTTTTCGTATAGGATCGCATTGGCCGAGTTCACCTTAGCATGTCATTTGCTTATAGGCAAAGAGAAATCAGGAAGCAGGCGAATGTTCAATGTTCATTGTGAACATTTTACGCGCCTTGCAAAACAGCCTGCCACGTGCTCTCCAGCCGAGCAAATGATTGGCAATTGAAGTTTACAATGGTGCACACCTAGTGTGGCAACTAGACAAAGAAAATTATTAGTATCTATCAACAACTCAGTTTTTCAATCTACAATCCTTTAAACAAATTTCTGATATCAATAGTGATCCTATCAATAATCTCAGGAGTGAATAAAGACACATTCAGGGACTACTGGGTCCTAATGTCAAGGATATGTTTGACTTTTTTAAAAGGAACCTTGGATGATGAGAGATTGCCTTTCAATATTGGTTTATTTACAAGCAACTTTTGTTTCCAAAAGAAATCAAAGATCCGGTCTAAAATGTCTATTTCCTCGGAAAAAATATCCTTTCACAATGTCGTAATGCAACCTGGAAGACGAGAAAAGTGCAGAAGAGTGCAGGTGCACAAGCTTGGTGGGCGGAGTGTAATCGCGAGAGATCCTTCCACCACACGCATTGGTTAACCGTTCTTAGGAGTCGCAGACAGAGTCGAAAGTCGAAAGTGTTTCGTTCCACGCTCGCAAGGGCAAATGACCCGCTTGGCAAGTCGCTGACATTTTCAAACTTGCATTCACCAATCCATCCACTTTGTATTCCATCCCATTATTTCAAAAATCATCTGGATCAAAGACACTAAACCCAAAAAAACTCTTGCCCTTACATCTCTAATAAACCATTCCTTGACCTGAATAATCCACAAGAAGAATCATAACCATGAATATTTTCTCGAGTGTTTAAATCTTATAGAGTACCTAGATATTCTTTATTTTCAGTACAATGGATGGACCTTGGATAAGTGGACACTCTCTCCTGGATTCTAGCTTTCTAGGAAAGTCTGAATCAAGAGAGAGTGTTATGGGACACCATATCGCGTCTAAAACAAATGACAACAAATGGGGTTCCAACCTGGATAAGGTTAGACAAGTCCAACAATAAATGACCACTCTCTCCAACAAAGTCTGGGGACTCTATTGTTCTAGAGTGATCACATGAGTATTCAAAGCAAAAGTAAATCTACCTTATTAAAGACTCGGTTTAAGAATCAGCATTGCTCCCGGAGCAACTTTTATCTACAGAAACAGTTATATCTTGGAGGCTTAGAATAACAATTAGAGAAACAATTTGCAATCGGAGATTTAATTCCCCAGATAGGTTACATAATCAGGTTCTCAGGACTAAAGCCAACCATACGACACCGGTTCTCCAGGTTCTAATTGCGCGAAAAAAGAGTGACTGATAGGATCTGATAATCTGATAAAGCCAGTGTTGAAAACTGGTTTTAGAAACACTGAAAAAGTCAAATGTCTAAAGAATTCACCAGCAAATCTGATCAGATTGTTTCTAATTGTTGAGAGCGTCCCAATTTTGATCTTTCATGATCCACATCGGGGATGTTTCAGATTCGACAAAAAGTTTGGCTGCAGTTCTAAACTGATCTGAATAAACTCTTTTAGTGACGAACGAGGTTTCCTCTTCTATAGAAGAATCTAATTGATCCGAGGGAATCGACTTTCACAATCATTTCCTCTAGTTGACTATATGCAGATGATCCTTTGTCGAAGGCGTTAGCGAAGGGGTAACGAAGTGAAAAGTCGAAGAGTAAAAGCGTTACGTGATTCAAGGACGTACGTTAAGCGGGATCGCGATTATACGATAAGTGCTTGCAGAACGAAGCGTTCATTACGAGCGTCAAACAGTTTGCTTACCGACATCAACCGCTTCAACTCAATGTCATTTCGCTGCTCTTAAAAAACGACGAAGCTCCTCGCCAGGGAAAATGGTACCGTAAGCGTTCCACTTCCCGAAGAAAACGCACCGGAATCCGCTGGGTCTTGGAATGCGAGACGATACGATGGGTCTCGCTCCAAGCGAGCTCAATCCAATCTGTTTCTTCCTCCACCTCTCTCATCACCGCCCTTCCTCCACTGCCTTTCTCTAGTGTCTTAGTCTCTTGCCGATCACTCTACTTAGTACCTCCAGGTTTACAAATTATATGCCACGAAATTCAAATAAATCGCTCCTTATTCAAGATTTCACTCAGAGAACTTTTGGCACCGAAAGTCTTCTTCACTTCCAGGAGAAATTCCACATCCTGATACGACACGAAACCAGTGATCGTATCGCAGGACTCGAAATGCAGAGACGAAGTGAACCTGGAAACGAAAATAAGGAAGTCATTCTTGCCTTAAAAGAAATTTCTTAAGGACAGAGTCAGCGGGTCAAAATCGTTTGGTGGGCTACACGTACCCGCGATAATTACTTTAATTAAGGGCATGTGGTAATTACCATATGAGCAAATTTAAAACACCCCATTTCTTTCTCACAATTTTTACTTTTTCGAAAAAATAATAGTGCACAGACGTCCGTGTTCACGTTCTTTACGCGTCTGTGCACTATTATTATTCTTTTTTAAAGTAAAAATTGTGAGAAAAAAACCGGGTTATATAAATTTGCTCATATAGTAAATAACACAAGCCCTTAAGAAGAGTGAACCCCTTTTTTAAATACAGGGTGTCCAGTGAAGACATGTGATAAAATTCCCGTATATTTCCCGCAGGCTTTTTCAAAATTTACGTACATACTATATCGGACCAAAACATTGCTCTATATGTTCCTACAAAAATGATTGGGTTGAAATTTCAGACGTCTAGTCTGACGATTTTTTTACATTTATTATGTAGGGATTTAAAAAGATTTATAGTATTTGAAGGAATTTCAAGTGATAAAAAGACTTTAAAGGATTAAAAAAATTTCAAGGGATGCTAAAACATTTTGATTG
>JAUESH010000040.1:10930968-10945091 GCA_032275165.1 Synergus magnus
AAATCCCTTAAAATTCCTTGAAGTTCCTTAAAATAAAATGAAATTCCTTAAAGTCATTTGAAATATCTTAAAATTCCAAGCAACACCGGGTAAATTTCTCTTAGTAAATAAATAAAAATAAAATTTTTTTGGGAACTTTTTTTTTATATTCTTAACCCAATAAATGTAAAAAAAAAAAATAAAAAAAGTTCGTCAGACTAGACGAAGGAAACTTCAACCTAATATAAAAATGGGAATTCTTATAAACATAAAATATACACGTAATAAAACTCTAAAATTAAAGTCTAAAAATAAAAATTTTACAAATCCTCTATTTTTGCGCGCAATATTTTAAAATTATTAAATATACAAAAACTCCTGTATACATAATTAAATCAGTCAAGGGTTTAAATAAAAAATTCCCGCATCAAATAAAAAATCCCGTACATTTACCGTACATTTCCCGCACCAATAAAGTTCCCGTACAATTCCCGCTTTTCACGCTTTTCCCACACGCTGGACAACCTGAAATATTAAATTTAGAACCAGAAAAGTCCTAACTCTGGTTCGAATATTTCCTAAGGTTTTTCAGCTGTTTTTAATTATTTGTCAAGAGGTTCTAAATTAAACGCTGATATCAGTGTAATTGAATGATAATTCAATTCCGCTGATAAGGAATAATGTTCCCAATTGTCGAGATCGTTTAATGTTTGATTCTATTTATCAAAAAATATTAAAGTATCGTCAACCTAGAGCAAGTATAATATTGAAAAAAATAAAAACTTTTAAAACTTTTTGTCTTTATCACATCACCAACAGTATGACAATTCTGCTTCTCCAACTACTTTGATTCGTAAGGAATTTCTAGAAGTTTGAAAAATTTATACGTTTTTTTTAAAAGTAGAGTTGTGTGTCACATCAACGTCACTATAGTAGTGAGAAAAGCGTTACTTCGAAGACTGAATATCCTGGACTGGTTGGATCAGATTGATACGTTTATCGCGATCTACAAATCGAAGGAACTTCGTCAAGTTTAAGATTGACATGCTGTGTTCAAAAGCAAGCATTTCTGTCGCCATGCGATGAAGAGCCTACTTTGTCTTGAACGATTAGCACCGGGTCGAAGGTGGAAGAAGCAGCAGCAGTTTTAAAGATACGGGAAAATCGAGAACTGAAGGCAATTCAAAAGAAGAAGCAGCCAGGAAACATATTGAGACATGATCACTCTGGTGGCGTAAATGGGCATTCAAAATATACATTATCTATGGAAAAATTACATATTTAAAATATCGATGATTCCAGAAAAAATATTAGAAGCCCGTAAATGGTCCTAACACTTCATTTTCCTGTAAAAGAAAGTACTTGAAATTTGACATTTTTCGATTTATACCCTTAATTCTATTTAAAAAATGAATATCGCTACAGAAAAAGCAATATCTAATCATAATAACTGTTAAGAAAGAGAAGAAATCGAATTTTGAGATTAAAATGTGGATCTAACAGCCTTAAGTTGAATGATAAAATTAGGACGAAAGAAATGATGCTTAAGTTTTTATCTAAAATCTCCAAGGACTCTAAGAAGTTAGAATATATCTATTCGTTACAAATTATGTATAGATAACATTTTGTTCTTAAAAAATGTTCATAGAATTTATGCGTTTCTTCAACTAGTCAGATCTTATCAGGAAACCTCAATATAAAGTGAGATTTTAAAACAGCCTTGGGCACTAACCGACAATAATCCGATCCTGATGTTGATATGTTTAAGCGAAAACAAAAAGACAACGTCTGCGGCGCCATTAACCGTTTAAGCGAGAAGGTTATTTTCATTGTTTCATAACCATAATCCAGAGTTTCTGACAAAATCTGATTTCATTATCAATATATAGAAATTCATCGCACATTATGATCCAATTTGTAAAATATTTAATAGTTTATATTTGCAATATAAAGTATTTAAGAGGTTATTAAGGATTTTGCAAATACCTACGAGTAACGTCATCATTTCATTATTTGTTTCTAATTGAAGTAGATCAATCAATTATATAAGCTCCAAAACTACGCATGGACACGATACACACAATAAATAAACCAAAACGATTCTATTTTCACTGTTTTCTATAACCTAATTTTAGAAGTAATAAAGTAATATTTTCCCGTTAAAATTCCTCTTATCCAGTATTTGCAAATACTGGATAAGAGTAATGTAAACAATTAAAAACAGTACTGTTTTTAATTGTTTACATTACTGACATTGTTGACAATTAATGGTGAATTTATCAGTAAAAAAAGCGCGTTGTTACATGTTATCGATTTAAAACCTATTATCACTATTCAAAAAACAAACCTGATGTTCGATTATACCTCATTAGTTATTATTTGCAATCGATTTATCTACTCGTTTCTTTCAAACTGGGATTGTGTAGTTACCTTTCTACTTGTTTCACGTAAAAACCTGTTTGACTCCACGTCTACACCCAATCTTCTGAATGGTAAGTTTCCAATACGTAATGAACAGTTAACGTTTTAAATAAGGTTTTAAGCCGAACTAACAACAAAAACTTCTTCCCAGATTTCCTGTACACTAAACGCACGTGAGGAAAGTTTTCAAAATAACGGTCAACGCAAAAACTTCGACAGATGGCGTAGGAGGATTGACATTCACTGCTTACGAAAATTCTATGTGCACTCGAACCACTAGTCAATTTTGTTTACGTAATAAATTCAAATAAAAACCGTTAGAAAAACAGCAAATTACTCTCCGAATTGGCGGATTTTGATCACTTTTCACTATACAAAAACTACACATATCCAGTGTTTACATTGAGAACCGATGATACCTTACAACAGGAGAGGAGTGAAAAAGCTCCGTTTAAGAGGGGAATAATGGTGGGGGAAAGCTTCGTAAATAGAGGGGTGGGGGATAACCGTTAGACATTATAGGTAAAATAATAAAATGAACTGAGAAACTAGTGACAAGAACAGAAGGGTCATTACAATGTGAACAGCCACCTGTCGCACTTCTGACGATCCGGTGTGTAACGATCTGTCACGTGGACATTAACGTGAAATGAACATGCACACGCACAACAATGTATCAGCGCGTGGACTCGCGGCGAACTGAGCCTGAGCCACAGGTGTCATCAAGCTATCGACTACGGTCTAACCTCTCTCTCTCTCTCTCTCTTCCTGCTTTTCACTCACACACGCGCAAAATATATCACGCGCATGCGAGTTGCCTTCACTCAGATTTTCTAATCACTTGGAACAGTTCCGTTTGACTGCTTCAAACTTTCAATTTTCGACCCACAAAACAGAACAGTTATAAAGCGGCTAATAAAATTTGAAAATGATCCAAATTCAATACTTCAAATTCAATGACACTTTAATCAAAAATATTTCCATTTCATAATTTGCAACAAAAAGTACTAAAATAATTATTGAAGTTTTAAAAGAGGTACCAATAAATAAACTACTACTTCAGAATTAAATAATGACATAATGAAATAATGATCTAGAGAGTATTTCAAATGTAAGAATCACAAAACGGAAATTCTAAAAATCGTACAATCTTTTTGACTTAATTTAAATAGAAATTAGTATAATAATGTATATAGAAAATAACTATTAATTTTTTATTTTGCTTTAATTTAACGTTAAAATTTCCTTCTGAAAAGTTGTAAAGGCATCATTATAAAAATTTCCTTTCACTAAACTCTTCATACTTAAACGGAATTTTCATTCTATTTTTCTGTACAAATTCAATTATGTAATACTAGTGCTGATTATTGTGGTTTAAAAATAGGCATTATTTTGTTTCTAAAATAGCACATTTAGAAAGTGTGGTCGGCGAGATCCCTAAATATACTTTTTTAATTTCCCTGGACGACCAGGGCAAGACAGATATTACATAGTTTTCTCCTGTGCTTATTTTTACGGGAGAGGCTTCTCGACGATGAGTATCTCTACAGGGTTTTAATTCAAATAGATATTTATTCAAAAACCAATGTATCTTGTGACAAAACATATATAACGCGTATCGCAGATGCAACTGACGTAACGCATATATGACTCTCACCCGCATACACGCTTACCTATGTATATCTTTCTCTCCCTCTCTTTCTCCCATTTTCATTCCACTCACATGTGTTACAGCTATTTATACGATTCTATATGGTTATCTGAAATTTGTAATTTTCTTGCTCTGTCGCATTTTCGTTCAATCACTGTTAATTTAAATTTACAGCGTGTTATTGAATCATTACTTTTAATAAACTGCGTCAATATCGTATAATCTAGTTACATACAGTTATGATATGGCGCGTAGCCTGTAGTCTGCGTGCGTGCGTGTGTATTTATGTCAATTATGCTATCTTCTATGTATACCTTTTACGGAGTCGACGCGCTCGGCATCGCATCTTCGAAGAGACTCGCTCGACCGTTCATCTTGGTGCCTAAGAGACGGAAATGTAAACTACATTCCCCTAGGAACTTTCGAGCTAGCTCTAGCGTTTTTACCGCGAAAATCGTTCCAAGAATACGCGGCTCTCCAATGATTGCAAGACATGCAATGCGTTCGCTTCTGACAGTGAAAAATCATCTATCGCGCTTAGAAATGAACAATTTCATCCTGTCATAGGTTTTTAAAATCAAGATTTGATACTGAGACTGTCGCAAAGTCAAAGCGAAATTGTAATCTTTAAAAATTATAATCGAGAAATTTTTATCTGGGTTCAAAAAATAGCATCATAAATTTTAATTTCAAGTTAACTTTACAACATTGAAGAACGTAGACAAGAAACCTTTCTTATGACTAAAATAATCAAAAAAGAATACCAATACCATGCGCAGACAATTGTTAAAGACAAATCTGTTGATAGTTTGAACTAAAAATGTTCATCTATTTGTTATTAAAACTAAAAGGATTCTCGTCCAGTGTCGAGTTAACATTAAAATTCATAATCCCATACATTAAATCATACTACCTTCAAAAATTTATTAGTTGTTCCACCTTCGTAGAAGATGCCGTGTGACGTTGTATAACGTCTTCAATTATTTTTACAGAATATTATTTGCATCATTTTTGCAGCTATTTTTAATCGACGCCGAAAATCCAAATACATAATTTTTTCTTACACCATGATGTCGAGCACAGAAGATAGTTATGTCGGTAAATGCTTTTCACTATGTGCTAAATCTCGTCAATGTCCTTATAAAATTGCACCAGGAAGCGTACTGCAGTTACGAAAATCAAAGTCATCATTACCTCTCTCAATCTCTTAATTGCGTCATTTCGTCTTTCAGAAATTAATGTTAGACACTATCTCCGAAGCTTTCACATTGTAATTCCTTTGATTTACGAATTGATTTTAATTCTGCTTCTACTTAATAACACAGAAAGGTGCGCGCGTGTATGTAATCGCAATCTCATCGAAGTTTATCATTCTTTTATTTTCCTGATATTCTCTTTATTGTCACATTGGATTGTTCGATTCGAGCGAGTGGAAAGCCAAAGAAGCGAGCTGTGGTGGATACGATTAACATTTAAACTCTTGTACTTTTTTTATTGCACCCACGCGCACGCACACTTGCATAGATCTTATGCATTATCAAGTCGCCTCCTGGACCCCCCTGACGATACGAAAATTACTTTTTTCAATACCGTCCGATGACGAATTTAGGTATTGCAATAAATATGGTATAGCAAAAACTTGGCCACAGCAGCAAAAGATCCCGTTAGAACCTGGCTCTAATGTACACCGCGGAAGCGTCGTGTTCCCCGTAACCGAGGCGCTTCGCGTGTTTGTACACCTCGTTTGCAGCAGCGGCCAAAGGAAGGGGCTGCTCCAACTGATCACTCATACCCAAAGACAACCTCAAGTCTTTTTGCATGTGCTGAAGTGGCAGTTGCGTCGGGAATCCTCCTTCGATGATTGCTGAAATAAAAAATTAATTGCATTTAGTTAAACAGAGAATAATATTCAATTTTTTTGACGAATGATATTCATTTTTTGCTTGAATAAAAGTTATTCAAGGGGAAGTGAAAGTGAAATAAGTAAAGGAATTGTGTGAAAAGAGAAATAAAAGCCTTTCTAAAGTCACTAAAGTGGCCAGAAGCCTCCTGAAGTTATTTGATGTCTCTGAAGTCACTTTGAATTATCCGGAGTACCAATGTTGTTTGAATTTATATAAAGTAGCTTCGAGTGACTTCAGGAGACTTCTAGAAAATTCAGTGACTTTATGATGTGAAAGAAATGGAATCCGATATTAATTAGTACAAAGAAAATTAAAATACTATTCCTTATGTGAATTTATCTTTACTGACAATGAAAAGTTCAACAAGTTATATGCCTTTGTTATGTAGAACTTCCGTTCTTTATTGCATCGAAATGAATAAAAATTATGCAGCTATGGCAAAAAAAAATTACTAAACCATTTAGGCTTAACAGAACAAAGAAATTTTTACAACTAGTTGTATGCCAGAAATTGGGAAAAAACATTGTTTAGTCTCCGTTTCTTACAAAAATATTCTATTATTCTGTCTTTCAGATGGTAGGAAATAGGTTTTCCTATCTCAGTGGTATTAAATATTGGGATATCAAAAATTTCAGAATTTATATTATAAGTAAAACGTAACAGAAGCAAGATAACGTATTTTTTAAATAAGTTCAAGAAGATACAATATTCTTCAAAAAATTCCGAAGTTATGAGTTGTGAAAGACAAGGTTGTAAGCAACAGTTGTCTGAAATGTAATTAATTCTTTCTACTTGAAGTTATTTAACGTATAATTTGTCAGCCTTTGAAGTATTAATCACAGTTTAGAGATGAGAAGTAAGCGAAGAAAACCGCATAAATCTAAGACTGACGAATTCACTACTTTGGAATGTTACTTCTAACATTAAACTTTCCGAACTTTTTAAAAAGGTCCTGTCATATAGTCATACTAATTACTCTTGGAATTATTAACTATCTATAATATTTGACGTTAAGAGCTTTTTTTGCATAAAAATAAGCTCTGGTATTCACGAAATATTTTCAGAAGACTGAAAAATTGAATTTAGGTCCTACGGGATCGTAATTTTAGAACAAAATATTAAGTTTACCTTTTCCCTTTTCAAGAATAGCAGGACAAGCTAAGGAAGTGAGTTCCAAAAGCTCGAGAACGTTTTTCTGTTGGAGTCCTGCTCGATCAGCAAGGGCCATACTTTCTGCTAAGCCTGCCAAAGTGACACCAGCCATGAGTTGTAGAACAAGATTCATCTTGGATGCATTGCCAACTTCTCCAAGATAAAAACTGCTCTTTCCCATAGCTTCGAAACAACTCTGACATTCATCGAAAAGCGTCCGATCACCGGCTCCCAGGATGATGAGAGTACCTTCCTGTGCCTGAGTTTTGCTGCCTTGCACTTGTGCTTCCAAGTATCGACCACCTTTTGAATTTATCGCTTCAGCTATGTCTTTAGAAGTCTCAGCATCAATTCCTGTCATCTCTATGTAACCCTTGTCAGGTGACATCTCCGAGAGGACACCGCAGTTGCCAAATACCATCTGAAATAAATATTTTCTGTTAGTCTGATTCTATTTTCTCCAGCATTGACTTCTTTTGATCAAGTCTTGGTTCTTAAGCCAAAGTAGTTGCCAAGCAAAATGTTTACCTGGCTTCTAAATTAAATAAAGCACTTACTTCTTTAGCAGCTTGTGGATCTGCCACACACGAGAAAGTAATGTCAGCTGCCAAAACTACGTCCGAGGGAGTAAGGCCCTGTTCAGCTCCTGCCTTCACGAAGTCTATGCACTACAAATAAAATAAAAAATTGTATTAAAATTTTGTTTACTAAAATGAATTTATTAGAAGATTAATTCTAAAATTGAAAGTCCTATAGAGGAATGTGTCATATACTTTAAAAAGTTATTTTAAATTGTTTTAGTTTCAAAAAATAAGCCCAAAATTGTCATTCTATGGAAGATTAAAACTCTATGAATAAAATTGTGTACATCAATTTTCAATTTTCATAATAAATATTAAAAATGCTACGAATTAAGTCGGTTTTCAGCATACGGGCGCCACCTGTAGACCGACCGTTCACTCGAGGTTCGTTTACAAAAATTTCAACAGATAGCGACTCTGTAGAGGAACATTCAGCAGAGGCAGGAGAGAAACTTCCGCTCCCGCATCGATACTTATACAAGAAAATTCTACAATACGTATACGTCTGTGCTTACTCATACTATGATGCGCAGTTGCTACGCAATGCTTCGCTTGGTTGGAAATAAAACGAAAACTGTTATCAGCAAAGGACGCCATGAAATCAACCATTCCACTTTAGATGCTTATAAATGTCGAATGCATATTATCTCCCCTGACTTTCTAATTCTAAAATTACTCTAATAAAAACCAGCGCATATTCTGCTTGTTAGAGAGATTCTATTTTCAGACTCAGCTTGTTATAACAATTCTACTAGAATATTCCGAGAAACAATTTTTAGCAAATTCTTCGACCATTGTTTTTCCTTCAATAAACATTTCGATTTAGATAAGAAGAATGAAAGGAAGCCTGATTGCGTAAGGTCACTGGATCTGAGCTACAAGGCGTCTAAGTTCAATTTGTTAAAGTGGATTCTAGAATCCTAGGTTGGATAGATTAGTCCCTCCCATCCGTTTTCCATCGTTTTTTATAGTTATGACACAAGTAGAGAAAGTATAACTAGGGATAAGGGATAGGCAAACGATATATGGTGGGATGAAATGAAGTTGGGAGAGGATGTGCCCAGTGTAAAGAGAAGGAAGATCGATTGTAGCTACGGAACTCAGAACTAGACACTTGGCCATCATACTGAAAAAGAAAGGAAAAATTATCAGTGAGAGCGAAGAGAATTTTTACGCAGATTTCGTAAAACTTTCTCTTAAATATTTTCTAAATATTATTCAAAAAGATATTCAGGGTCTCCACGTTCTTAAGCTCAGAAAATTATAATGTAATATTTCCAAATAGGAGCAAATCAAAAATTTTTTATAGCGTCAGGTTTATAACTTATAATTTAATTTTGCAAATCTTCATATTCAGATTTTGCAATTTAAAATCCAGTTTTGAAAACTCGTTTAGAGAGTCGGTTGCCACGTAGGCAAGTGCATTCATCGCAGAAAGGCTTCAAAAGTGATCTGAAAATTTGGGCTAGCTTATTGTATTCAAGATGTGGAAGTCAGATAATATAATTGATTACCCAGATTTCAAGGTTCTAATCCTATTGAAGCTTTTTTCAAAGGTTTACGTCATTACTGCGCAACGGAGCTGAAATCGATGCACACCTGGATGAAGTTTGGTCGATAAAAGTTTTGTCACTTCTCCTTCAAAATCGTATTTAAGAGATTCTCTACTCCAAAGAAAAATTTGATGAAGACTACTTTTAACGAAAAAATGAATTTGAACGGAGCAGCAAAGTTTCCTTACGAGTCCCAAGATCTAGATAAGTTTAGTAATAGCAAAAGAATCACTTTTATTGAATAAAATCTTCTAGAAGCGAATTACAATTAGGTGCAAGAATGTCGCTTAAGCAAGCTAAAGCTTTTTATGCGATACTTTGGCATCGGTTCCTGTATCGAACTCAAGTGGCCTTGAATCGTTGTGAACGTGCTCCACTTATTCGGTTTCCCAAGTACCCGCTCATTGGATTTAAATTAGTCAAATTACTATCTGAACGAAAACATTTGCCAGCAAGAAGCGTTCAAGTTTTATCAAATGAATAGTCTTTTCCAAATTCATTTTAGAGGTCTTAATTCACCAAGCCTGTAATTCATTCTCAAGAATATCATTGTTTGATAGTAATTCAATTGGGAGTCTTATTTTATTGCTCAATCTTTACTCAATTTCAAGTGTTTCAAATCAGACAAAAGTTTTTGTCACTAGTCCAGTTTGAGAACCAATTTGTTGTTTATAGAACCGAGTGCTCGACTTATTTCTATCTAACAATGTTCACTTGATGAACTCAACTGAAGCACATCCTCAAATTTTTGAGGGGCTTCAATACTAATTGAATCAGTTTTTTTGGGAGATTGAAGAGCCATCTGATCAAAGTATTCAATCTGGCAACCCTGCATTCTTGACTGTCAATATCACACAAACTCGTAATTTGCCTGATATGAAACAGGTTCACGTTTGCATATCTAATCAGTCTATGTTAACAGAAATAAAACGTCAAGCGGCTTATTCTCGTGACAATACTCAAACCAATGTTGTCTACTAAAATTTAAAAACAGCCAATTTACAATTGATTGAAATTTATTTTAGAGTGATTTTATAAGATGGAGTATTCAATTATATCTTACTTTCATAGATTAATTAATTTTACTTTGAATTTTTGACATGGACTAAGTTTTATAATGCACATAATATCATCCAGCCATTTTTCCCTTGCCGCTCTTAACTTAATATTACATTCACATCTGGATGTGTGAAAGCATGACGCCCACGCCACGCTCCGTAGGAACTCAAGTTTTGCATTTTAGCTTCACGAGAATGTCAGAATGCTCGGCAATTGCGTGTTGAAGGAAAATTGCGTGTGAAGGAAGTAGACTTTAGGTCTATCGACCTCTCTGCTTACTGGTGAATGCACAGAAACAATTTGAACATTCTATTCTTCTGCCATCTGCTTCTTAAACACAAACCGTTAGACATAATATGTTCAACAAAATGCTTCTTCATTTATTCCTCAATTAAACTCAACAGTTTAATATTCAGAAAATTTCAGGAAAGAGTGGATTCACAACAACTACGAGATGAAACAAATAAACATATGCTAAGTAACACATGCCCTTGAAATCTAAAAATAAAAAAAAAATAAAATATCTGGATTTAAAAAAATCAAGTTCTAATCCTTTCTGCTAATTCACTTCTATCTACCAGTTTTCGATTAAAGATCTTCTCTTCTATTACGAAATTTTTCAAGATGGAGAAGGTAAAGATCACATCCTGTTTGAAGCTGGCAAAAATTCAAATCAATAATTAGTCCCGTCTTTAGGTTGATAGTTGATCTTGGCAAGAATGCGTTCAACTGAATTCTAGAAGAGAGAAAGAGGTAAAATAAATTAGAGTCTAGTGTGAAAGAGCATTCGAGACCGATTGGTAATTTTTTCCCAGGAGAATTTCGCGTGTTTCATTTCCGAGACCAAGGACGAAGAGACAGGGCATTAAGCTACTCGCTAAATTCAATACTTGCCTAAGGTGGGTAGATTCAAGGAGAAGTGACATTTCGTAACCTTCAGAACCGTCAGGAACGCGACCCTGAGAAATGTCATTCGTGAGTTTCTTTCCCGTTGCCAAAAATTGTCATTGCATTTGTCTAGCGCATGAAATTCTGTAGCGTGATCTAGTTTATCAAGAAAATAAACAAAATAAACGATCTGTGATATTAACACTGAAATAAACTGAAAAAGAAAAAGTTATGAAGATCGCAAAACTAATTTGAGAAAATGATGTAGTCCTCAATCTTTGGTGAATATTATGATTAATTCGACAATTAATCGTGAAATTACAAATTTTTGAAGGAATAAACATTGAATTGTCTATACTTTTCCGTAAATCCCCGGGTAGCAAATCGATAAAGTATAAGAGACCACTAGGAGTCTTTGACAAAAATATCCTGTAAAGTATTTTGAGCGTGATGCAGTGTGAAGCTGGAACACGTCAGAGATCTTTGTTATTATAGAGGCTGCTCTTTCCAAAGTCGTCATTGAAGAGTATTGCTCATCTATATGTATAGTTGTGATCACGATAGTCAGTTTGTCTATGTAAAATTAACCTTTGAAAATGTCGGCAGACCTTTGTATGCATATAGTTATTTGCAATTTATAGCTAACTCTTTGCTAGACAAATGCCTCAGACGAAACATCTTTCGCAACGCGTTTTGATATTGTTAGGAATTCTAATCTCTAGATTGCTTGCAGATTTTTATGTTTGTCGATAAGGATTTTATCTTAAAATCAAATAGTAGAGTCAACTGAAAGTTTTATACCTAAGAAGATAAAGATGTTTTAGATTAAAGGCAAAAGAAGCCGGAAAAGTTTCAATTGAAGACTGGAGTATACGTTTTTCTAAGAACTTATTTACTTCAGGAAGTTTATATCTGGACTGAGAACTTGAATTATTACTCTAGTTGCGGGTCTTGGACACTTTCTTGAAACTTGATCATGACTGATCAGAAAGTTTCAGACACTGAATTATAAAAATTCACTTAGTGTCAAGCTTCTCTCATTGAATTCGCATTGAATGCCCCCTTCTGCAAATATATTTTCGTTACAGTGAAGGCGACCAAGTGTCTGAGAACTGACATATTCCAACATACACGTTATTCAAGGACGTTGATTAAAAGTAGCCTATATTTAAATTGGAATAAAATTGCTTTGAAGTTTGAGAGACTATTTGAGATTTATTGACATTTAAGAATGATTTTGTAAGTTATTAGAAGTTTTTAGATATATAAGTCAGTCTAAGATAGAATTACTCTTTCTTCTTTTATCATTGATACGTAATTCACAAACCCTGAGCTGAAAATAGGTTCTACGATTAGTTGTCATGGATACATCAATTTTTCAAGATAGATAAATGAGAGGAGGACTTTTTAGAGAGACAGAACCTAATCTGAATAAAGAATATCCAAATAGAAATTAGTAGTCGATTTGTGCTTTAATTGTGATGAAATATAGCACTTTCGATTCAAAGAAAAATGCCAAGATTATTATTTGCTCGATTATTTGAAAAGAATTTCATATTTGAAAATAGTTCTGAATTCTCAAGACTCTTCTCTTCCAAGGAAAAGTTTCGCTTCTTGTTAATTTCATCCTAGAATGTAATTTTTATCATTAAACCCTTGAGCAAAGAAAATTCTCGAACCGAAAAGAAATATTGAGCTCCTTTTTGGAAATGAGCTTCAGTTTAAAAATCAATTTGCAACCAGAATTGAGTTTCGATTTAAAATCTGTAAAGGGATCAAATTTCTTGAGACAACCAGATCCACACCCCAAAAAAGTCTGCTTCTTTAGAATGTTTTTGTCATCAACCATAGCAGCAACATGAGTCTGAGTTAGCAACCTGACTCATAAACTAGAAATCTCAGAACAGGGGAATGACTCCAGACTTCAGTCTGCAAATGATGATCAGTAAACGGATAGCGTCGACTTGTGACAAAAGAAAGACACCTCCACCCAGACTCCTATTACATAGAATCAACAATTAAAATCGGTCAGGCAGCTGAGTTGAGAGCCTCGAGAACTGTCATGGTGTCAACGAGTCATTAGGGAGCTGAAAGGGCGAAAGGGAAACGGAGAAGGCGTGCCAATGCTCCGTGGTCTATAGTTCTGTACATTGGTATATTTGCTCCGAACTGGCGATAAATAAAGGCCTGACAAGGTTGCCGATTCGACTAATATTGATCCACTCCACGCGCCTGAGTCAGGTCACTGGGAACGACCTGGCAACATCGCAGAGCTCCCAGCTGATTCCACGACCATGTCTCGACTTCGTTTTCTGCCGACTAGGCTGCCTTCCACCCGTTTCCTTTCCGCTTCATACAAGTTCCCCTGTCACCAGAGAGAGACAGAAAGAGAGCGAGAGCGAGAGAGATTCTAGACTCTTCTCGCCAATCTCGCTCGTCGGGTTCCCAACACGTATCCAACTGTTCCCAACTTGCCGTTACCAGGCGATTTCTCTTCGCTCCTCTCTCTTAACTCCATTTCCTTCAGCTTACTCTCAACTTTGTCTCATTTTGTCCCCTCTATAACGATTCTCGTCTTTCTGAGCTTTCCTTTCTCATTCTATCTTGTTCAAGCTAGCCACGAGGCTAGAACTCGATAATCTTACGTAACCACTGCCTCGTGTAGCTTGTAGTATAATACATACGATGAGCCAAATTCGGTTACTCTTCCCTGATTCTTCAATGAAATCTGTCTCGTCTAGCTACCTTTACCACACTCAAGGTTAGCCAAGGGAATTCCCTTTGAGGGAGAAACCCGTTGATCAAGAAACTTTCACTCGCCTCTTCTAAGGGTTCTTGTGCCATCTCCCATGCTTCCCTTCTACACTGGTACACCGATTCGGGGCCACTCTATTCGGGGCCGTTTTCACGCTTGACTGATTCTGCGTCCCCCCCT
>JAUESH010000040.1:10945191-11027027 GCA_032275165.1 Synergus magnus
GGAGAAACCCGTTGATCAAGAAACTTTCACTCGCCTCTTCTAAGGGTTCTTGTGCCATCTCCCATGCTTCCCTTCTATTGAATTTTCTGTCGTACTCTGCTACATTTCACTGTACAGATTTACACCTACATTCAGAAAGAATTTGTTAGTGGATTGGAAACCTTGGACGATTGCATGTATTACAAGGCGGGGAGTAACGATATGGAAAATCAGGTTCAAAGTTCAGATTTTAGGGTATGATAAAGTCTTAAAGTGAACATGAAGTTCGATCTGTATTTTACTCGATATGATTGATGTAGTCTGGAGTGAATAAAAATAACACTCGAGATAAGGCGATTTTAGTAGAAGGAAGTCCGATTATGTATTGAAAATTGGAGACTGACTTTCTACGAAGCTTTCCAAATATCCTAATAAATTTTGCAAATTTTATCTTTCCTAAATTGAAGCTTAACAATATCTCGAGAATGATTTTTCTTGAGAGCTTCGCTTGCAAAGTTCACTCAACTGGCAAGAATGTGACGACTACCGTTCAAGGTATTATAATAATCATATGGATTGTAAGTTCCTGGCTTTGTTTTTCTCTCCTGACGTGACTATCACTCAAGTAGCCAATAATTAAATTCTTTTCACCTATTCAAATAAACCTTCGATAATTTTCTCGGAAAATTCTTAATGACAATTTAGAAAAGCAATTAAATTAAAATTAAATTAAAAATTAAAGTAGAGATTTAGGATTTTCAGCCGCAAGTGCATCTGCACGAAAGTGAATGCTCACGAAGATGTCGTAATTTACCGAGTTTAAAGTGCAGCGTGCGTTGCATTGAGCTATAACATCGATAAATTACGACACAACTCCTGCTGCTCAAAATATCTACTTATTCTTGAATATATGGTTCGGATTTAGCCAACAATTATAGACAGAAGAGTATCCGCACAGTGACCCCTCACATAGTTATTTATAATATTTCCCGTGGGCAGCTATACTCTAGGGTTGAGTCTTGCTCATGCTCATAAAAATATCATCGACTTATCATCCGTAAAAATATTTACTAAAATCAGTTATTTTTCTTTTACTGATTTAAGGTTTAATAGAATTTTTATTGATCTATCAAGTCAAATGTAAATAATGCCATTTTAATAAGAAAAAATTCTACTTTACTTCAGCTTGCTTTAGCGGAAATAAGTTTCATTCTGCCAAACTGTATTTATTCTAGATAAGGAGGGTGGAGTCCGACGTCCGAGAAAAAGTTTCGAAAACATGAACAACCCAGGATATTTCACAACAACCTTGAGTGTTGACCTAGAAATTGTACTCCTTAAAGGGAATTTTCCAGTAAACACAGTGCATGATTAATTAATATCTTTTAACAAACACCCTCTTTCCATTCAATTTTCTTAATTGATTCTCGAAAATGGATTCAAAAGCGCGCACTGCGGCAAGGGAATATAACTTTACTAATTAAACGCGTTATTCATTCTTTTATAAAATAACTTAACTATATAAACAAATTTTTCACCTTTTATTACTATCTTATCTTACAGGAAATTTTGCAATAATAAAATTCTAGGATAGAAAATACTAACGATAATGAATAAACATTAGCAAATATTAAAAACGTTATGCAAATAAAAACTTTTGTATTACGCAAGTGTCGTGACAGCTTTTTCAACGTGCTTGGAATAAAATAAACGAATTGCTTATTTTAATGTACCAGATAAGATTAAGGACATGTGTTAAGTACTTACCATCTGAGCAAATTCATATAACCCGGGTTTTTTTTCCACAATTTTTAATTTTTCAAAAAAATAATAGTGCACTACCATCAAGAACGTTAACACGGATGGCTGTCCACTATTATTTTTTTGAAAAAGTAAAAATTGTAGAAAAAAACCCGGGTTATCTAAATTTGCTCATATGGTAAGTAACACATGCCTTTAATCAGTCTTTCAGTTTTATAGACGATTCTAAAATATTTTGTTTCTTAAAAAATATGTCGTTTGTTATAAATCTCACAATATTCGACAGATAGAACAGAAAGTTTTTAAAAAGACTTATCAGGGAGAATGAATAAGGAATGTAATCGTGAAACCTATCATATCAATTATTTCTATCAATTGAAACTAGATAGGCACTGCTCATCAGAAGTTGAATTGAAAAATTATCATCCACATGAAATCTCCCGCAGGATCAATCACTTAATCAGTTCATCATTTTGATCTTAATTTTGTTTCATTTTGCGACTTGAAAAATATATTTGTATATTCTATTCTATTTGACTGTGACAAATTTCTTTGAGAGTAAATAGAAATGACCAAGTCGAGTTTGTAAATACAAATAAAGACAAAATTTCTCGCTCACAGTGTTATCCCTGAATATGGAAAGTTCAACCAACATTCAAGATTATTAAGTAATATTCTTAGAATTTTGTTCGGTTCAATTAAGAGTTTCGTGAAAGTGGGTCAAACGAATAACCGGGAGTACTTCTTGATCGATATTTTTAATTAGGGTGGAAGAAAATTGTAATGACAAAGACACGATCCTGCACTGCGTGACCAACATGCATTAACGAGGACTTCTTTATCAAACAAACTCGTGGATTTATCGGTTCTCAAAGCTGTCGTAACTCATAAACCGAATCCTGCTCGTTCAAGTCGGATTTCAACGAAGGTGAATACATTATCTTTGAAATATATATTTTAGTAAAAATCCATTAATGAATTCGTTATTTGATTTCTAAAATCTATAATTATAAAAAATTTTCTTACAAAGAATTAAAATTCAGACCCTCCGAAATTTTCTCATCTTATGAGATGCTTTGTCCCAATCGTAAGTGTAGAGAATTTTTATATCATCTCACGCTCTTTATTTGCAATTCAAGGTTTTTTTTTGATGACACTAGTTGTCAGGAATAACAATTTGTTTCTGCTGGCCTTTATCGTTATGCGTTTGAGCCTAGAGATAAAAGAAAGACTTCAAGTGCAGATGTACGTAAGTCGTAGATATTGTTTCGAAACAATAAGTATAAGCTTTGTTATTAAAAAATATCTTTAAAAATAATTTCTACGCTTATTTGAACATCTTAAAATTATCTGGAAATCTTTATTTAGAGAAAGTATTCAGGAAATTAGCTAAAATTAAGTTGACTTTTGTCTTTTATTTAGGCTTTCATTACATAACTTCCGCATTTACTTTCTCGAATTTTTTAGCCTTTACTGAATTATTGCATACAATCAATTATATTTGTCAGATTCTCTCAACTTTTGTCGATTTACCTTGGTCAATTTGGTTAATACTTTAGTAATTAAAACGCGTAGTCTAGTGTTAGAACAAAATAAAATGGTGTCAATGAAAAACCACGAGTATCCGGTTTATAAACGAGTTTAATGGGTATGACTAATTTTATTCATAATGTCGGACACGAAAAGTTTAGTAGTTTCCAGGCAGTTCTCAATTAAATTTTTCACGTTATTTTAGCTAATACTCGTTTTAGTAAAAAAAAATTTTGCAAAAGTAAATCAGATTTCACTTTAGGAGTTCGAAGAATTATTTCAAAAATAAATTACGTACGTTCTAATTATTTGAAGCTAAATTACTGAATCATGAAAACAAGATTGTTATCGCAACTGTTACACTTCCTTATGCAACAAAAATATTATCGCTAATAAAATTACTGTTGCAACATGCAACAAGTATTCTTAATTATCAGCTGAAAGCTTCTAATATTTAATCATTATCGCCACGTGCTAACAAAAAGCAAGGATCTAAGAAAATAGAAATAGTTTCACAATCAGTTAACAGCTCTGTAGTTATACGTAACACAGAATTACGTTTTATAGTCTCAACATTCATCCTCAAGTTTCTACAGTTATGGATTATCCACTTTTTTGTATTCCTCAAGATAATAAACTAAAAGGTTAAAGTGTAGCAAGAAGTAAGGCATGCAAACAAGACTTCTTTGCAAAGTGCAAATTGCACTTTGGAATTGTTTGTAGACAAAATTAATCTTTTAAAAAACCTTTTGATCCTTCCACTGGAAACAGATGATAAACCCTAAAAGCTTTGGGATTTTAATTGCTTCCAAGATTCCTTTGAAAATTCGAACCCTATCTAATTTCTTTTTAAATTAAAAAGCTTTCGATTACTGAACTTGAAGGGCACGACAGGTAGACAATACAGAGACATCAACAAAACTCTAAGATTTTCGGACTCTAAAGTTCCCTGCAGAGCGAAACGACGAATGTTGCTGGAATTTGCATCTCTGACGAGTAATCGGTTTACAAGCAGTAGATAATCTATCAGACCTTAACTGATAAACGATAAGACGATTCTGCTATGAAATCCAACATCGATGATAAACTCGCAATCCGTCTTAGATTTCAAGTTAATATTTAATTTTCATTTGTCTAAAGAATTTGTCTAAAGACATTCTTATCCAAGGTATCAACAGTTGAGGACTTTAGAGTTCAGGTCATAGAGAAGATTAGCATAGACCATCAAAAAGATAATAATCAATAAACATAGATTCATATAAGAATATTAATATCAGAGGCAGAGAAAGGTGATGGCTGTGCTTGCCCTCGGTTTGGGATCCAGGTTCAGGTATAAGGTGGTGGGTGGCTTTCTCTCTCCCTCGGTCTTTCTTTCTCTCTTTTGTAGTAGCTCGAGGGAACGAGGTTGCGCCGGTTGCGCGTCGGCGCGAGGCGACGTTGCCGTTCAGGACACCAGCAGCCACGACTGCCACGAGGGAACCGTAGTCGCAGGCAAGTTAGTTTTTGTGCAGACTGCGCGGTAGACGTTTCGTGGCAGGCCTGTCGTTTGAATGTATGAGAACTTGAGATCATGTGACAAACGACGGGAATCAGGCGCTGGGAAAATTGAGGGAAAGACGCGCACCAGCTGCCATCGCCGTCGCGATTGACCGGATAGTAAAAGTGGCCCCTGAAGCGCGGCAATATGTTTTCGACTCTCAGCAACTCTGGCATCAGCGAGTCTATGATTTCCAACAATGGATACCTTGCGAATGGTTAAAATCTAGCCCTCATCCCGGTTCTACGCTGGCCTTGAAAATAGGTAGGTAGATTGCGATTCCAAGGCAGCTTACATGACCACTAAGCAAAAATAAAAAATATTGACATTTCTTATAAAGGGATAAAATCTATTTTAAGATATCTAAAGTCTCGAGTAATCCCATGGGCTTTCCAATTCAAGAGTCGTTGCGTTTGTTCCCTTCAAAGAGAGAAAGAAAAGACGCGAGGCCGTGATAAAGTTTAGAGACCTGGAAATGGGAGGAGACTCGTGTTGTAGTAGTCAAAATCAATTTGCAGGTATTAGGAATGAGGGTGGTTTGGGGTCCGTGGTGGTTGATCTTTGTCGGACTGCTGCTCATCGCAGAGACAACGGCGGTATCCACGAACCCGTCACCCACGTCGAGGTCGTTGCAGAAAAGGGGAAACTTGGAGTGTCCGACAGGATGTCAATGCGAGAACGAGGGATTGAGGCTTTATTGCGAGGATCGCGACTTCATGGGGCTCGGACTCTCTTCGGATGTTCGAGAAGTATTACTAAAGCGTGTACACGCGTCAACGATACCCGTAGCCGCTCTCGAGGCTGCAGTGGAGCTTCGAAGTCTCACCTGGACGAGGAGCCGTATCGAGAGAATCGACTCGGGTGCATTTCGCGGTACCCAGAAAATAGAAAGCTTGAATCTAGGTGACAATAATTTAACGGGGTTGCCCGCGGACATTTTCCACTCGCTCCATTCCCTTCGAATCCTCAATCTATCCGGCAATTCGTTGCAGAGCGTGCCGCGAACCTTCTTCGAGGGGCTTGAAGTCCTGGAAGAGGTGTACTTGGCCGAGAACAGTATTGCTTTCCTACCCTACCAAGCATTTGAACCTGCCTGGTCCCTCCTTAGAATCGATCTCTCCGGAAACGAACTGGTGTCCTTGCCCGATTATAGCTTCAAGCCCAATAAAAAACTCCAAGAACTATATCTCTCATCAAACCGGCTCACGAGATTACCGTCGCGCCTCTTCTCTGGGCTCTCCAACCTTCGTGTCCTGGGGCTCGCTAACAACCAAATTCACGTGATAGCACGCGGATTCTTTGCAGAGCTCAAGAATCTTGAGCAACTCGATCTCTCTGGCAATCCAATTGTTCGCTTAACCGATATCGCCTTCCAGGGCCTGACGAGCCTCCACTGGCTCAATCTGAGTAGCACCAATATACCCATCATCCCAGAAAACGTATGGAAACCCGTGGCCAATTTGAAGACTCTTTTAATTGAAAACAACAAGATCGAGACAATCCGCGATGGAGATCTACTCGGGCTACACAATCTCGAGAATCTCAAGATCACAAAGGGTCTTCTACGCGAAATCGGCCTCAGGACCCTGGATGATGTTCCTCACCTACGAACACTTGATCTTCGCGGCAATGATCTCACCTTCCTCCCAGCGAATTTGGCACATCTCGTGAAACTAGATGAACTTCAACTCGGAGGCAATCCCTGGGCCTGTGACTGTAGAATGTTCTGGTTCGTTCGGTGGGCTGAACACCATGCTCACCGCACCGCCTTCGACTCTGGACTTAGATGTGGACATGAAACTGCAACTGTGGATACTCTACAGGCTCTTCGGTACTTAAATTGCACGCCTCCAACGCTTGGGCACACTTCAAAGCCAGACCTTCACCTCATCCGAAATCCGGTTCTTCTGGAGTGTGAATTTAACGGAAATCCGGCTCCTGCTCTCACATGGGTCACTCCTAAGCTGATGACATTCCATTGGAATCCAGATCCTGCTTTCCCTGACGCATTTGTCCATCATTCTCAGGCTCATCATATTGACGAACCTCAGAAGCCCTTCACAGACAATGGCAGAATACGCTTACTCGATAATGGATCACTGTATATTACTTATTTGCTCAGAGAGGACGTTGGACTCTACAAATGCTTTGCCATGAATCCGATTGCCAATGCCACCGCTTATGTTACTCTTCACATGGATCCAGTTACTTATCACACCATCAAAATTCTCAGCATTGCCGTGGGTGCCGCAAGTGCAGCTGGATTCCTGTTGCTCACCTTATTTGTACAGTTCCTACGATATCTATTTTTCAAGTAAGTACAAAAAACTCTTCTTTAATTCTATCTTTCACAGTTTGTCTGTTGCCTCTCGCATCATTTGATTGCATTTTTCGATCGGCAACTAACAAACCCTGATACTCTTCTCAATTTCTAATTTTATATATCATCTGAAAAGACCTTGGTTGGTGGAAAGCGAAGCCCAAGAATGAAGATATGCTCAGAGCTCATTGGTAAAAGCTTAAGCTCTTTATTACCAAATATTTAATGTTAAAAGTTAGTTTCGAATTCCTTGTCCTAAATTTCGGAAACCAATTTTAATAATCATACAAACTAGAAACCAGTGCTAGCAGCGTTTCTTCGAGAGGCTCTAATCTACTTGCATTCAATTAGCCAGAGTTTACAAAGATCATTCAATTTGCTTTCTCACTTAGCCACATTCCGGCCTTTTAGTCTCCAATGTCGGAACACCTATTGTGTTGCCTATTTGTGATTGTAGATAAAGCACATGCTTCAGCTAAAAAGTTTCATTAACAACCCGACTTTAATTTGTCGCAGGTGTGGCTGTGGAAAATGGTGCCTCTGTTGTAGACACGTAGGGACGACCCCGCGTGCCAAGCAAATTTATCAGATGCTGGACAACATCGAAAATTACAAAAGTCAGCAGCTCGAGAGGCTACGCGAGAATTATACCCAACAAGTGCACAGAATTAAGGACAACTGTGCTCAGCAGGTGGAGTGGATCAGAGAGAGTTATGAGGGTCAAATGCGTCACATACGGGATATTCGGGATTACGGAACAAGTCACCTAACAGCTCTGCGTGATCAGTATTACGAACAGGTAATTATTTTTGATCTTGATAAGCTTTTACTTTGCTTTGGGAAGAGTTTTAGCCATGAGATAATTTGACAGATGTCACTTTATCAAGTCGTAATATCTCCCGTTCCCCAGACAATTTTTCTAGCTGTTGTTCTTTAACAGCCGAAATATTTTCCCCAATCTAAATCTATAACCTAGTCTAATCTACAGGTGAAGAGAGTGCGAGATTACTCAACAGGACAGCTGAATTGGGTGCGTGAGAATTACGTCTTCCAACGAAACAAGATTCGGAAATTCAGTGCGCATCAAGTGCTTCGCTTGCGGGAGAGTTGCAAGTACCAGCAGCAAACATTAAACAAGGTCCTCGAGAACTTGCCAAACCTCTACTTTGACAACTGTCGGAACGGTTCTTGTGGAAAGAGTGAATCAGCAGTCTTTGACCCCAGGAATGTCAACCCTGCCGATCTGGATACCTACTTTAAAGCAAAACTCGAGAATCTCGCGGCAGGTGGAAGTCTCGAAGACGTCAACAGTGAGTACTATACCCCCACCGAACTCTCATCCTGCAGTCCTCACGGGCCTACTTTCCTGGATGGAATACATATTAACTACATCGAGACTGGACCACCGCCTCCTCTAGATCTACCAATTGGGGATTCCAGTTTAATTCTCCACTGCATCGAGCAGTTTGGAAGTTCCTCGACAATTGGAAGAGGTTCGGAGTATGATCGACCCATGTTTCGTGGTGCTAGCGCTGAATTTCTCGCCAAAGAAAACACAACAACGCCTGAAGTCTTGAGTCTCCTCGTACCGAGCACGAGCCTACCGGATCTTCCGCGAGAGACAACACTCTAGTCCCTGGATTATGGTTTTCTTGCTGCGAAGGATGTGAATAATGAGTTTAGAAGCTAGCTTAAGAAGAAAGTTAAGTTTCGTGTTAACAAGCAAGTGCGAGTGGTATAGTGTTAATGACAGGACATGTGAATTGTGCTTCCTCGCGAGTGTTGGATGTCTACTCCTTTCATACTTCGAGAAGTACCTGAAAGAAGTGTAGAAAAGGAGGAGCGTGCTTTATGTGCACGCTGTACCAAGAAACATTGATGCAACGACAGTGTGTGTGTAAAGTGGGAGAAAAAAAAAAGATCGCGAACAGATTTCAAGATTAAACGAAAGCCTTAAAATCTGTTCGCTAGATAATTGAGAGTATTAGTTTTTGAATGAAGAAGGTGTGAAAGGGATATCCCTCGGCAAGATTGTAAACTAATCCTTAAATTAAAGACACTTTTTTTAAATGTGTAAGTGTCAATTCCGAAAGGTTGATATTTCCTAATAACTAAGTTTTCTTTGTACAGAGGATTTACGAGCGAGTGATACACGCGAGTCCTCTGATGGCTACGCGTGGGCGTGACTGAAGACTGACTTTATTTGTTTCGCATCAACTTCAGCGAGCGAATCTTCCTAGTTAAAAGATTTTTTTCTTATCAATTTGCGTCATTCAACGCAGACGAGTGCTAAGCAAGTTCTTTTTTCACCTCGGGACACTTTCAAAATGAGCTTATATACGCTCTTAATTTCGTAAGGTTGTTCGAGAATTGAAAAAATATATTTGATTATTAAGAAAATGCAAAAATTAAAAAAAAAAAAATGAGAATGTAATGCAATAAACGGCAAATGTACGTAAAGTCAGTAAAATATCATTTTTTTAGCTACGATAAGATCAAATGGAATGGAGAAATAAAGATACTAGCGCAATTCTAAAACTGTTTTTCAATAATAACGAAAAATTTGAATTAGTCCCTCTGATTTGTCAATATTATTGTAAAAGACTCTTTTACAATTCATTTTCTAAGAATATTCAAAAGAAAATACCCCCTATCGAACACGATTTATGATCATCACCGCTTTTAGATAAAATCCAAATTTGCACATTGAACTATGATTTGAATTTTAAATCTCGTTAAAGCGTTGATTGATCTCTATCCAAAGCTAATTAACCGGCCTTACTGGAAGTATTTTCCGTCGCTCTTGAATCAATCAAAGAGAGAAGCAACTTATCTTAAAAATGACACATCGAATTCGAAAAGACGTTCTTCCTCGAGTCTGATAACTGCAGACTCGTACTTATGCTTCCCTGGTTATATATATTTTTATACAACATCATTTTACCCAGAGCCTTAAATTTTGCATGCTAACGTATGTAAACTAAAGTGTACATCGCGCAAATATCAAAGTAAGCCATCCTCAATAAAAGGCATCATGTTAAACCTTCCAAGTTCCTCGTTTCATTAAGAATAACCACTTTATCAATTCATTAAATTCATTATATGACATACTGCATTGGAATAACCAATTTCTTAAGCATTCGAGTAGATCAAACCGCAACTGAAGAGCGGCCAAGGGCTGATAACTTGACTGTTAAAAATGTTTGTGACTTTACAACACTTTACAATACAAAATGAAATGTAAAATTAAAATCAAGGCATTGTAAAGTTGAATCTGAAAGTTGTGCGCTTGCGCCGCTGGGAGCGGTGTTATAAAATTAAAATACAACATTTATTGTAAAATTACATTAAAATTTTTTTAAATCTTTTGTTGATTATGGACGCTGGGCCATTCTAGATATTGACGATCCCGATTGCGCAAACTATCTTTTTGAAGAAAAATGCTTCCAATAAAACTAACTTCAATGAATTCTTACACCTTTTTTACTTTTGATATAAAAAGTTAAGATGTTGCAGACCTTTGCTTTTCAAACAATGAAAATAAAAATGAAATAATTATGTAGTTCAATTGCTTAGAGTATTTATCATTGATTACGGTAATAATGAACTTGTTATTCAACTTGAATAATAGATTTTTAAAAAATCAGGAAATACCAGTATAATTACGTAAGAGACCACATGGCTTTGTCGTCACTGTAATGAGGTGTGGATAATAAAATGTGAGCTTGGATGTTACAGTCTCGTTGAATAGGAGGGAAATGAAAAGCAAACCGTCATCAATGTACCAGCGTCTAACCTCGAGAAACTTGCCTTTTTACGTTTACTTTGACATAGCGATAAGCACTTCTACTGTACGTTTGTTGTACTATCGGAAAAATAAATATATGTATACACATAAACGCGTAGCTTTATCAGATTATCGAAGAATTTAAGAGTGAAAAGACCTAGCTGACGAGAACTGAATCCCTACCACTGCATATCAGTGTCAATGTCCAAACGACTCGTTGGACACTTCGATTATCTACATACGACGCAGAGAAGTAATATTTCGCTGAGTTCCTATTTCCTATCCTTAGAACAAAAGAATTCTAGTGGTCTCTAATATAGCTTGAACAGAAGCCGAATTTGAGTTTTAAAGACACACGTTTGTGGAATTGGATATGAAACAAAAGCGAGAACACTAGTTAAAAGAATATCAGTTGAGACTATTTCACTTAAATTTGATCTTTATCTTCCATGAAGTTTAAAGCTACCTGACTAAAGCATCATTTGTAGCTCTTGAAATTGGAAGCCGGAGGAGCATAAAGTATCCTTCAAAAGATAAAGTATTTAACTAGGTCATAAATGTAGTAAAATGTGGTAAAATAGTCTATACAAAAATTAATCGTGCACGCAACATCCGGCAAGGATTAAAGCGTGAGTAAACACTACCAATGTCGATTTAATTTCACTTTATGGTCCTAATAGAACCGAGTTACTTTTTCGAAGTTTTACTCATGAAAGGCCGATGATTCAATTAAAATATTTTAAATATAAAGATGAAAAAAATTGATTAATCCATTGCACCATCTTTTAAAATCACTTTGAACGAAAAGTTTACGATCTGTGCCGTAAGTAGATTTTGACCCGTAATTAGTTAAAAGAAAAAGATAAAATGTAAAAAAAACAGCTTCTAAAGCAGTTATTAAGACCTTCGAAAATATTTTTATCTGAAAAGACTGTGATACTATTTAGATTAGGTAACTCGATAGCTGGCTAATGAAAAAGCCTTCAGCAGTACAGGTTTAACATTTTTTCATTTGTAAAATTTGTGGAGCGAAAGAAATCTATGAAACACTGTAACTGTAATCTTAAATAAATTATCATGGTTCATCATACTGATTCAATCTCATTACCAATATTGAAAGATTTTAGAAATATCGAGCTCTTAAGTGAAATTTTGTTGCAGATTCTGAAGACTAATAAGAGAAATCTGAATGGCACCTTTTTTATTAACTTCTGAAGAATTCGCATCGATTTTGCTGATATTCAATGAATTTTCAATCCTACAACGCCCAAGGATTGGTTTATTCTGTTCGACTAAAAACGTATCTCAAATATTGTGATTCTTTTAAAGATTCTTTTTAACTTATTCTGTTCTAAGTTATATTATTTATTTAAAATAACTTGGGCGTTATAAGTTTGTGAAACAAAATGGTACATACCTTTTCTTGTGTTCTGTTCCAGACTATTACACTGTGACCACTGTTGATTAGATTTTTAACTATACCGCTGCCCATAATGCCTAGTCCCAGGAATCCGAATTTTAGAGTTGAAGGCATTATGTTCTTCTCCTTCAAAGTTTGAGAAAGTGTCTCTACATCCAGTGGCGGAGTAACCTTCAAAATCACAAAAAAAAAACCAAGAATTTAATTTTCTAGACTAATTTAAGTTTTTTAAATTGGATGGGAATACTATTCCCATGAACTATTGAACTTTATTTTATTTATTAACATCTACAACAATTAATTTAATTTCAAAATCGATAATTGTGGAAAGCAAAATTATAGAGAAGAATATTTATAATTTAATTTTCTGGAGATTTATTTTAATATTTTAATTTTTAATTTAGATAACAAATTTTCTTTAGCATGTTGTCGTATTAGATTTTTTTGCTTTGCTGAAAGTATGGGATTATTTTCTTCAGTTAAAATTGCTGTCGCAGCAAAATAAATACAATGAATAGTAAAAGTGACTCCATCAGCGGATTTCTCTCAATCTTTCAAAACAAAATTTTTATTTTCACTGCTGGATCGACAATTACAACCTCAAGAAATGAAAAATTAATAGGTAATCTTTCATCCATATAAAATATCGGAAAACTGTAAAATATAACTTCACTACTGATAATTCAGAAATAAGAATTTATCCTCATTAATAATAATATAAACTTCATTACATGAACGAACCTCTACGAAAAAGATTTACATTCAGACGGGGAAGAAAGTGTAAACAATAGGAATGAAAATAAAACAAAGGCCCATTCAATATACTGCAGGAATCTCGCCTAATTTTAGGATTTGTTTTGGGTTTCTCATTTGTTTAGAATATCAAATTTGACCAAGAAATCAGCTAAGCTTTAATTTTTTTAACGAAATAAAAACTCCTATTATGAATATTTATCAGACATACAGGCTCGAATAGGAACTTGTATTCCTGTACATAGGTGAAGGAATAAATAAACTGAGTAAGAAATTACCAATCAATAACAATGTTCATTGTTAGAATTTTTACAAGATATTAGTAAAAAAATGACATTCACAGTAGAATTTCTGCTAATTATCTCTGTAGTTAAAGAAAATTCCCTACTAATGATTAGTACAAAATTGTTATTAAAATAATTGGTAAATTAGTATAAATTTGCTTTAAAATCATGTAAAATAAACATTGTGTATTGAGAATTTTAATGTCAGTTGGCAAAATTCAAGGAAGTTAACTGGCACTTTGCACTTACTGATTACTCAACAAATATTACAATTAGATTTTTTGCACTCTGTAGTGGTACTTATTTTTAAAATAGAAGTATAAGTACAGAGCGAGAAAATGTGTAATTTTAATATGTTTTATATAAAATGAAACTATTGAATTTTGAGATTAGATCTCGAAATCTTCATTTTCACCCAAAAGTATTAAAATTAAACATTTTTTCACTCTACAGACACATTTCTATTTCAAAAAGAAGTACATCCACAGAGAGTAAAGATATCTAATTCTAATAATTGTGAAGGGCATGTGGTAATTACCATAAGAGCAAATTTAGTTTCCCCAACTTTACGCTCACAAGAATAAATATTTTTTGCTAAACTAGATAAATGACCTAGTTTTAGCAAAAAATATTTATTATTGCGAGCGTAAAATTGGGGAAACTAACTTTGCTCTTATGCTAATTACCACATGCCCTTAAAAGCAAGGGTGTAAATATCCTGTAGATCAAACTGCGTAAACAACAATGCAGAAATTTAAGTATTCCTTAGAAAAAGGTTTAAGGGAGTTGGATCCTAGTTCTGACGTTCAAGTTCGATTTCTTTGGTTTACTTAACAAATATATTAATTAGGTATTTTTCTCTTTCTTTCTCTAATCTATAACCACACTTCTATTTTTAAAAAAGTACCGCTGCAGGGCAAAAAATATCCGTTTCTAATATTTTCTGAGTAAAATGAAGAGATTAAATTTTGAGGTTAGAACTAGAGTTCAACACCCTTAAAGGCCTGAGCACAATGGAGACCCGAACCCGAAACCTGCACTCGAAGATGGTTCTGTCTTTCTCTATCACATTGCTCCATCTCTCTTGTCACGTGACCGCAAGAGAGATAGAGCAATACGGGCAATATGATAGAAAAGGACAACACCATCTTAGAGTTCAGGTCTCCATTGTGCTCAGGCCTTAAACTTGGAAGTGACGTAAAAACGCGTTTATTCACTAGATGACGCTAGTGCTTAAATCTTTACTATATTTTGAACCTTCTTAAGATTTTTCACCTAAGTTCACGTGATAGATATTACACAACTGTAAATAAATATGAAAACCTAATTCAACGGTCACGAAAGCTTAGTCAAGTTACATATAATTTATGAGAGGGGCGTCCTTTACCCAAAACCTTTTTCAAAAATCTGACTGAGTTGAAATTAACCAAAGATAGATGAAATGAAAATTAAAAGAACTGGTATAATAGTTTTTAAAATATAGAAAGAGAACTCTAAAATTAACTTATATATTTGAAACGAAAATAAGATTCCATTTTTGTTCAGATTTTACTCATAATAAAACATGATGTGGTTGAAGTTTTGAACGCTAAAAGGAACGAATTTTTGTATTGATTGCATATTAAACAAAAAACAGTATTAAAATATTGATTCATTTGCATTGAAAATGCTTTATGAAAGAAACTTGTAAGCCCTATTTTTATGTTTAGTGGGAACAATATTTTTGAACAAAAAATAATTAGGAAAAAATATTTCGATCATTTGAACGTTCAAAATTTCTGATACATTTAAACATACAAAATATTAGAAATGAAAAAGGACTTACAGGTCTGGCAATGTTTGATGGCCTGTTCAGTAAAGTTGATCCTGATTTTCTGGATGTAGCTGAGTGATTCAAAGGAGGACTGAGGCTTCCTACTCGAATGCTGTTACTGGTGCTCGACTCTCTTCTTTGTTTCTTGGCTGGGCGACGAATTTCTCCGCTGTCTAATAATCTCTTTTGTTTTGGAGTTTCCTGAAGAAAAAATAATCACTTTAGCTCGTCTCTTCAATCATTCAAACAGTTCTACTTTTAAAGATTTCTTACAATTAGAAAAAAATGCTCGGGAATCAATAAACATACCACTGAAACAATGAAATAAAAATTAATCATTTCCATTCATAATCATAATAGAGATGCTATAAATTCTATAGTATATACATTTGAATCAATAAAATATCTGCTTTTGAAAGAAAACTTGATTCAATAGTATATTTATTGATTCCCGAGCATTTTTTTCTTAATGCAGAAACGGATAAATTATTATTGGATGCACAACATTAAAAAATTGTTAGACAGTTACCTTCCGCGGTTTTGGAGTCTTCGGAGTCTTCTTTTCAACCGTGATCGTGTCATCCTTAAGTCGATCAAATAAGGAGTCTGGATCTAGACCATCGTCGAATATCTAGAAAGGAAAACGGATAAAGGGTGTAAGAAAATGCATTAAAAAAATCTTCAACTTAAAGGAGAAAGACTCAATTTAATGAATTAGGAACTCACCTCTCCTTTAGCAATAAAATCTTCGATTGCTTCTACTGCATCTTTAAAAGCACCTGTCTTGCTTGATTTAACCAAGGTCTCTTTGAATTCATGATACGGCTTGATGTTAGATTCTTCTATCCATGCACTAAACATAAAAAACTCTTTAGTATTTAATCATGAGGAAATTAAATAAATGATATCAAAAATAAGGGAATAAACTTACTAATTGTTAGTACCAAAGAAGAAGATGCACTGCACTGGACCTTTCTTGGTGTTTGGAGGCTTCTTTAAATCCTTGGAAGGATGAGATACCTTTGAATATCGTTTAAATTAGTATTTTTGTACAATAGAATTCTCTTAAACATTTGTTAGAGTCTTTTGAAAAAGGGTTGAAAAAAAATAACGCGAACTCATTAGGCGCTTTTAAAATTCATCTACAATTCTTTGCGAAATTTTTTTTTTCGAACTTGAAAATGAGATCGATTTTCTTTAGTTACTCTCCAAATTTTTATAATATAAATATGTTTTTTTTTTTTCAAATAGAAGGCTGTAGCTAAGTGGCTGTGATCTTTGACTCGGTAGAGTTACGGGTCTTAAGGGTGTTTTCCTTAAGGTTGACTTAAGGTTCAAGTTCTAAACTCAAAATTGAATTGATTCATTTTGCGCTAAAAGTATTAAAATTGTACATTTTTTCGCTTTACACGCTTATATCTACCTTAAAAATAAGTACTACTAAAGAGGAAATAATCTAATTACAATGTTTATTGAGTAAAATCAAGATATCAAATTTTGAATTTAGAACTTTGATCCAACACCCTAAAGAGTATGTGGAAGAAGTGATTTTTGCCATATATATTCCACATATTTACTCATAAAATAATAATTTAAAAAATATCCATACGAGACGGACGTTCTGAACTGTGTTCAGAAGAAGATTTTCTGCAGTTGCCCTTTGCAAGTAGAGATTTTTCCCCCAAACTAGTCGTGTGGATATTAAAATTCTAGCTCAAGTAAAAAAATATCAACTAAATTTTGTTAATTCTATAGGAAAACGGCTAAAAATGGCCATTGAAGAACTGGGGCAGCCTATTATACCAAACGCGTACGATTAATATTAAGAACAGATAAAAAGATCTTATCATCGGTACTAAAAAATTTCACGTATGTAATTTGTTATCTTCTTTTGTAATAACCTCCTACATAAATTCCCTTATTCAAATTTGTCTTGTTATCTTAAATAATCAAGCTAAGTGCCGAACAAAAATATGTATTTTGAAGATGTTTATTAAAACTCTAAAATTATTAAGTACACAAAGAGAAATCAAGATCTGAAAATTACCAATGAGTAGTCTTAAACTGGAATTCAGTAGAAAGAAGATGAACCCAAGTAGTCAAGGAAAAATGGCGAGGATAAAAAATGTTCTGCGTTGAAGATTTCTTTTTACATATGTATATGAATGGTTTTAAGACTAATATGTATTTCCCAAAAGGGAAAGGCAATATTTGTTAGAAAATGACGAATTGAGACTTTTTGGTTCTCTGAGTCTTCTTTAAAAATTAAATTCTTACAATTTTTTTTGACACGGTTGACGATTTTCGAAGTGTTTTAAAAATTGTCTGATGAGATGCGTGAACTAAAAATTTGAAAACTGTTCTAAAATACTAAGTATGTGCACTTAACAATAACAAAGGTAATCTGAAGGTATTAACTGAAAGTCATTGAAGTGAGATATGTATTGAGAGGCGAAATCAACTAATTTGCACATGATAATAAGTGACGTGCAAAAGAAAAGGGCCTACTTTGTCGATCGTAAATAAAGGTTCATTTCAGGCTGAATTCAGGTATAAAGATAAATTCAGGTATTAAAGAATCCAGTTAAATACATTTTAATGACAATTGTAATTACTTGAATTTCCCCTTTCCTAAAAATTCATAAAATTTGTTAAGCAATATAATCCATGTTGTTCGTTTTTACATTATTATATCGCTGGCATCATAGATTTGTTAATTCTGGTTCAAGTCAAATACATTATCCGATTTTAAGACCTTTTGCTTCAGTCTCCCTCACTTCCAATTGAACAAAATTCGATATTTTCAGATTTTCATTGACATACAGATATAATAATACTCTCAAATCTGATAAAATACCCCTGTAAATAAGTGAAAAATCATCTATATTTACACGTGAAATTGACAACTATTCCTAGCAGCGCAGAACCTGTTGGTCAAATAACCCAAAAACACCCAAGAAAAAAATTAGGAAACTGACCTTCCGTTAGGATACCCAGAAACAAAAACATTGGTTTTTTGAGACATAGACCAGAATGGAGCCCAGAGAAGGTAAAAAATGTGGAATTGTCTTCAGAAGTAAAAAGCCCAGTGAATTTAGGTTATAATGTCACTGTATGCGCGCCAATTTCAATTTGAGGCGGGTATGGCGGGTGTGGCGGGAGACGTACACTCAAGCAAAATCACTGTACACCAACAGATGTACAAACACAGAATGTTAATTACCGATGTATTCAATAAATTTCGATTAAAACCGAGCACACTTTTTTGAGACGGGAACTTTAAAGCGGATACGCAAGGGTAACGAAACGTGTAGTGTTAATGTATGAGGTAAGAAGAAGCCAACTTAGAATATTATGGGTATTAGTCAGTCTGAGCACAGAGATATACGGAGATTTAATGCTTGTGAATCCAAAATGATCACATGTTTGGTTATCTGACATAAATTATTTGAAAATCATCAAACTTACCCGACCAGGCCAGGGACTGAATCCCTTCATTTTTGCCCTGAAATTTAGAAAAAAAATCGATTAATAAATCGTTAAACTTCACAACAGCGTTCAGGAAACACACAGGCGAATTAAAAAAAACACTTAATACACACCATACAAGATCACCCAACTTATAACCTTCAGACATTTTAACAGCACTTAAACTCCTTTCAGTATCGGCTGACGCGGTCGACTGACGAACAGACGAACAAGGCGCAAGCCGCAAGCAAAGAGCGTCGTTGTGTACTACATACTGCGCAAGTCAAAAGTATAACCAAAAGTACGTCAAATGAACAACTATTCTCTCAAAATCCTTAAAATCGTCCTTATAGCCAAATAAAAGTCATTTTGGACACGTTTAATTACAATTTGATTGCTTTTTAGGAAATTGTAATACTAATTTCGTTATTTTGTGTGAAATCTCGAAACTTAGGAGAAAACAGTAATTCGTCGATCTTGCTTAAAACAGAGCAATTTTGTAACACTAGCTCAGTTTTTTGTGCTAAATTTGTTCGACTTTATATTTCTAATTGACAAAGAATACATTTCGCCTTTTAGAAATATATTTTTTTTACTGCTTTTTACATTTTTGATTCCAGCACATGAATTTTTATTTAACGCATCACATCCGGCGCAGGCACTGCCTTGTCGGTCGGCAAGGAAGAGTCGACCAATAAAAACAAAGTATGTGTGCAGGAGTGCGTTCAAAACGTTCAAAACTCCACTTTCATTTGGCGGGAATTATGAACAATAATTGTAATACAATATTCAATTCTTAAATGCTTCAAAGGTTTGTACAAGATTATATACAAAAGTAACAACTGTTCAAGTCTCAAACAATGGACATCAAAGAATTTTAAACTTCGTCGTAAACTAAATAGTAAGTGTAAAAAGCCGAAAAATCGAGAATCAGCGAAACTTGACGTCACAAGTTTCGTTTGCTGCTTTTTCAATCCACGTATTTGCCACTGTCTTTCTTTTTCTATAGTATATGTATAAAATTAAAATTTTTAAAGTAGAATAATGAAGATTTTCTTGCCTTTTTTCCTCAATCATGTAGGTTGTAATACGCTACACAGCATTATGGAAAAAGAAATGTTGCAGTATAGTAATATCTTTGCCTTGACGTTGTAGCAGACGAATTATAAATTTCCTGCGTCAAGGGAGCTCTGAAAGTGACAGTATCCATTGTATCCAACCGACCGTGATCCAACCTATCCAAGGATTATATTCTGACTTTCTGATATCCATCTGTCAGCCATCAATAATTGTAAAAAGTTTTTTACCTTCTGTTTATCAGGGTGATTGAATTTTCAGTATTCGAGGAAAAATCACAACGTTGCTGAGGACTGTGGTTAAAATTTGACGGAGTATGGATAGTAACAATCGTTACAACTTGGTATGTCAGATGTCCTGGCAACAATTTTACAAATATTTCAATTTTAGGGTTGTATGTGCACTGCATAGAATGTTTTGCTACCAGATTATTATCGTCATAATTTTCATTTTATGTTGCATTAAATGTCACGCTTCTGTGGTTATCTAGTGATTATAATTTCAAGTGAGTAAAGTTAAAATTAAGGAGCTGTATATTTGTCTATTTGTCTTGAAGGATAAAAAAGGTGACACAAGTATTAAAGGTGTTTTCTTTTACTATTGTTTATTTTGTTGAAAAAGAGTATCATAATCGCTTTGCTAGTTTCATATTTAATGGTCACATGACGTACAGGAAAACGACAGTTCGGGTGAGACTTCTCCTCGCAAGGACGTTTCTCCACTGACAGTAGCATTACCTTCTGCTCCTGCTAGTGCTGCTCCAAATATGATACTTAATCAGTCTAATACAACCACTGACATTCCTACGACAGCGACAACACAAATGGTAATGGCCCATGAACAAGTACCCTATTGTTCACTTTGAAAAAAAAGATTAGCAGTGTTACGTATCGATTTGCTTTGAATGGAACTCCTAATTTGTTATTGTACAATCCTAGATCATTATTCATTAAATTACAAGTAATTGATAACTTTTAGTCACCAGAATCTCTAATTCGTCCAACGATTATTTTTTTATTTCCTCGAAAGTTTACCTATTCTAATCGGCAAAGTAATTTGTTTGTTTTTTTTTCAAAATCACACAGACAAGAATCAAAATAGTTTTATCAACACGTTATTATTTTGAATACAGGCAGAGGAAGACGTGATATCGCCGCCCAAACCCGATTTTTCTGCACCACCTCCATACGAAGTAGCTACAAAATTACCAAGCTATGAGGAAGTTCAACGTGAGAAAACATTACAGGGAGAAACAACCCCTCACATACATCCTCAAATTCACATGGTAATTTTTACGCAGTCTGGTTTATCTTTTGTAGTTCAAGTTGATGTTTTAAACAGCCAATTGTATTTTTTAGCCCGGTGGAATTAGACCACCACAACAACCATTAACGATTCTCGCGATCGACACTGATGGTGTAGAAGGTGATGCATTATCCGAGAGCCGAATGCTCGGTACTGATTTTATGTTTTTCACCGCTTTTTTGGGTAAGTGTCATAAAATTCTGATGTTTTCTTGTCCAAATATTTACATAAAATGTCATAAAAATTCTCTCTCCAATTTTTGCAGTTGCCTTTCTCTTCAACTGGATCGGTTTCCTGCTTCTGATGTGCTTTTGCCATACCGTTGCCTCTCGGTATGGAGCACTATCAGGCTTCGGACTCTCGTTGACGAAATGGACTCTGATTGTTAAGCATTCTACCGACTTAGCTTCCCGCGAGAATTCTTGGCTTTGGTGGCTTATCATGGCATTTGGTGAATAATTAAAATCTCACAATATTAACTCATGACTGAATTTCTCTAATTTTTGTTTCTTACAGGAGTTCTAATCTGTGTTCGTGCCATCATTCAATATTTGAATATCAAGCGAGGCTGGAGGCTTCTCTCAGGCAGTCCCCAAGAGCATTTCCTCTTTTTTTATTGAGGCTCTGAGCAAAAAATATTTTATTCTACGTGCTATAGAGCAAACAGCATTTCTACTTGAAATTATAATTGTATGGTACATATAACCGACACTTATAGGCAAAGATCATTCTGTACATGTACGAATTGTACGAATTGTACTATGAGAAGCGCAATACTCAGAAGAGAGGATTTTACTGAAGTTTGCCAAATTTGTTACAAACTAGACTACAAACCAAACTTAAAAAAAAAATTACAACCAGTAAAAATAATGACACCCAGTAAAAAAATGACACCCAATTCTTATTGCGCCTGAAAAATAGCTTCATCTTATATTTTTTTATTGCTCAATTCGTAGTCATAGCGCTTGATAAAATCGAATCTTTTATTTACACGTTAATCGCTTCAAATACTCGTGTAATAATTTGTAAGGCAATTCTATTTCTCGCACTCGATCATTATTCATCATCCGAAGTTTTCGGATCGTTTGATTCTCCTCAAATTTTATTCTTCTTTTGCTAAATCGCAAATTCTAAACACATTGGTATATTTAGAATCTTAGAGTGTGAAATTCACGATAGACACGGCTTCATATTAGAAATTTAATTATAATATGTCCGTCGATATTTCTTGTTTTTCCTTTGTAATTTATATATAAACATATTATACATGCATAAATATACATGTATTTATGTATATTTATATAAATATGTATATTTATGTATATTTATTATATAAAGAATACCTAGGCTAGAGTAAGATACAAGTACACATATGAGTGTTTTAAAACTAATCGATTGGTAACTTTACACTTAAGTTCTTTATGAAATATGTCATTGTTATATAATTATTACAATAGTACATTATACCAAATGTATTATAGTATCTATCAGGACCATTTTTTATTTCCCAAACATTCAAAAGATCCCTTCAATTAGTAGGTATTACAATGCTTTGTTTTAAAGAAAGCAAATTTTATGCTTTCTTTTTCTTTTTAATTGTTTCTTTAACAATATTTAGACATTGCACATTGTTTTTTATTTTATTATCAAGTTTTTGACTTGAAAATAACGTTTTCATGCAAAAAGGGGGTGAGTACTTTTTAAAGGGTTGTATATTTTTCAATAAAAAAATTATGCTGGGTTCTTAAATGAGTTTGAAGAATATAAATTTTATCTGGTCCCATGGTGTAATGGTTAGCACTCTGGACTCTGAATCCAGCGATCCGAGTTCAAATCTCGGTGGGACCTGTATATTTTTACTGAGTACAATTAATTTTTTTACAATTATAATTTTTTTTTAATTTTTTGTCAGTTTCTTTAGAAACATTTTGGAGCAAGTGTATTTATTATAATAAACATACTTGCTCCAAAATGTTAATTAGTATTGAAAGTGTACACGTGTTGATTTTTGGTATGACCCTGACGTATATGTACGTCAGCTGTTTATTTTCCCTTAAAACAGCTTGAAATGAGCGAAATTTCATTCTTGGAACCGGAAAATCATTTTGAAAACGGCATGAAGCGAGCACTGGAAACCGATCTTGATGATTATCACTCAGAAAAAAATCCAATCGTCTTTTTGGATCTCGCAATCGGTGATGAAAAAGGTAAAAAGAGGTTATATTATTATTTATTATTTATAAACTTTTTTCACTCTTTTCTGCAGTAATACGCTTAAGACTATATTTAAAAAGGGCGTGACCATTTAATTGCTATTTTAAAAAAGAAACTAATTTATTTAAACATTTTTCTTCATTGAAAAAATATTTTTAGAGCTTCGAAATTTTATTTGCACTCCGACCTATTTAAAATGTATTACAATTGCTCTGTTTGTTTTGTATTACGTAGTTATAAATTAGAGACTGTATTATTTATTTATTTTATACTTGTTAATGTCTAAGTTCAATATTTTTTGAATAAATTCATACAATTAAATATTGAGGTTAGATTTCGAACTGTTTGTTTTATTTGTGTTTATTATTAAGTTTTGAATTAGATGTTGTAGTGAAGAAAAAGATAGGATAACTAATTAAATATTTTTTTTTACAGTGGGACGTGTCGTGATAGAACTTTTCAAGAATTTAGCACCACGTACAGTTGAAAATTTTCGGTCACTATGTACTGGAGAAAAAGGAGTGGGAATAAATGGAAAGCCACTGTGTTACAAAGGATCTATTTTCCACAAAGGTAACTATTTTCCATTTCCTGATTTATTTACTCAATATAATGTTCGAAGCCTTACAAAATAAATTAATTGTAAAATGATTCATTTCAGTCGTACCACAATGCATGATCCAAGGCGGGGACATAATAAATTTCGATGGAACCGGTGGAGAAAGTATATATGGTCCACATTTTGAAGATGAAAGCCTTAAAACTCCTCACATGGATCCAGGGCTGGTAAGCATGGTGAACGAAGGACGACCTCATTCAAACAGTTCACAATTCGTTATAACTGTTATGTCCTGTCGCCATTTGGACGACAGAAACGTCGTATTCGGAAAAGTTATAAGAGGCTTGGGTATAATTATGGAAATAAATAAGGTTCCAACCACAAATGATATACCACAAGAGGTAACTATTTTAACAACATTAACATCCATAAAAACATGGTTTGTATGTCAGAAAGTTCGACAAATTGGAGCTTGTGTTTGAAAAAGTGAACAAACTAATAAAATGATTTCCGTGTTTTCAGAAAATATCAATTACCGATTGCGGAGAGTTAAAAAGAGGAGAGAGTTGGGGATTAGAAGAGTGTGATGAAACAATTGACGTATTTACCCCTTGGCCGGATGATTGGTACTATGAATCTTGTGTCGATAAACTGACTGTGAGTAATTTTAACGAATTACAATTTTTAAATAATAAGAAAAGTCGTAGTTTCTCATGAACTGAAATTTTCAGTACAAATATATTCAGGACGTCATAAATAAAATTAAAAGTTCAGGGAACTTCTATTTCTCAAAAAAAAAATATGTGGACGCATGTAGAAAGTACAAAAAGGCATTGAGGTACTACGATTGGATGATGACTTTGGAAGGCTTACCGGACCAATTGGATAAATCTTTTGAACGTCAAAAGATCGTCTTGCTGCTGAATCTTACCGCTGTCAAATTGAAAGAACACAAGTACAAGGAGGCGCTTGAAATCTGCAATAAAGTGAGTTACAAATTTTTTAATGAAATTTTATTGAACTTCATAATCCTTCTTCTAATTTTAGGTCTTATCGATCGACGAAAACAACAGTAAAGCCCTATTTAGAAGAGGCCAAGCTCACTTGGGACTAAACGAATATGAAATGTGCCTGACAGATCTGAAAAAAGCAAATCAAGAATGTCCCAGCAACAAAGATATTTTGCAGGAAATAGAGAAAGTGAAGCGAATAATTAAATCTTACTTAGTAGTGGAGAAAGCTACTTGCAAAAGAATGTTTGTGTGAAACAAAAAATGATTGTACATACAAATGCTCAGCGATAGAGTGAAACTTTTTAAATCATGATAATGATTGAGATGAGAGAAACAGAAAAAGTAGAGAATTCATACTTTTATATTACTAAATGCTTAAATAGACGATTTTTCAGACTCAATTTATTTACAAAATCGGTTCAGAATCTACATTTTCCATTCGAAATCGACTAATTTCTCGTTTGCGCAAAATATTGATTCGAAAAAAAATTCAGTTTGCAAACAATCAATGTTACGGATTTACGAGGGAAAAAAGCTCAGTACTTTTATACTCAGTCAATGTCTCCCTGACTCATATTTTGTATCTGACTAAGAAACCATTTTTCTTAGTTTTAAGTGAGAGCTAGATTCTACTGAGAAGTATCTGTAGTTTTACTGTAAAAACGTGTGTACCGCCTCATTATACGTAATCGTTTTCTATGGGCAACGTAAGCACACACTTTGGAGATGTTTACATATATAAGTAAGTATTTTAGGAGATTGCAAATATATATTTTTTGTTAATTTTTTTACATCGAAGACACGCACGTGTATTTCAATAAAATTGAATCAAACAGATAAAATTGAAGATATTTTCAATGTGCCATAATGGTTTTACTATGAACGCGTTATATTGATAGCAGGAAAAGAAGAGAAAATCTAAGAAAAACATATGTAGAAAAAATCAAACTGTGGGTTGTAGGATGGTAATTTATTGTGGTAGTAAGTATTTGACGTGTGTGTGATTGGGTGTAACTGTGGTTACTATACATGGAACTTTCTGCGTGAAAATAAATAGTATTTTCAAAATTACAAAGTTTTTTTTATACATCCATTATACTAATAACGAAAAAAAAATAATAATTAGGAATTTTCAGTTCTTTTAAATTATTCTAATTTCTAAACGTATCGATAAGTGCTTGAAAGTTCATATAAATTAAATAAATAGGTGTTTACTACAGTAAAAAAAAATGAACAAGAAGATGGAATTTAACCATTCAGATTTTTGTGCAACTTGGAATATTCAAATGAATGGAATGTACTTAGTACTCCAAACAACTAGCAATATTATTTACGTTTATCACATATTCTCGAAAATTATGAATAAATGTCGTACTCACACGAGACTTTTCTTAAAACTCAACTTAATTACAACACTGAACAACGCACCTAAGTTCTTGCCTAAGATTAAAGTAAGTATTAAGCTTTTAATCCAAGAGAGCTAGTGAGTATTAGCCTTAAAGTATGTACTAGTATTGACTAGAATTTATAATTCTAAAAGATGAGTACATCTAGTGGTAAGAAACGCATAATCGTAGCACTGAAACTTTTTAGAGTTCAGATAACAAAAGTAGGAATTTAGCTCAGACAGATTTTTATCTTGAAGTTTCGTTGCTGATCTTGATCAACAGGACGGATGTAAGTTCGAAAATTACAGACATGTTCGATTTCGAATTAAAAATCTCAAAGCCACAGAGAGCTAAGCTTGGCTAATTTCGTTTTATGTTCTTCATTATTTTAATGGCGAGTAACAGTAATACCTTTAAAACTGCAAAAAAAAAAAAAAATACTGAAATACTGAAATGACTTCCTAAAAGCTTTCAATGAAATTCTTACTTTCGACGTAAAACCTAAAAAGGTTTTGCGGAAAAGGGCATCTTACAGGCACCTTTAATAAAGCTTTCACGATTCTCTTATATTTACATCGAGTGTGTTTGGTTAAGCATCTATTAATTTGGTATGATCTCTGTATTACGCAATAATAATTTTCTTCAGTGAGTTTTTGTATAAAGACTAGGCTGGTCCAAAAAAATAATTTAAAAAAATGTAATCTCTCGTCCGTCTAATTTTTTACATTCAATAAAAAAGTAAACTCTAAAACTTCATTCATTTTTAAAGAAGGAGAGTTTATTTTCTCAGTAAAAGAAATATTTTTTTGGACCATTCCTATAAAGACGTAAGCTTCCTCGAAATTTTCCACGGTTAGGAAACAAACTCCTACTCTTACATCTATAACAAGGCATGAGTACGTAACAATTACCTAATTAGTTTTAATCACTAAATTGCTCGTCTCCCTTTCCCGCTCCGTTGCATTTTGTTTTTTTTTCTGTTTCTATCATACTTTGCAATAACTCTTTGCAAAGAACTTCTTCGCAAACGTCCCTTTTTACAGAAGGGTCGTCAATTATATTTTCATAATCGCTCTCCAACTCTCCAGTTCCGTCTACATCGGTTCTCACGTTTTCGATTATATTTTTAAATTCTTCACCTAGTCCCTCGTCATTTTTAGAAAGGGACTCGACGATTTCATCGCAGCTAGTGAACATATCAGCATTTTCGTGGGAATTTAAAACTTCAGGATTGTCGTTGGAATTGAGAATGTCAGTATTAACTTCGTCATCTGTCGTGTCTGTGGATTGAGATACTTTTTTTAACACACTGTCCACTAAGTTCGTCGCGAAACTCTTATTTTCGTTGCCTTCCTGGATAGTTTGGTGAATTGCTAAAGATTGAGGTCTGTTCGGTCGGTGGTATGGAAAGACATTCTCCTCGCCAGCTGGAGTGTGCACTGCGGATATTTCAGTTTGTGTACTCACACCGTTATCCACCATCTGCGGTTTTGGCTGTATACTCGTCATACATCGCTTTATTTCTATCATTGAGTCCTGCAGCTGTTGCACCTTTGAAATAAAAAATTTGATGTTTTCCTTTTTCTTTAGAACATTAATATTATGCTATATGAAACACCTTTAATGTTTTCGAGACACAAGAGAAAGAAAAGGAATAATATGAAATGATTTTACAAATCAGAATACTCGGAAGCCATTTTGGTTGCACAATTAATTAATTAATTATCCATTCCTCTCTCCAAATATATTTCGTCATGTTTCTGAACATAAAATGCGAGTTGTTCCTACCTGGTTATGTAACAAGTTACAAGTCTGAGCCAAGTTAGTGACGACATCGATGTTGGAATTTGAGATTCCTTCGCCATTCGTAGGAACACTTTCTCGTACATTTGGAGGTTGAAGTGCAACAACTTTTTTCCACAATGCATTGATCGCTTGCATTTGGAGAAGCTGTAACTTGTGCTCGCTCTCGAGCGCACTTCGAGTTGCCTCCATATCGGTCGATAGTTTCCTTTTAGAAAACAGAAAACGGAATAAAGTTAGATCGTGAAAAAGTCGTTTTTCCTATTAGGCCACAAACAGGGACTCGACTTACTGAATATATTTGTTCGTTCTCATCATTTCGATCGTTTTCAACACGTTCGTGGCCTTCTTGTTTAAATTCCTTGTATGGTAGCCTCGCCACATTCTTTGAATGCAAACTGCTGCTTTTTCAGTTGGATCTCCTTAAAATAAATCGAAACAAAATATAAAAGTTATATTAAATAATATAATACAATAAAATGAATCTTGATGTTTTCAAGATGTTCACCTTTATTCGTATCTTCTTGACGTCTTTGAACAGCTCTGTGGCGAATGCTATTCAGCTTAGCCTGGCAAACTTCGCTTTCTTCATCGCTACTAATCACAGCAACATTACTTCCATCTCCATTTCCACATTTCTTCAAAGCACTAGGTTTAACGTTGTCTCCAATAGCTTTAACTTTTAAGTCTTTGTTTCGTCCCAAATTGGGAGAATTTTTTATATTTCTTCTCATGGGCAGAGTCTTACTTTGTACATAATTGTTTATCTTCACACTCTGAGGACACTTGCCGTTGGCATTGGTTATGACAGGCTTTGCGATGTTTGGTTTACCAGGACTACAATTCGGTGCCGAATTTCTTTTAATGTTTTCATTAGACTTTAGTACACTTATATTCGTTTTGGTTGGAGCTGTGGTATTCAATGTCGGCACTGGTTTTTCTGCTTTATCACAAGGTACTTTGGCTGGTGTTGTAACTTGACTGGGAGAACTTAACTTGCTTGGTGGAGTCTTGATGGGTAAGATTCGACAAAGACCCGATGGTGGTCGTAAATCTGGACTCATCAAAGATTCAGGTACTGGTACGAGTTTTGTTGCGGCTTGAAGGGGACTCGATTTTTCTGAAAGAACGTTGAGTTTGTTAAATTAATATTTTTAAATAATTTAGAGAGTACTAGTTGCTTTATTTGAACTTAAAAATTTTTTTGGATCAAATTCAACCTTTAGCTGAAGACATTACCTTCCACATCTTGTAGAGTTGAGCTATTTAACGATTTATTGAGTGTGTTCGACAACATATGAGGATCCAGGCTTTGCGTCATTAACAGCTCCTGGCCTTGATCGCCACCTAAGAGAGCGTGACAGGATGAAACCATAGCTTCAGTATGAAAACTGGAGACCATACGCTCCGGCGATTGCATCCTGATTGAATTGCGCGACGAACCTACTTTCAAAGAATCTATTTCAACACTAATGACATTTCACAGCCTCTACAACTTTCGATATAAAGTGCATGGAATACGTTTGCGCTAGCGAGGCTAGCCAAAGCGTGCAAAAATAAACTAATGTTCAACTTAGAACCTCTTTCGTATTCGCTAATCATTTTTCGAAAATGAGAAAGCTTAATGGTATTCAGAGAATCAATACTTAATTTCCTTTCAGAGAATTTACAATTCGGTCTATCTGAAATGAATTCTCTTAATGAAAATAACTTTGAATCGCTTTAGCTTTAACTTTACAAAACAGGTTCTAAGACTGTCCCAACAACTATTCAGCTCTGTCGATTTCTCTCTCCTCTATTTATATTCATTCCATAAATTGAATTGCACTAAAAGCCAGCAAAAGCGGCTGCTGGTGAAGAAAAGACTACGAAATAAGGCCTTGCTTTAATAACGTGTACCTTTGCAAGGTGAACGGCAGAACCTTGTGTCGCAAAATTTTCGTGTTTGATAATATTTATCTTCACGGTACTCTAACATCGGGGTAACTAGGGAAAACAAATTGTAGCAGGGAAGTGTGTTGTGTAATGTTTGGCTTATTTTACCTAAGAAAGATTTTAACTAAACAATTTATTTGATCAGAAACTCGAAAAGTTTTAGGGCAACAAAGTTTTTTCCTCATAGAGTCCTTGAATTATGAATTGAATTGTGTACCTAGTTGTAAGTCCATGATATGAATGAAAATTGCAATCGACTCTAGTTTTGATTGAAACTCACTCGGTCTTCTGGGCGAGCTGGTTCGATTATGACTAAGTCTACGTCTAGTTGCCGGAGAAGGACTCATTCCAACGCTGCTAAGGCTGTGAATGCTTCCTGCATCGCTCTGCTGACTCAGTTGCATCTGATGGTGCTGTGCCTTACTCAAAATAAGCCTAAGCTTTCTGTCGGTCTCGTTTTCGAGGGACTCACCCGAAAGAGGACAAACTGAGGCAAGATATTGGGCCAGCATCGAATGCTCTCCAATCCGGAATTGCCGACCTCGTCCTTGCGAATAGAGCCACTCCGCTTTTAGGCTACATGGAACCGAGAGCGATTAGAAGCAAAGGCAGATTTTTTATAACATAATTATTAAAGAAACTCACCTTTCGATAGGATCAACCGCATAGCCATCGATCGATTTCAGATTCATACACCAGTTGATTACGAAAGGTCGGTAATCGAATCCTCTATAAGCTACATGTTAAGAAAAAAAAGCTATCTATCTGATTTTTTTCTATCATTAGTCAGAACTTCGAACTGGATTCGCAAATAACTTTTTATTAGAAAAACATTCTTTTAGTTGTAATAAATTCTATTAAATAAGCTGCAGTTATCAATAAGACTATGGAAAATAAATGTTTAAGAATTGTCTAGGTAGTGATTAATTTTCAAATTGAAATGTGATTATGTAGTAAATCTGAACATAAAGGATACATATCGTTACCTGTCATGCTGACGCAAGGGTTGTTTGCGATTGAAAAATTTATGAGGTTCGCGAGATTCGCCAAATGTGACATTTCGTTCAAGTCTGTTATGTTGTTATTAGCTAATGTGAACGTTTCTAGAGAAGAGGGCAAGTATTTTTCACATTGGCGTAGCGTTATTATGCGATTATTGTGCAAAAAGAGTTCCTAAAAAGCAAATATAGGTGTTAGTGAATTAAAAAGAATTCTAATCAATTTTCACAAAGAAATTCATCACTCTTTAACATTGTAGATCAATCTTTTTAGGTACCTTTAGATTTCGCAGGTACGAGATATCTGAAAGATGACTAATGCTGTTTTCTGACAAATCCAAGTGTTCCAACTTTGTATTTGTTTGTAAATGTTCGATGGACTGTAATGAAATTTAATGTAAAATAACAGAAAAACATTGTTAGAACTAAAGTCAAATTGTTGAAAAATTTACCTTAATATTGTTGCCAGCGAGACAAAGTGTTTGCAAATTCACCAAATCTTTTGTACCCTCTATTGTTAATATACCGTTGTTTGCGAGATTGAGAGTGACAAGATTGTGTAGTTTAGAAACACCATACATACGCAGTAATTGATTTCTTACTATAGAAAGCTGAAAAATTTGTTACGCATTACGTATTAATCTAGATAATTTTAATGGCATATTTTAAATGTAATGTTATCTCGTATAATATTCTTGAAAATAAAATCAAAATACTTTTTCTGTCAAAAAGTAAAACACGATCAAAACTGTCACAAACAACACAAAAACAATTCGGCATCGATGTTGACAAGTAGATTCGAGCCCAAAATTACTTCGAATCCATCAAAATTTTCTTTATCATTTAAAACGTAATAACGAGCAAAGTAAAAAATCAAAAAATTCACAGACCTTCGTGATTCTGTGGTAAGAGTCAAGATTATCGAGTCGTTGAAGCTCGTTGTCATCGGCGATCAAAGCACTGATGTCAGCATCTGACGGACACCTGCCAAGTTTCTTCAGTTTATTTCCACTTAGATCCAAAGTTTCGCCAACCAGAGACTCTAAAACAAAAGTGAGATTCATTGATCCTTGAATTATTTCACAAGTTTAAATTTTTGACAGAGCAGGGGAGGAAACAATTCAGAAAAACGACCAGACACTTGAGACTTGAGAGCTGTCAGAAATGTTGGAAACCGTACTAAACGCGGGGAAAAATATTACATCATTCTAGCCTATTTGTGGAGTTTTTTTTGGAATATTAGAAACAAGCACACACTAGATTTCGAGGAAAAATAAAAAATTAAATGTCATTTTTATCAATAACTAACCCGTCGAAGCCATGATGAACACAATAAAACTGGCAGACGCCAGTGAAGTGAAGAAATATATAGATAGCATAGATAGGAAACTTATACCTTTAAATTACCGAGTATGTAGTACTCAACTGTTGCCAACATTACAAAAAATACCGCTAAACTTAAAACATTTTTTTTTCTTAGTTCTATTTTTTTTAAAGATCTATATATCTATAATTATGATTTGTTTCAGAGTTCAAATACCAAAATATGATAAGGTTTTATAAATCTGCTATTCATTGAAGACACAATTATATTTTTGAAGGAAATAAAACAGAATATTTTTGGTTTCAAAAAGTGTTTATAAAATTTCAGATTTAGTAAAATTAAAACTTACTTAGACACTATTTTCTTTTAATATATAATATATTTTCTATAAATTACTTGCTTTATTATTTATTCTTCTATTCTAAACACTATAATTAATTAATTATTTTTAAATCAATAAAGTATTTTTTTCTGTATGTTGCCATTTTGAAAGAAAAAAAATACGAATTGGGGCATTAAAATAAAAATTTGATTGACAAAAGTTATACAGAAATAATAAAGAGTGCAATAATATTCAATAAAAACATTGCAAGAAAGACTTGAGAGATGAAAAAGTTATAAAAAGACAATTACTCTATGTAAATATAAACAAGTGTTTTTTAGGTTGGCAAGGTTGGGTCTTTTGGCAAGATGGCGGCTCTTCTTCTTTTGTGCTGACATCGCCCTGTGGCTATTCGCATTTATGCCGACAATTACGTGTATTGCGGCAAATTTTCGCGTCTAAATATGCGGATGATGTCTTGAACGATCCTCTGTGTGTTTGAGATATAAAGGAAGTGAAAATGTCTACTAGATCGCAGCTTACGAAAGATTTAAATGGTGAGTGCCACCCGCGATGTTTACGTTCATGTGTATTCGATCTGTCAAATTCGTAATGGCAATGTTCAGCCATCAATAGAAATTAGTATAAAAAAGAATAATCAAATTTTCAGTTTATTCTATATCCTAATTTACAGATAATTTTAAATCAAAAAGTCTGTATTACTAATTGAGTGAAATGGAAATTCTCGATTTTATTTAGTGCAGCCGAATTTTGGTACATATTTCCTTTAACCCATGATTAAATATCTCTTATTTTTCCAGAATCGGTGAAATCATTGCTCGGAAAACACGTCAAAATCCTATTAAAGACTGTCGTCAAATTGGAGACAAAGCAAGATAAACTTGAAAATCGTGTATTAGTAAGTAAATTTTTGTATACCTACTCTTTTTATTTATAGATTTTTTGGAATTTCAATTCTGTTAAAATGATGGTTTTATGATCTTTGAGTGTTATTTCACCTTGAATCCGAGATATTCCAAAAGTAAATTATAACTAAGATTGGCTTTAATTATTTATTGTTATTGACTAAATTTAACCAAAACCTAAATTTAATTTTCAAATCATGTTTTTAAAGAGCAATAAAGGTCAATTATTGTGAGTTTTTGTTTATGAAAACTTTTTACTATTCGGTAATATTTTTGTTTGGTAAAAAATGCTAATTTATGAAGAGTAGCACTGAGGAATCACTGTCAAACGAGTTTTTTTTTGCAAGTATGAATAAATTTACATCAAGGCCACTCCCATCTTTGCTAACTATAATTTATCATTTATACAATCTATTTGACGTATTGGAAATCAATTATTTTACAAACAGAAGACAAGACAATCATTTTAATAACCATTGTGTCGTTCCACAACGTTTACGTATATTTTCTTATTCAATTTTGTACGGAAAAACTTGATAAGAATCTTGTTTATAATGTATGAATCATCGAGCACTAATGTACCAAGTATGAAAACTATTTTTAAACTTTTACTTTACAGGAAAAAAATTTTTTAAATTGTATTGCACATTTGACTTGTTTTGTTCCTTACAGGAGAATCTATCTGTTTAATTTTTTTATACAAAATTGACTATTGCAACCAATTATACAATGGAAACTATTGAGACTAATTTTCTCAAAATTTAAGGTTTTTAAGTACTCCAGAAGTTGAATAATTTTAAAGATACCTCTTACACCTTCGGGTTTGGAAAACTTGAAAGGTGTTGAAGCTCTGCGGTTGGTCGAAAGCACTGACTTGAAATTAACTAACTAGATCTGATAGATTTTAGGAACTGGGGCTTGTCTTTTATCTCTTATTATCTATTTGAGTATTTCATATTAAATTATATAATTGGCGATTGTGTAACATTTTTTTGTGAAGTTAATTCAACCTAATAAACCTTCTGTTTAGATTACGATTTGATCGAACACTTAAGTAATACATATAATTTTTTATTTTATATTTAATTTTAATTCCGTATTCGTTTTATGTTAATTAGATAAATTATAAAAACTTTTCGTACACAAAATGTAAAAAATATGTTTCTTAAATTTTTGCAGGTATTTTCACCATGTCGCCTCTTCCTCTTAACAGCAAAAGTCCCAACCAGGGTGAATATTCTTTAATATTTTCACAAACAAAAATATTAATCTTCTTTATTTTTTACATATAATTTTTCTTTTCAGATCGATTTTCACTTTCATTACTTAGAAATAACAGCAGTAGAATCGAAAAGATCGAATCTCTTCAGTCTCACGGTAGGAGAGAGGGTTTACAATTTCACAACAATAGGTGCTGCTGCAGACACTACCGAAGTCGATGCTATGATCGAAGCCCTACACACTGCTATACGAAATATATTTCCCACAGTTCCCTTAAAGTGAGTTACTCAAAAAAATTCATTTAGCTTAAAAGATCTCTTTCTAGTTTCTTCTCAAAGCTTGGCGAAGGAATTATTTCATTGACCTATTTCTTGTTATTGGATTCTTTCGCTTATTTGATTACTTTCTATTCCAGCTACGTTATAAGAAAAATCGATGTTATCCCAGTTAGCAGACTGCAAAGTATAAGAGGCAGCGATTTAGCCAGAAGTACAGAAGCTACGAGACATACTGGTCCCTGTGGAGGGTTTTCAACCCAATATGCGTGCATGTGTGATTTACATGGGGTGCCATACAGAGAAGAAGTTGCTTGGGTAAGTTAATTAGTTGTAACTTTAGAAATAGTAATGAGAAATCTCTTATTACTATATCATCTAAACAATGAAAATACATTTTCAGGATGTAGATACGATATATTTATCACATGACACCAGGGAATTGAATTTAAGAGATTTCGATCACCTCGATCAGAAAGACCTAGTGCCTATAATCTCGGCATTAGAATACAATACATGGTTCACTAAACTTAGAGTCTCTCACTTAAAACTAAGTCATGAACCTTTGGAAAGATTGTTGCACGTGCTACGTCGATCTCTCTCGATTCAGGAAATTTACTTGGATAACTTGGGAATAAAATGGTGAGTAAAATCTGGACCTTAGAAATTTTCGTTTACTTCACTTTTGAGGCTTAAACATTAATTTAAAATTTGTCATAGAAAAGTCAGGGAATTTTAAAAATGAAGTTTTGCGGTCATTCAAATACCTTTGAATCTATTTATTTTGCGAAATTCTTGTATGTTTCAGGGATTTTGCGCACAAGTTGTCACTAGCTTTAATGTCAAATGCTAACTCGATGCTGCATACTATGGACTTATCTAATAATATGATTGAGGACAAAGGTAAGCTTCGATCCTAAAATATTGCAATATTTAAATATTGTCGCTGGACATTGTTGTTTCGTACTGTTCTTTAATATTATTGTTTAATATTGTTGTGTAAGATACTCACTATTGTGTTGTGTGTCCACGAACCATCACAGACTGCACAGTACACCATTTTTTTTTTAATTTTGTAGGGGCCTCTAGCTTGTGTGGGATAATAGCCAAGTTAATGCAAGGTGTGCAAAGTATATCACATATAATCACTAACCAAACATGCACTTAAGTTTTCACCATATCATCTCACTCTTCTATAATTAAACATTCATCTTTTAATTTTAATTAGTATTGTGTATCGTACGCATTTTATATCTTAATCGATCAATCAATCTTGTCCAATGATGAATTGGTTCGATCGATTTAAGACCTTACAAAGCTTTCTCTTCATTTTCATGAAACATGCTTTCATTATATCCATTTTTTCTTATTGAATTTAACCAACATATGTAATTTAGGAGCCTCACACTTGAACGGACCAATAACAAAATTGCCCAAGGGCCTGCAGAAACTAAACTTAGCGCATTGTGGACTAACTGGAAAGGGCGTTGGTCAAATCGCACATGCTCTGAGTTTAAACAGGAGTATGCCGACTAGTCTTCAGCACCTAAACTTTTCCGGAAATACTTTAAAAGATGATATTAATGTAAGTGTCCAATTGTTCATTAACCTTTAGCTTAAGTCATTAATAAACGATTCAGTTTTTAAAACACTATACGGAAAAATGACTTTTCTATTACAGAATTTATGCAACTTTTTGGCGCAGCCTAACAGTATAACGCATTTAGATCTTAGTGGCACGGATACTACTCTCGAATGCGTGAGTATTTTAAATATTAGAAAATGAATTAGATAGTAAATTATTTCTAAGATCAGACGAAGATGAAAGAACATTCTTTTTCAGTTGTTTGGCGCTCTTTTGCGAGGATGCGCAACCAATCTAGTCCATTTGAACGTCGCTCGCAACTCGTTTTCGAGCAAGAAAACCAAAGAAATTCCTCCTAGCTTTAAGCAGTTTTTTACGGCCACTCTCTCACTCAAGTACTTAAACATCTCGTGCTGCAAACTGCCACTGGAAGCTCTCAAGCATCTTTTACTCGGCTTGGCCTGTAATGAGAGCACAGTTGGATTAGAGCTAGATATGAGTGGAAACAACTTAGGTTCGATGGGTGCTCACGTTCTAGAATCTTGCATTCATGGCGTTCGGTGCATATCGTCACTCGATATTTCTGATAGTAGTGAGTAATCATTCTGAAATAAGCTTAGGGTAGACTGATGATGTAGGCATCTGTTTGAATTAGAACTGAAATTAATTTTGAATTCACAGATATGGATGTTGACCTGGCCCAAGTAATAACCGCTGTCGGCAAGAACAAATCCATAAAACATTTGTATATGGGTCGTAACACTGCTAGCATGAAAAGCAAGCACATTGCCGTCATCATGGACGCTCTGGTGCAAATGATCCAAGAAGATGATTGTGTATTGCAAGCCCTGCATTTGCCTGATTCAAGACTGAAGGGTGACCTTTACAATTTGATTAACGCTCTCGGTAGTAACACTTGTCTTCATACTTTAGATATTAGTGGTAATCAAATTGGAGACCCCGGTGCGAGGCTCTTGGCCAAGGCTTTGCAAATAAATAATCATCTGAAGATCATCATCTATGACAGGAACAACATCGGCCTTCAAGGATATGCGGATATAGTCCACGCTTTAGAAAAGTAAACATTATTTACTTCTTATTACTTAAAATCAGGTTGGCTGTAAATTAGGGAATACTTGGAAAAGTCAGGGAATATTGTTGACCAGGGAAAATCAGGGAAAATTCAAGAAATGTTAAAAATAGAGTTTCGCGGCCACTCTGTGCTTTTCAAAATAGATTAATTGAATTAGTAAATTTGAGAACTGCATTCTGACGAGGTGTTTTTTCTAGAAATTACAGCGTTAGACACATGCCCTTTCCGATTTTCGATCTCCAGCCGTGTATGAAGGCTTCGGCTGAAAAAACTGAACAACTGGTTAGGAAGATTCAGGATTTGCTTCAGAGAAATGTTACGCCCTGTAAATACAGTCATGGCCAAGCTTTCAGACTTCAGCAAGGATTTTTGTTGAGTTCGACTCAGCAAATGGTTGACAGACTCGTTGTTCAGACACAGGATACTATCAAGCTTTTAGCTGCGGAGAGCTGTGATGCTAATAATGATATTAATTATGCTACTGGACTCATACAAGACGCTGATAATTCAAAGCAGGTTTGTATTCAAATTTTCTGTCATTTACAATTCATATTAAATATAATTCCTTTACAGGCTCCATAACTAATTTTACTTTATTTTTTAGCTCTTGCCCAGATTGCACGAAATGCTCCAGAGAAAGGACGAAAACAATCCGATTGAAATGAAGCTAATCCAAATGGCGAATGACATCCATAAAGTCGTTTCCGTATATTTGCAGGTTTGTATTCCTTGAATTGTGAAATAGTCATAATAAAATATGTGATAACAAAATATTAAAATTGTTATCCAAAATAGGATTCTTTGGATGCAATGCTCAAGTGCGCTAATGAACAGTGTCCTACAATTCTTTCGCAAACTGTGATAAAGGACGATGAAAGTGATCCGACTACTGTTGAGTACGATCTTCGTGCCTCTTGCAAAGAGAAAAATCAAATCAGTCATGAATTTATTCAAACAACGATTACCGAACAAGCTGGTGCCGATATTTTGAATAAAGTAAAGTACGTATCGACTTTTCAGAATTTAAAAAAAATAGTTGTGTTAAAATTCCAGTTTCTTAATACCGATACTAAATATTTATAACATTTATTTATAAATTTTTAATAATTACTTTCAACACTCTACAGCGAACTGAATTTGGCAGTGGCTTCACACGTATCGGACCGTGTTACTGATGAAGTAATCGAATCTTTATCAAGAAGTTACAAAACTTTGGTAGGTTTTGTTTATTTTGCAAGTCTTGCGAGAGATTGTTATAACCAAAATCTTGAATTTTGAAATTCTGAACACAGTGAAGAGGATTTTTCAAACTGCTTTTAGATCCAGTAAATATATTATTGTTTGAAAATTGACTAGATATAATACTTAAACAATTTTTCATCTAGATTGGAGATTCCGAATGCAGAACGAGAAGCAGCACACCCGATGTTCTTCGACCAAGTGCCGGTTCCATGAGCAGTGGCAGCGTCATTGGTGTAGCAGTAGGACCTCAATCACTCAGCATTGGTAGATCCAGCCTCGCTTCGGAAGAAGAAAGCACGCTAGAAAATTATTCTTTAACTAGCACCTTAGGTCCATGTGTCAACGATCCTTCGCCAATGGTAAGACAATTAATATAATTTGCTTAAATTAAATTACAATGACACTCTCATATTTTTCATGCTTCTCAAGAAGTTGGATTACCTGAACCTTGTAAGTATTGTCTAATTATAAGAGTGCGTTATTTTCTAGTCCTTATGAACTAATGTTTTATTTTTTATTTACGACTCCATTGAATAATTATATGATTTTTTAAAATTAATTACGGATTTGTTTCTTTAGGCTACTCCGCACTTGTCGAATAAACGGAAGAGTTTGCATGGAAGAAAATTAAGGCCTAAATCGGTGGTGGATTCGGTCGATGGTCTCTCAGCTGATGATATTCCGGATTTGCTTCCGTCTCTTCCAAAGGGTCAAACTGAAGGTAATGCTGAAATAAAAAAATAAATAATAGTACATGCTGAAAATTGAAGTCTATAGTTACTAATTTGCTAATTGGGCTCTTTCAGGAATATCTGAAAACGAACATTCTTTGACAGAGTCTTTAGACTCAGTTTCTGAATTACCGAATACAGTTGGACAGCAATTGCAACATCTTGTTAAGTCCAGACCTCGAAGAGCAAAAACGAGAGCTCCTTCTCGTCCAATGTTAAGACCGGATCAACAACCAGATGGACTTACTCTTGGTGAAGGCCTTGATGTCTTCTTTAGACCAACAACACCCACAACTCCACTTATATCCCCTACAAGCGACGACAGGTAATTTAAAAACTAAAATAAATTTAGTTTCTTTACTTAGAATCACTACAAATTTAAAATATTAATCTTTCGAAAATATTTTCAGCTTTATTTTCATTTAGTTCTTTTTCGTTTAATTTTATTTTGATTCAACTTACTTTTTATTTTTTAGCTCTTTACACACTTTCCCAACTGAAGGCAGTCCCAATTTATCCTCCAACAGTCAAAAAAGCATTGCACCAGATGTCGAAAAGAAATACGGTTGCAGTTCTCCAATGCTAAAAACTCTTCTTGAGCCGGCACCGCGTTCAAGATCCAGCGACAATCTCGAAAAATTCTCCCCTCTGATTGGCAGAAGATCTCAAGGTGATTCTCCCTTGACTGCCTCTCCTTTAGCACGTCGTATGATGAGTGAAAGCTCCCACGAGAAGACCTTGTACGAAGGAAGTGCGGAATCGGGAATCAACGAAAGTATGTCAGAATCATTGCAGAGAAATACTCTGCCAATTGTTAGCTCTAGTTTGACTTCACGACCTGCATTGAGGGACTCGAATGCTGAAGAGAATGGAAGATCTTTGCAAACTAGTGCTAGTTTTAGTTCCTCGGACAGAGATGCTGAGTCGAGAAGGGCGCTTATGAAAAGAGCAGACACTGAAAAGACGGGACAGGTGTCTTCAGTTAAATTGAGATCCACAGCTTTTGATCTTAAGAGTCCGACAAACGGTGCTGGTTCAAAGAACCCTTACAGCGATACTTCCAAATCTCCGGTTTTAAAATCTCTTACTAAAGGAAACGGTTCTAATTCGAAGACAACCCCGCCGATCACGGCACCAAAACCCAGGCCTTGGAGTATGGCTACGGATAGAAAATCAGGTGCGAACAATAATCAAAGAAGAAATAGTATTTAATATTTTGTAGTAATGCTTAAATAATTAATATTTTACTTGCAGGTGAATTTAATTTACTCAGCGATGGCTCAAGTCCAAATACTTCTGCTGGTAACACACCTGATTCAGGAGATGCTTTAGATGAATCGACTGATAGTGGAGTTAGTGGTCCAGCATCTCTGCCACCTACATTATCAGGAAGTAGCACAACAAGTTCTTTGAGTAATTCAAGCGTGGAAAAGAGATCAGTCAGGGAATTAGCAGCCAGCTTGACCAAAGTCAAACCAAAGGATAAAAAGGAAAATGGTGAGATGAGCACGATGAATCATAATTTTGCATGTCAATTAAACAATAGCTTGCAATATACTAGCGTCATCTTCAGATAGGTGTCATTTTTATTTTTTATCGCTAGATTTAATCAACCCTGCATGTTGAGCTTTATTTTACCATTATGGCTGTACATATTTTAGAAATTACCGCACCTGCAGCATGGAGGTCGGTGCTTCGTCGTTCTGTCAAGCCGTCGTCCACAAAGGTATTATATTTATTTCGATTTTATTAGTTGTTTAAGTTTTTACGCTTTTTTCCAATTTAGATTTAAGACTTTTTTTCGCCAGTTAATCTACTTTTTTTTTTATACTTTGTGAAATTATAGAGTGACCACAAATTAGGGAAAAACTGAAAATCATGGAAAAATCAGCAAACTTTATTGGCCAGGGAATTCAGAAAATGTTAGAGATTTTTTTTAAAGTTGTAAAAAGTCATAAAATGAAGATTTGCGGTCACCCTAAATATTAGTTTTGCCCTTTCATTATCAATAGTTTTTAGAAGTGTAAATTTGCGCAAAATGCTTCATAAATTTGTAATTTTTGACGGTAAGTTCACCAATATTATAGATTATTGTAAAATTGAATTTTTTATTAAATCTCCCTTTTTTAAATTATCTCATTAATAATATTGACTTCCGAAAGAATGATTTATATAATATTTATTCTAATTTGTTATTGTAGGCAGCGGAAGCACCGAAAACGGCTGAGACACCGCAAATCAGCGTTAAGTTGCGCCGCACTTCGTTTTTGCGTGACTCGAACTTCAATTACGACAACGACGTAGTTGATGTTTGAATCCCAAGATCTTGACTTCATTTGGATAATTATAAACGATTGTGCCAATCCTGCAATATTTTATAACGAAACGATTTTTGTTTTCTAAAATGTAAGCAAGAAGATGAAGCAACTACTACATTCCAATACTGCAACGATGCCATATTATACTTATTGTTAGAGGGAAACATAGTAACTCAATTCAATATTAGGTACAGGGTACACAACCTCTTATAGAAATGATTAATTTCTTTTTATAAATATATACTTATACACACGCACTCCAGTTATAACGATTCCCATTTGACGAGATATTTAGTACTTAATCGGAACAATAGTAAAAGTTTTTGTACATATTGAATATTTCTTCGCAAAAAAAAAAAGACATAAGATATAACGTAGAAAAAAAATGTCATATGGACAAAAGCCATTTTATTGATAAACTTTTTCGCATTAAAGGCAGTATTCTGCTAAAAAAATAGAAGAGACCGAAATGCATGTGAATTTTAGTCGTCAAAGCAATTTTATTTTAATAATATTTTAATAACTTCATGTTTTCTTCTTTTCTCGTTGCATTACCTTCAATAGAGTTCAGCATAAGTGCCTAATATTAAAGCCAGTGTTAAAGTCAGTACTTCTTTAAAAATTTCTTCGCTTAAATAAGTTGGACCCATCGGAAGAGTCTTCCAAAGACAAGGCATCTAGGTATAACTTTAGAAGGCGATTGCGTTCACTAGAGTTAAATGCTCGATTAACCTACTAGCTTGTTTGAAGCAGCGAATGAGTAATTTGAGATTAACGTCGTAATCAATGAAATTGTCACAGTACACTTTCTATGAAAACAAAGTATTTAATTCCATCGATAAAGCTATTCCCGCTGAATTTCAAGCGGGTTGTATTTAAAGTTAAGACAAAACTATAGTTGTCCAAGTCATAGTTTATATATTAGTATAATTAGTAATTTAATGTAAATTTTATGGGATACCCTTGGGATGATGTACATTATATTGTGATTTGTTGGTTTTTTTGATAGCAAATGATATGCGTGTGCCCGAATGTAAATATTTTATGTAAACTAGTTCTGTCCTTTGAGAGAAAATGTATTAATCATGTAGAAGTCAGATTTGCAACGAGCAGCTGACCGAATTTTAATCTACGAACTATTAGGTGTCAAAAATTCAATGTCGATATTTATATTCTGTATCGATATTGAAAATTTGAATCAACTACGGATGAACTTTGCCCGAAATAATTCACTTACGGAAACAACAAAAAGTCCTTTCAAAAAAAAACTTTAGTTTTCGTTTTAGACTCTCTAAAATGTGCAATAAGTGTTTAACCCAATTAGCAAAGTTTATTCTTTGGAATTTATTGATTGAATCAATTTTCTGTCTGACGTTTTTGCGAAACTTGATCATGTCTTATGTATGTATGTTTTATTTTAGCGACGTATTTGAATAGTTTGTTTTAAAAGTTTTATAAAGAAGGGCGTTTTTTCTTATTTGTATTGCTATTTTTATTGCGAATTTATTTCCTGTTATACATTCAATTTTCAAAGACTGTACGATGAAAGTATTTGAATCAATTTCACATTAAAAATTTCTTCTGTATCTAAAGTAGGACAGCTTTTTTAAGTTTCTAGTATTTAGAAAGTATTAAAACCATTTTACATTTTTAAAATTCTTCCACTCTGTAGTATGTACTATTTTTGTTACGTAGCTTCGGAAAATAATCTGACGCTTTTGTCAATTTTGTCGCTGAAAGGCGTTTTTGAAATAATTTAAAAAAACGATTGTCAATCTATAATGATCTGTATCGACGATACGTTGCACAGCATTTACACTACATCTTGTAATTTTAAAGGACTTTTATATGTATATTCAACTGCGTAATTTAAGTAATGATATGGTAGCTAAGGAGAATAATATACGACGATAATGAATTTTAGAGTAAATATATTTAGAAGTTCGAAATAGTTAATCGTGATTTAAACATACTTCCAAAAACCCAGTTTATAACTGGATGTTCATAAATTCTCCTTGTTCAAAAAGTTTCACTCAATAAGATAACAATCTACCTTTTAGGAACCCAAGTATGCACTTTTTTACAATTATAAATTATTTTTTTAAATTGGTATATTAGAAAAGTTTTTCATTTTACAAAAACTTTTCACTTTAGAAAAACTTATAACTTTCTCTATTAGAAAGTATTTATAAGTATTTTTACTTTCCTAATCTTTGTCTTTATCATTTTATACAAAAAATATATTTGAAAATATTTGGATGATTTTTGGGTAGGATCTCAGAATGAAAAAAAAATTGACGACGTATGATTTTTAAATACCAAAATAGTTTTAAGAGAGTAAAATGTATTAAAAGTTGTATAAACAACATAAAATCCGGTGGTCATTACCGTTTACTTCCTATTTCTCGCTATTTCTTAAAAGCAAGGAAAGAAACTGGAATTAATGGAATTCTCGATGCAAAATAAGATAAAAAATTCGCTTCTTTTGCTTTTTTGAAATTTTTTTTTATATAGTTTAGATTGCTCTACCGTCGAATTGAATAAAGAAATGTGTCCAAATCCCATTTCCTTTGTTCAAAGAATCAACAAAGGGACTTTCCTATTTTGCAACGCGAATAAAAATATGCCTGTAACGTATCTTTTATAAACCGGGCCTACGTCATGTTTCAGCAGACAAATAAATAGTCATTAAAATTGAAATCAATCTTCTTTTTCACTAATGTAGATTTTGAATTTCCCGGTAAAATTTTTGCGCCCTCTCGTGGATAATTTTGCAATCACTCTCCCAGTGACGTAGCACATCAGCACACATCATGTGCTATACGTCAATTTGGGAGCACTACCAGCACTACCGTGGACTCAACTTTTATAAATTGAGTTAATTTGGCTGGTTATGTTAAAAACATTTTAAGAACCTAGTTTTATTAATTAAAAAAGCATTTAAAAATGTCGCGACAAAAGATAGAAAAGGTAGCAAACGGCAGCAAGTGTGAATCTAGTGTGTGGACCCGAGCAGTCACTGCAAATTCCGAATGGCCAGATAAAGTAAATATAACCTCATCCTTTGAAAGAGAAAATGAATTTTCACATGCTAATTTTATTAAAATTATTGACTACGTGTTTTAATATTTTCAGGAAGAATTCCTTGATGTGATATATTGGTCTCGACAAGCCATAGGAATAATTGTTGGCATTACATGGGGCCTTATACCTTTGAAAGGCTTTTTAGCTCTTTTATTGTAAGTATATATTTTCGTTTTGATATATTGATATATTTAGAATTTTTCACAAAAAGCCGTTTACTGTACATTTGGTGCGGGGTCCTTTGTAGTTATATTATTTCTTTTTCATCAGGCATGTTTTAAAATGTTACGCTATTTATTTACCCACATCCAACCTTTTGAAGTACCTAGTTTATTTTAAGTATGTAAATATATTCTGCAAAACTACATTGAAAAATATACTTGCTTATTTTTCAGATTTGTCTTAGTAAATACAGGATTGACGTATTTATACTTTAGTAGTTTTCAACAAGTAGATGAAGAAGAGTTTGGAGGAGCCTGGGAATTAACAAAGGAAGGATTTATGACCTCCTTTGCAGGTTTTTTGGTAAGCATAATTATTTAATTCAGTGAAGTTGAAGTTGAAATTTTTTAACTTAATTCGGCTTTCTCTGACAATGAAAAAAATATTTGACCATTAAGAACTTCCTGATTTGAATAAAAATATTTGTCAAGAAATCAATATTAGGATATTTGTCAAAGAATTCCACTGAATATTTATTCTTTGCGCGCAGGTAACATGGATTATAATATATTCGGGTCTACATTACGAATAAACAAATTTTCTGCAAAAATGCAGTACAACCGTGACTGAAAGGGCGACAAGCTGCTAACGAACGAATGTTAAAAATCTGTTCAATCCAGATAAAAAAAAATTTACGTGTAAAATGATAGAAAGTGTCGTCCGAAAAATGTGCATTTGTATGGATCGAGTGTTTTTTAATTATTACATATAAACAGCTTGCCAAAATGGTTACATAAAGTTCACATACATGTACAAAATTAGATAATCTTATAAGTTATAAATGCTGCAGACTAAAAAATCGTACCTAAAGTCCGTAAGTTTCTTTTATTCTATTATTTCACCAAATTTAATTTGCATGATTCTGAATTCATCATAATTCTGAAGCTATCATAAATGTAGTAAACAAACCATCCTTAAAATTTTAATTTAAAAACCTCAACCTATCATTACTCGCTTTCGTCCCCGCGATCGAACTTCCTTTAATTTATTGAGTACTTCTACTCCCTTTTCTTCCACCTTCTTCTCCATGTAAAATTCTAGATAGCCATTGAGAATAGTTTTATTTAAGTCGTGCATTGCAGAGTGGGCACTTTGTAAAGACCGTTCGAGCACATAGAGGTCAACCGCAGAATCTTCCACTGAACAGTTTACATGCGATAAACCAAAATCAATCAATACTATTTGTTCTGAAAAAAGAACCAAATTTATATTTAGTAAATAGAAATATGAGAAAATATAAGCGCTGGAAGATTAAATTGCAGGATATTAATTATACCTCTTTTAACATTTTCTGTTGCGATACTGGAATCTCTCAAGAGGATATTGGACGTCGTTAAATCTCCGTGAAAGATATTTTCAATGTGCAATCTTGCTATTAGGTTGCCTAAGATTTTCGCCACTGACTTTGCGACTGGCAAAAAAGTTTCCTTCTTGTCTATATTTTCGTCAATGAATTTCTTGAGCGATATCGTATTATCCAAGTATTCCATATAGATATTTCGGCGATTGTGGTCAACGTAAAATATTGCTGGTGCTACTACGCCTGTAAAAATGAATTTTCAGAGTAGTTATTGATGATTTGGGAAACGAATTAGTAATTTAGAAAAGAAATTAGATTATGAAGAAGTACCTGCAGCTTTTGCACGAGTGATGGCTCGAGCTTCGCTTTTTATTTGGTGACTGGCTAAAGTTTTATCAAGAATTTCGTGTCTATACTTCTTCTTAAACCTGTGCTTGACTAATACCGGCCTGTTTAAATATGTTCCTTTGTAAAGTTTGGCTTCAGCTCCCTGAGCAATCAACTCGTAATTTTCAAACGTTGACTCCATTATTTGCTTTGAATTACTTTCTGTAAACATACAAATTTTAAGAATTCTGAACAAAAATTAACCCAGTATTAATTTAATTTCATGACGTAATTCAGGGAATTTCAAGCGAGTTACGAGGGTGGTCAGGAAATCGATAAAAGAGGGCGACGCCTCTTAGAAAATTGTGAGAGATTCTTTTTACAATTTTTTGTGATTTTATAACAATTGATAGAACAGAAAGAAAACCTTTTTTTTCACTGGATTCTAATATAAAAGACTCTACATTTTCATGGGATTTAAAATAATTTTAGGAAATTTCAAAGAAATTTCTATGCTTACAAGGAATTTAACGTGATTGTAAAAAATTTCACGGGGCTTCTGGGACTTTCAACGATTTTGATGACTATAAGAGAGCTTCTACACCTTCAGGAGTTCAACCAGTTGAACTCGTAGCGTCTTGAAGCTATAAAATTTCCGCCGGAAATTTTATAGCTTCAGAAGAGAAGCAAAGAATGGGCAAATCTGTGGGTAGGTGTCACTCATCAGACTTAGGGCATGCACAAACCAATGCAAACCACATGTGTATGTATACGATCGCTAGCGCTAGCGAGACGAGGGCGAAATGCGACGCGAATCGATCGTTAGAGAAAAAGCGTCCTGCGCGCTAATCGCTGCACTGCCGCTAGTATTCGCCCATACTTTGCTGCCTTCAGTTTAGACAGTTTTAGTGGAAACATTTTTCTTGTTACCACGATAAACAAAAAGTAATTAAACAAAATTAGAATGAAGGACGAGGTGAAAATGGACGCGAATCGCTTAATAACTGAGGTTTACAAGAGACCTGCTCTTTGGAATCAGAGGCACATCTCGTACCACAATCGAGAGGTGACCAACAGAGTTTGGATGGAGATCGCCACGATCTTTAAACTTCCAAGTGCGTTGGTTATTAATTTGTTTATTCTGTATATTAATCATTAATGCTGAATTAAGTATTTATTTCTGCTGTACCCAAATATTTCAAAAACGTGTGAAGAAAACACGTGAATATTTAGGCTTTAATGTTGACCGCGCCGGGAATAGTCCAGCTGAAGTAAATATTATCGATTTGCATGACACGCACGCTTTGTTGGTATACATATATACAGATGGAAACGGTTGGAACTTGACACGTGATTGATACATATTGTGTTATTGAAGGGGTAGTTCGTAGGATTCAACCCTCTGTTAAATATCGTAAAGACCAATGATTGTGAAATAAAACTATTTTTCAGTCAAATTAAAATAATTTGATTTTTGAAAATTGGGCCACAAAGAAGAACTTAAGAATATATACGTCCCTGAAAAAGAAAATTTTTAATAAGCAAATTAATATAGTTTGCAATAAGAAGTGTTTTATTTATTTCTTCAATTAATAATAAGTGACTTAAAAATAAAACAACGATTCCATTATTATAATAATGGAATATATTATAATATATATAATATATATATTATAATATATAGAATATATTATAATATTAATAACTATTTAAATTACTAGAGAAAACGCGTTTATTAAATGTAAACAACTTTGCTCTGTTAAAAATGTATAATTCGTATTTCTAAAAAATGAGACAAAGCTTTAATTAATAAGAAGTAATTTAAGATAATTTAAAACATAGATAAATTATAAAATTATGTGGGTTTTACCCACAATTTACCTGTTTATATTGTTGTACATAAACATAACCTATATCTTTCAACCACTTTTGTCCCTGCAGACTAAAACACTGTTTTTAAAGAACTTATTTTGTAGAATCCTTCAAACTTGTTTTTAAGTGATTAAGATTTTTTTCTGTGATTAATAATTTATTTAGCTTTTATAATATGATGCTAGAACCAAAATAACAATGCAAAAATTGCTGAATGTCACACGTGGATCTCTCAGCTGTCACATGGCAGTAGCGTGACAAGATATTCTTAAAAAGGTGCTTTTTAAATTTAGCTCTAACTACAAATTACTGAAATTTTCAGAGCCAATTCTAAAAGCAAAATGGAAGGGCCTCCGAGACACTTTTCGAGCCGAGTTAAAGAAGGAACTAGTCTACCAAAAAAGTAATTACCACCGGAATCGACCAGTATGGATTCACTTTAAAAGTCTGCAATTCCTGAAGGAACAAATGGTACCAAGACCACCGATTTGGGAACGAACCTGCAATAGAAATTCTGATAACGAGCATACCATTGAAACCGATGGGGACCAAAATGGAGACTCTGAAAGTAAAGCTTCAAATGGGGAGGAAAATTCAAGTCTAGATAACGTTAATGGAGACTCTCAGATGAGCATCGACACTGTCAACCATCAAGTTGAGGTCAAACAAGAACCAGAAGAAAATTTCCAAAATCTCGAATTCCACAATGTATCCGAGAACCTTGCAGATAACGAGATGATGCTTCAGAATTTATCACCTGAGCAAGTTCTCATGGGTGATGGAGATTCAGTTAATGGTCTCAATATTGATCCTCTTGAAGGAAATCGTTGCGATGATAATTATTTCTTTTTGATGAGTCTTTTACCTCACATAAGGACCTTGCCTGCTGAAAGGAGAATGCTTCTCAGGATGCAGATGCAGGAACTGGTTTACAAGGAAGTTTATAAAAAAAACGGCTCAGAGGACGTTTCAACGTCGTGAATATCTGAAGGTTAAAAAAATATCGAGAATCACGAGCTTTGATTCAACTAAAAGAATTTCTTTATACTTATAGACATCGGTTTCATAAATGAAAACATAATTTATTGTGATCGTAAAGTTTCTGTCAATACAGAACAGTACATGACATTTTTTTCCTGTGTTGTACGCTTTTTAATTTTCTAGTTTTGCACCTCGTGCCATATTGAAAAACGTAAGAGTGAATTTTTTTTATTTAAAAGTACTTATTTTTATTTCCTTTGCTATTATTCGTAGAAGTTATAAATGTGTCCAAAGTATTATATTTTTAAGATTTTTTTTTTTTTTTTTTTTTTAGATTTAAGATATTCGTGTAGATGAACTTTCTTTCCATATAAATGAAGAAATGAGAGAATGTGAGCTGAGAAATGTATTTATTTTGTATGTTTAAGCGTCTGATAGAAAAATATAAAGAATATTTCTAAAATTTAAAAATGATTATTACATTTGTGTAGGAGGGTGGCCCCTCTAAAACCCGTCTCTAAATTCGACCCTGGATTAGAAAGGTTTATTTAATTTAAAAAAAATCAGGGTCATTTGTAGGGTTTCCCTTCCAGCAGTTTGTTATTTAAATTATTATACTTCATAAAAATAAGGTGTTCCTATTACTCAATTAATATTAAATTGGATATTCTAAACTAATTCAAATTCCGCAAGTATTTCGGCAAGAGCAACAGCTATACTCATTTTTTCTTCCCCTTCGAGAAAATGTAAATACATCTATAGGGGGCACGACGAGCGTGAGAGACCGGGAATTCTGAGATTTCTGAGATCCTTTGGATGGGATTCTCAACTGAAAACTAAAAGTAAACAACTGCTGTCCAAAAGTATTATCTAGTAAGTGACATTTGCCATAGAGGCTATTTTCCCTTTCACGTATCTCGGAATATAGTCTCTATGGCAAATGTCACCTATAGTGCTTACATACGAGAACCACTGGTACCTGCAGGTACAAGTCTCACATTCTCTGGATCGCGCATGCGCACCTGTCTAACCGACCGATTTCGCTTGCCTACCTTTTTTTTCTTCATTCAGTCTTGAGTCTTGAGCCTTGGTTGGCATTTATTGTCGCGCATTGTCGCGTTTGGCGTTGGTTCGAAAACGCTGGTTTCAAACGTTTTGAAATCTAATTCAGTGTAATCCCGTGACCGTTTGTGCACCTGTCTGGTTACAGGTGTCAGAGAAATTTGGGAAATTCCAAAGTGTATCGTGTGCAGCTATTAATCATATTCTAAATATAAAAAGCAGAAATCGAAACTGGTTGTCGTTGGATAAAAAACAGTACACAAAATGGATTGTGGAATTTGAGTTCAGTGTTTTGGTTTACAAATTAATTAAACAGGTGAGTCGATACTCCGTAAGCAATGCAGTTATCTTCCTTTGCGCGTGTTGATTGAATTTGATATGATACCCGTTTTTTTGCATATGTATAGAATATACTCAGTAGGAAGGATATCATTTATATTGTTTAATACTTGAGGAGTGTTTTGTTATTGTTTGATTATTTCCTCAAACAGGTTTTGAGTGCCATGTAAGTTCCGTGTTTCGAATTTTAAAAACTGAAGGCAGAGACTCATATAAAAATTCAAAGGCTAATGATTCTGTTAAGAACAACCAGTTTTCGCTGAGTGGTGAAACTCGAAGGCTTTTTGAGGACATACGTGCGTCAGCAAGTATTATTGTCTTTTTCTGTCAGGTACGTACCGTCTGGTGTGCAATTACATAAAAAAATTGGAACATAATAACGTGATGGACACGCTCCTTGCACCACGAGTATAAAATACACTTTTGTCTTTTCATGTAGAATCCTCAGGTTGCAAGTGAAAAACCAGTTGTAAAAAAATACAATATGTAGTTATTCTAAAACCCACATGGATAAAAAAAAACCGTTAGACAAACCTACGCTGTGAATAGATGAGAAACAATATAAGGACGAGTGAAGAATGGTTAGATGAAATTATTGAGGTTATTGAGCAATAATTAAATCGTTGATTGTTGGCAAACATTTGAGTAGAAGTGAATTCAGTTTCGTTAGTGGATGTAAGTTATTTTGAATTTTGATAGTCATTGGATGCTTTTCATTTGAATTGCAAATCAATGGTTAAAGTTAATCAGTTATTTATTGACAATCCCATTCAAATTTTATTTTACAAATTTTATTTATACAAGGACTTCCGATAAATGGTGTTTATTATAAATAAACTCAGTGCATACTTTAATATTTGAGATCCGAGCTATGAATATAAAATTATATTGAGAAAGTCAATTAATTACAGCGTGTGTTCTACTCTGGATCTAGATTTCTTTGACTTTCTAAGATAAATTATTCGAAAAAACTAATATTTCTGGAAAAAATATATTTATATAAATACAAAATTTGAAGAATTAAATTAATATATAGTACAATAGAAATAAAATAATGCAGAAATATTATACGAATTGATGAATCCAAGGCATATAATTAAAAGTTTTGAAAATTGTCTCATAATAATGACAAAAGGATGTTGAAAATGTAAACCAGAAACGCAAACTTTATATTTGAATAACACGTAAGACGTCAAAATTCATGCTGTTGTTGCAAACAAAGAAAATCACCTTAACTAATTGGAATTTTAATGTTTCATGGACTTGAGATACCTGAATTTAAAAATTAGTAATAAAAAATATAACAGTAAATATAACAGTACCGAAAATATGTTGTAGACAGCAAATTCTTCTTAGTTTATTTTTTCATAGAGTAATATCGAAAGTTACAAAGTTATGAATATATTTATGAGAAATAATTTTCCCGTTAGCCAATGAAATCTTGAAATGTGTTATGCGGGAATTGTTAAGTTTGAGTTCATCGCTTTTTGAGTTGAAGCAAAAAATAAAACCCCATCTATTTTGTATGAGAAAATGATATTGTACCTTTCCTAATGGCTGTATTTTAAATAGTAGAAAGGAGGAGTCATGAATTACGAGAAAGGTCACAAAAGTACCGATCATTTGAGTCGAAAAATAGAATGGAAGCCCCAGGGACCCAAAGGAATTTATCCTTCCTTTATATTTTCTTTGGGAAGACTACTACTTTACTTCTTTTTTTGACATGCAAAAAATTACTGTTCGAGAGAAGAAATTCATCTTTAAAACATTCACCAAAAAATAGTATAATTATTCATTGGAAAGAAAGTGTATTCTTGCGAATGAGCATATCTCAAAGCAGACTGAAAGATATTTTTATTTATGAATCGATGATCTCGTTTTGATCAGACTAAATGTTTGGCAATTCTCCATATGAGTGGGCGTTTCGATTTTTCGTATATAGGTTTCGAAGGCCTTTATGAGAAGGTTTTTAGCACGGCGAAAGAACTTATTACGAGTATTAGTCATTCGAATTAGACACGGTTTAATGACTTATTTCAATTAAAGAAGCCAATTGATTTGTGACCTTTTAAGCAATGATCGCCGACCATTGCCAATTTCTCTTTTTTATATCTATCCGTTTTTTCATCGATCGTCTTATATCAGTTAAAACCTGCATAAGGTAAGGCTTCCGTCGCTCATAGCTTAGCCTTCTTAAATATGGACTGCAATAAGTTGTGAACTTGACTGTCATTCGTCCCGCTTACGGATATTTTTGTATCGGGTGATGCGGAAATATCTGGCTGTTAAATTTACATGTTATATGTACAAGGAGAACCAGATTTTGGCCTTTGGCTTGGTTCATATTAACTACAAAGTATGATTGTTGATCCTAAATCAAAGTTGAATTGCACGGGGTTCGTATTTAGATATTTGGAATCATCAAGCTAGTTGAATCCGATAGATTTTTTGGATTACGAGCACTTATCTCGGTGAAGATCTTCATTGACATTCCGCATGTTGGTAGCAGCTCCGTTTCGTTAATATTTTTTTGAAATTTATTGCAATCTACAAGGAATGTTCCTGCAACACCCAGTATGTACGCAAATCCGTGCACGGCACGCAACACCTCCACTCCGTGGAGAAGAGGGACGGTGCATGATCGCACCTCTCTCGCCCACTCATACAGAAATCTCGAATCTCTCTCAGTCAGCCTCCTGACATTTCTCAGGTATGACTCATTGTCAGTTAGTTCGTGTCCGTCGTACCTCTCTCATACCTCTCTCATACCTCTCTCGTGTGCCAGTTTGGCTCACTACTAGCATTTCAGTTTCGCTCGAGTCTCTCATCGCGTTCCCCACAATAATTTCCTCTAGCTTTAGCGCGCAGAACAATTCTCACGCATCAACAGTAGTGATCATAACACCCACATATCGTTTCAATTCAAGATCAACTCTCACAATTGTCGACAACTCGACTGGTTGAGCTGGCGGAAAGAGAAGGATGGTAAGCTCCCGTTCACCGGGCGTAAGTGTCACCTGCAGTAACAACTCAACGGACGTGCCTAACAACAACGACCTGGTCGTCACCAGTTCCTCCACAGAGGGACCTGTTTACAATCCGAGGAATGACAACGAACCGGAAAAAGATTTAAACAACGGAAGGCCAGGATGGAGCAGCGAAAGTGGTCCACCCTCACTTTCAATGTCCATCGATTTGCATCACGCCACTTCAGGTCACGATTCGGGATCGTTTTCGGCCAGTCCTGATCGAAATAATGCCGCTTCCTGCAGGGTCAAGGTCACTGAAAGTCACGAGGTGGAAGAACGATACGAGGGGTTTGGATCTGTTGAGGGAGATTTTGAAGAAGAGGCTGAATCACCTGGAGGCAGTAGCTCTGCACCTTCGCCTACAGGACCTGCTTCGTTGAGGTATGTGCTGATTATTCTGGTTTTACACTTTCTTCAGTTATCAGTCAACAGGTTTTTGATAAGGAATGTGATAAAACGAAACGTGCAATTGCCTTGGTTTTTCAACAATGCACTCGACACTGTGTTTTGTTGGAATTTAAAAACGCAATATTGTTTTGTTTTCGATTTTATGCATGTAATTTTAAAAGCTTCGAGGTATTTAATGAACTTTTCAAGGATTTTGAAGAATTGAACAATATTTAAGAAAACGCAACAGGATTGAAGAGATTTCAATGGAATTTTAAGGAATTTAAGCGAATGAGATAAATCTATGAAATCTTTTCAAATCCTTGAAAAGCTATTGAACACTAGAAATTTCTTAAATTCGAACCGGCTCAAATTGTTTTTCTTTTTATCATTTTGATTTAAAAGTTTTGATCTAGAGTTTTCATCAAAGCGTCGCTGAAAATTTTCAACACATAGTCGAAAAATTTTACTGTTAATGTTATTCATTAATTAGTATCATTAGAAATTGAGTACAGTTGTAAGGGAAAGCAAAGGTTTTCGAATCACTTTTTTTCCTATGATTTTAAATTTAAACTCTCAAAGTTGGTTTGAATTAGGATAAGCATCGTGATTAATGAGATTGACTGGGGGGCGTATTTCTTATCAATAAAAGGCACACTCAACAAATACATACATCAAATGAATTTCGAGTTACTATTTCATTTTCTTTTCAGATTTAAATAAAAAAATCCTCATATTTTTAATTTACGCCAAAAGAGTTTGTTGATTAAGTATTAAATCAGCGACAAACATTTCTATTATTTTTATTTTTTATGCAGATAATATGTATACACCTCGTCTATAGTCATTTCAACTTGAAGGTTGTTTAAACACATGCATACGTTAGTTATTTTTGACTTCAGTGCTGCAATGTTATGTGGAGAATTAATTCTCCTCATTGCACGCATATTTGCATCACTTTTTCGTTAAAAGTGACTTCCAAGGACTTTTTTCGCTTCCTTTAAATCCGTGGGAATGTAGGTAGTTATAATCGGAACATGACAGGAAGGAATGAATAAGTGTATACGAAGTCCAACCACCTTATTCAACGTAATTCCAAGTTTCAAGACTGTATTATAGTATTATACCAAAGTCGGCAATTATGCGGTAATGCATAGAAGACTGAGGTGAATTCATCACAAAAGTGCAATGCATTTTTGAAGCATATATAATAGACACTGTCTTTTTTCACGTCATTGTTTAGATCTTCATACAATAAAATATGATATTGCGTCTTTTTTATGGGTTGCTGCGATTACGTTATTTTATATGAGACTAACTTATTTTTTTTTTTTATAAAAGTATGTTTATAAAAGTGTCATTGACATTATATTTCTTTCGAAGTTTTCAATTATTTTTTCAAAATAGTAAATTTTATGTATTACTGTAAGAAATTTGTTTTATCTATAGGTACTTTATTTATTGATTTTCATATCTTTTATTTGGTTAGAAATCCGAGAAGTCCAAACTCAACTATTGGCAGGCACTCCTGGCTTAGAACTTCGCTCAGAAGAACTCCTTCTGGGTAAGGAATTTAATTTGAATTTATCTTGGAAAAAATTGTGTCCAAAAATGAAGAGGAAACTATTTTTATATATCTTTGTTTCAGAACTAGCAGGAAGAGATTGGGCTCTAATGCTTTAGCGAGGTAAGTTTCTATATTTAATATCTGCTTAATATTTTCAAACTACATATTGTTATTTAAATTTCGAAGTTTGGAAGTTAGACTCTGGATGAAACTTAATTATGTTTTTAATACAGTTTTTAAAATTTTATTTTTCAGTCAACTGTATCGAAGTAGTAGTTTCAATAGTTCAGGAAGAGGTTCGATCTGTGATACAGCGGACGACATGTATAGCGATGTTTCTCTAGAAGATGATGTTCTTGATCTTAACCACAGAGTGAGTAAAATTTTCTTCAAGCACTGTTTCGAATTAATAAATAAATTTCAAGTCGAAGAATAAACAAATAAAAGCAATATACAAACAATTGCACTTTCAAGAAAAGGAAAATTAGTATTGTAGACCATCTAGGCTGGGAAAAAAATGTTCATAATGTTGAAGTAACGAGTTACTGCAAATGTGAACTATTAGCAGATTAGCTCATGAATAAGCTATGCTTATGGTCTCGGTATATTTAAACATAACGGAAGAAGGATCATTAGTCATTGTATTATCTGATGATTCATTTTTCACACCAGATTATTTTTATTTTCAATAGAATATGGATTTTGTAGTTTAACTAAATATTGTTTCCTTGTATTGACTTAGAAAAATATTCTTGAAAAATTCTGAATTGAAAAATAATGATTTCTAAAATAGGCTTTGGTTTGAAACAGATGGGTGGAAAAGTAATAGACTTAATGGAAACACGACTATGTTTGATCATTCGCAAAGGAGCAGTTTGTTTGAAAAGCTATACTTATTTGTTATTAGCTAATGGAGAACAACTAAACTCAGCAAATCTCATCTTTCAAAATCTATATAACTCTTGAACATTGTATAAATCGATTAAGCGAACAAATAATTAGATAATTTCACGGCTATTATAGAAATGTCATTTTAATCACGGCACCGCAGTTAACCTCTTACGAAGAAAGTTTTCTAAATCAAACCAGTGGAAATTTCGCGTCTCTTTATAAAGGTGGAATTTGACTAAGAGGATTTTAGTCGATGTGTTTTTCTTCTCGAGCAACGCCTTCAAGTTCGCGTCCTATGATAGAAAAAACGACTCCTAGTTCAAGTGATCGAGTACCGAATTCGAATTACAAGAATTATCCAAATCCATATCAAAATTGTCCTCCATGTGAGCCTTATTATCATCATCAACCTCCTCCTCCAGGACCTTCTTATCCTCACAATTATCAGAGTTAGTTATTTTCTCATCAGAAAAATAATTCTCTTTTTCTATTCTTGAATTGCAATCGATGGTTCACATCATCCATATTTCTTATAATCACAGCTCCTTGTCCTTGCCAATCTCCGTTTGTACGTTCCTGTTGTGCGAATGAAGTTAAAAAGGGAAACGGATCTTTCAAGCTTCCAATTTTTCTTTTTATACTCTTCATTGTGTCAGTAGTTATTGCTTATTATTATATACGAAGTTTGTTAAATCAGAGGAACGGAAATATTTCTGGAAGGGCAAATCCATCCTATTTATTGAATCAGGTAAAAATATGAAGTTCTCGTATCAACAATAATTACTCTATTATGAAACAGAAAATAGCAAAGATTTAAGAAACTGATTTCAAACAAGTCCTTGGCGCTTACGTAAATTTCCACTCATGCTTATTCGTAATTAGATTCTACGTATATATATATATATTACTTTACACATCGTTACTATAGAATCCTCAATCGGTGGCCATCGGCGAGCAAGCGCTTAGAATCCGGAAGAGAGATGCACATCAGAACTGTCCGGCGGAATTCGTTCGTTACAATAACGGAATAATCGAACCGAGTCCTTCAACAGAGGAAGACGATTTGCCTCAGACGTCTTCTCCGGGACAATCAATGTCGCGACCGACTTCAGTTGATCGAGGTCGCAGGACCCAGATCAGAAACGGTTCCGTTGAAACTTCCCTTAGCAAGTCACTCAAGCCTCAGGAAATTTCATCCAAAAATAATAAAAAAAACACGGGAACTTCGATGACGGACGATGAAAAAAGCGCTTTCCTTCATAAAAATTAAATGGGATTTTTCCACCGGGAGCCAAGCTTCGAGAAAAAAAATATTGAATTCTGCAGTCTTGGCAAAGAGAGCAATCGATGCATATGCGGATTTCTCATCGTATTGTCAGTGGCACCAATTTTTCTTTACGCGTGAGTCCCCTCTGGGAAAAGTAGATTCTTAGAATCGCGAAAGTTTTGTTAATGAGGTCTTCAAGGTATGAAGAATTGCTCTTCACGTCTTGAATGAATTCTATGTGAAAAAAAAAATAGAAATTGAAATTTTTTCAGAACATTTTCTATATTTCTTTATCGCTCAATAATATTATCTAAAATTTTTAATATTCTGAAATTTTGAACGATGTAGAGTTTGACTTCATAGCTTGAAAATATATTATAGCCTTTTAACACTAATCATAAATATCAGGTACAACAGAGTGAAATAAAAACAAGTTGAGAGCCTAGAATTTCAGCAATCAGTGAGTTTACTCGACTGTGAATTACTGATGATTAGAAGCAATATAAAATCATCGGTGAATGAAGTACGGTTATTATTTTAATAGCGCCCATTTTCTATTTGATCAATTTTTTACGTACCAATTCCTTTATTCAGATATCCATGACAGTAGATTCGATGAAGCAATTGGAAGGAAATCCTTCGACATTAATTTAGCTCAACGAGATGTGAAAATTATCGGATTGTTAAGTTAAATCGGTCTTCACTTCTCTTAATAAATCAGAACAAGGAATTAGATATATTTATTGCAGGATGAGGGAATTTTTGTAAGTAAAATCTTAATAAAGATTTTTTGACATTTTTAGAGTTTTGATGAAATTCTATTACAGTTATAGGTGTCTATTAGATAATATTTTTTCTAATTTCTAAAAAAAGGTAGAATCAGATATTAAGTATAATAATTAAAAAATGTGAGACTACTTTCAGAGGAAAGAAAGCAAGAATCGATATCTCACACTCCGTTCAAGATTTATAGACAGACTGTCGACTTTTTTTGGTTATCAAGTCTCTGGTACAAAATTCAGCTGTGACAATGTCTACTTTCATTCACAACTTTCCAATTAATTGAAAAGTGGCTTTATTTTATTGAGATAAAGAAACAAGTAAATGTTTGAAAACTTTTCGTACAATAATTATTTCCGTAAAATTATAATGGCCTGCCCACATGGAGTCCCGTGTGAAGGATTTCTCGGATGGAAGGGATGGCCCTTTATAAATTTTTTATTGGTGTTAGCTGGCATCGGATACTTCGGTGTAGAATTGTTCAAGAAATGGAAAGAAAATCATTCTTAGAGAAAAAGGTTGGAAATTGTCGATGCTATCTTTTGAGAACACGACCTGCCTTCCAAATGACCTTCTCCTCTGGTCACAGTTCGTTTACAGGTCTAAGCAATTTCGTGCAGTGATTACGTACTCGAACTTTCATAAAAATTTTATTTTACGATATTTTAAATACCGATGAAAGTTTCCGACAGTTTCTTAGAAAATTTTACGGAAACTTCGATGTTTATTATCCTTTTAGATCCGTTTTTGATCTAATCAAAAATTATTTTAGTACGTGATTGCTTAAAAAAATTAATTCGAAAAAATAAGTTCGAACTGGCCCCAATTCATGAAAAACCAGGGAATCATGGAAAAGTCAGAGAATAATTTTTTGATTTGATGAACACACTATTTAGGTGTCAGACTATTTTTTCTCGATGGAGAAACCCGTTTTTTCAGTAAAACGTCAATGTAATTATTGAATGTATTGAAACATAGATGAGTGAAACTACCAGGAATTCCTTTTAATCTTTAATTTTTGTTCTACAGCGGCGTAAAATTCCTTCACCAGAAGAAAGATATACAGCTTGTTGATCTACCTCATCTGTATACATTTCACATCTTCTGGCGCACATTTTTCAGAATTTCGTCAGCGATCATTATATCAGGGAAATCATGTTAAAGAGTTAAGCGAAATAGAGTATGGAGTGCATAAATAGCCCACGACAACTCCCATCCTACGACCGAACGAATATATTCAAGCGATTCAAGGCGTCGGCCAAGACAAGACGGAAGTGCGCGTTTCTTCTCAATGCATTTCGTAAAAATCGCGAGCTGGAAATTTTCTCTCGTCTAAAAAAAAATAAAAAAAATCTTGCTTGGTCTCCGTTTCTTCTCTAAAGAAAATGGAGAAGAGTTAAAGGAAAAGAACGCTGTTGAGTTAAAGAGTTAAAAAGGTCATTAGAGTGCATATCGGTGGAGTTACTTCTAATAGAGTAGGATGACGATCGACATAATGCGTTTGCACGAAAGAAAATATATGTGGAGTACAACGTGGACATTTGCGCTTGCGGCTTATGTATAATATACGTTAAGTCGTGAAATGTCAAGTAAGTAGAATGGAAGTAGAGTTGGACTCGGACTGTGAGGAAACTGCCGTCGAGAGTAAAACGAGAGTCCAAAATTCGAATAGTTTTAGTGATTCCCGCGTATTTCCCGGCGAATTGACACCTTCGGGACCTGGTGCTGGACTCGAGTACGACCTGTGGGAAGGTCAGTTTCAATTTATTGGTCACTCTCCTTCGCGAGATAGAACCCCTCGGCAAAGTCGTCCCGCTGCACTGGACGAACAAGTAAGAATAAGTACCATCGATCCATTCTCGGTTATTGACCGGCATCAAGTCTTATCCGTATGCCATCACCTTATAGCTCTAGCTAAAATAGAAAGAGTATATCTACTGGTTTCGATTTTCCGTCTAGGAGATAGGTGATATATATTAATAGAAGGTGAAGTAATTTATGATAACTGCATAATGGCAAAGCTTTACAATATTATGAGTATTATTCGAAATATCTAGTTACAGTAACTTGTTATTGTAAAAATTATATTTATTACTGGAAAGAAACTCTGCTAATAGATTTCAAATGCTCAATTCAAGATTCAGCTCCCGAAACTCCTTATAATTCAAGTCAGTTAAAAAATTCAAGACAGGTTTAAAATGCTGAAGAGCTTAAACTATTCAAATTATCTTAGAGCCAATAGAGAATTATAATAGTGTATATACATACTTAAAAAGTTGCTGACACTACTAAAGTAATCATATCCGAGGTATTGTTTCAGAAAATAGTAGCTTTTAAGACGATTTTTCAATTATTTATAGAAATCTGTTTTTATTGTCTCGTTATTGTCCATATATTATTTTTTTGTGATTCAATATTAGTTCATGTTACGAATGTAGGTTAGTGCTTTCTGTAATAAGTAAGGTCTGTTTGCCAAAGAAACAAAGGCACATTGTCTATTGGTAGTCAGGATATTGTGTCTTGTCGGTATTTTCGTACTTTTCATTAGGTATCTACGATCGTTACAATACAACGCGTTTCCCAGTCGTCTCTTCTCATTGAAGTGTTTACGCGTGACTGACTTTCTTCTGGAGCGCAAAATATTAGCTTCCGCAGTTCTGCAACTTCATTGGCCTGAAAATCTTATTCAAATATTTTACGAATACCGACAAAAAATGTAAGGCTTTTTTTTTTTAGACATTTCAGAAGACCCACTGATCAAGTTTCCACCTCAAATTTCACCCTTTCAAATATTAATGCCGTACAAGTTCCCCTTTTTACAAAGCTCTTTTAGTTCTGTATTAAATACATATTACAAACTTAATATGTAAAATATTTTTATTAATTGTTTTTTTATACCGATATATTTAAAATTTATACTTTTTGTCCAAGATTTTTTTTATTTGTCTCAGAGAAGAGATTTTTAAAAATAAATTATGAATTATTATTAATTTCAGGTACAAATGATACAAGAACAAATGCACGCTTTAGTGGATACCCAGTCGGTGGGGGAAGAGAGGTATGCGAGAGCAAAGGAAGAAAATGCAACACTCCAGGCCAGGATACTTATGCTGGAAGAAGCAGCAAAAGATGCTGAAAGTAGAGCCGAAGAAAGATTACAAGTAAGTATTTTTTTAAATTTGTAAATGTACTTTGCAATTGTTGATTTCTAATAATCCAATTCTCGTATGCAGGCTGAGCAGAGAAGACATAGAGAATTTGGCAGCCGCCTGGAACGTGAGAGACAGCTTCAAATAGAAAATTATTCTATAAAACTACAAGCAGTGGAACTTGAGAGTGCCAATTTGAGGGATGAAATTTCACGGTTACGGGAACAGTTAGAAAAAGTCAGAGCAGAAAAAAATCGACTTGAGAGTGCCTTGGATGATGCAAGGAAAGAAGCAGAGTCTGCACACGAACTCGAACGCCAGGCGCTGAGTCGCTCGAACGAAGCTAATCATATGCTGGAAGCAGCTAGGGAAGAATTAGCTGCACGTCTTGAGGATCAGCAAAAGTTAGATGAACTTATACAAGAGGTTTCACATCTGCGAGCTCGCAACAAAAGTAAGGATTCCGAGATTTATTCCTGGGTATTTAACTTTAATTATAAATCCAGCTATTCAATTTACCAGATTTGAATTGTTTAAATTCAGGTTTGGAGGAATCACGAGACGAACTTCAAGCGGCTGCAGCGTTGCAAGTGGGTCGTGAATTATTGATGTTAAATCCTTGTGCGAACAACATTGAAAAAGGATCTAGTCTCGCAGCAGAATTATTAGCAGGAATGAACCAAGACCAGGTAATAAAATTTCCAAAAATATAAATATTAACATTCTCAGGTAAATGAAAAATTTTGAACTAACATAATTCCTTTTTCACAGCTTGATGGAAATTCGCCGAGAGATCCGGAACCACGTACCTTCTCTGAAGTCAGTATTTTACCCTAGACACCAAACTAAATATTAATTATACAAATTAATTTCCAAATCTGAATTAATCAACTTTTTTCCAGATGAAGCAAGCCTTAAAGGAACAACAGGAAGTGAACTCCCAATTGCGAGCCTACATAGACGGGATATTGTTGAACATAGTTGAAAATTACCCGCAACTGCTGGAAGTAAAGCAAGCAAATTAAAAATGAGAATGTAAAAATGTAACATTTTTACAAGAACTTCTACTTACTATATGAAGAAAAAATACCATGTCGTTAGATATAATTAATTGTACAGATAGATAGTGATGAGTGATAAATACAGGGTTCTCAAGCGATATACGGATTGATCTGAATTAACAAAATTTGTTATAATCTTATTCTCATTTTGAGAAAGCTATTCAATTTTTGCTATTTTAGAATTTAATTTCCACAATGGAAATGTTCTCGAACGTATATTTTCCTACTTGCGACACGTTCTCGCTTAGTTTAATTAATTTTAGAAACTTTTACAATATATTTCACATTTTATTAGATTAAATTGAAAAGTCTTGATTCCTATCTTGACTAGAACAAATGTCAGTTATTTTAAGGTGTCGATCGTTTATTCTTTACGATGATTTCTACTTTGTAAAATAATCTAAAGTAGCATTAACTATGACACTCGTCAAGTGATCGCCCATCCTTGACGTCAAGAGTGCTTTTGGAGACACTATTTGAATAAAACGTGTTTGAAATATTAAGTTTTGTGAACTCACTGCCAGCACCACTGATTCATCGAACGATGGGCATTATAAAGTGACATCAGCAGTGGGCATTTAAAAAAGTCGAGAAGCAATGTCTGGTGTATAATCGAATAGCGAAATGTTGATCGTATCATAAACTCTTCTCTTTGAATTGTGCGTTTATACAAAATAGGGAATCTGCAATACTATGGTTAAAGCAATAGTGCTTCTTACAATTTGTAATTTGTATTCAGAATCTCATTTTCTCTGCTCCTCTCTTGCGAAGTTTTCAAAAGCGAAGCAACCACGTGTTACTGTTACTCTGTTTCTTCGTGTTGTGCACAAATTAATTTTAAGCAAAGTCGAAGTTACCAGCAGTACAGAAACGACGGAAGATTGTTCTGGTGTAGCGAAATCTGTGATGGGACAAACAATACCTAGTAATTACAAGTGTCTAGTATTTTTACTCCGACGATATCCTGCATTCTGGATCATTGTATTAAGGAATATCAACGTTACTGATGATTAAACGATTATATTTTGATATAAGGCCGTATTTTTTCACTTAAACTTTTTATTAATTATATTTTATGTTTCATTGTAATATTCTGAACATTTAAATTTGAAGTTTTCCAAATTACAACAATTACAATAAAAAGTTTTCATGTCCAAACATTTCACAATTAATTTATAACTTTTTCTGTTTAAAAGTTTTGAAAATTTCAGCGACTTTCATTTTAAAAGTAATGAAACAATGTATTTATCTAAGTAGGCTCTTTTTAATATTAAAAAAATATAACTAGGTTCATAATTAAAAAATTTTAAATGATATATTAATTTGAATAACCCGCGTTTTAATGTTTCAGTTTCTCTGCTGCAGAGGGCGAGCGAGTCGCCGTTCGAAAAAATAATGTAATTTGTTTTTCTCAAAGCAGTAGTTCGTGACGTGTCAAAATGAGTTCGGGATCGGATGTGTTGGATCAGCAAAAGTAATCATATTTCAGTAGATAGTTTCAGTGGCAATTAAAAAACAGAGAAATTCCAGTGATTGTTACAGAGGAAATATTCTTTTTTACGAATAATGTAACCATCTGGGCCAGACGCTTTGATTGGGACCCCCCAGAGTTTCTCACAGAAGTGAGTAACCTTATCCAACTTGACACTTACGCCTCTTTTATTTATTTCATCGTTTATCTGCCAATTCAGCAATTAACGAATAAATTGATTCATTCAAGAAATGACCTCTTGACCCCTTTTTCTTAAATTTCTCCAAACCGTTCAGTATAACGTATACTTTAAAAAGTGAAAAACACTTTCTATTCTCTAATGTCTCTAATGTCAATCTGAGCCAGAATAACATTTTTGCTATTTTACGTATAACTGTAGGTACCTGTTCTAATTAAAATGTGGTTTATTTTTTTTTTAATTTGTTCTAACTTTCATTCATGAGAAACATATTTAAAATAGTCTATTAATATCTACCATATGTGTCATAAAATCTTGTAAATAACGGTTCAGAGGAAGAATCATTTTACAAGTATAGTAGATTCAAAAAGTTTTTATCGTTTTTGTTGAAATTGGAGTATTGTTTATTTTCTGTTGAACTGGTTCCGTTACAATTTCTATTTATAATAATTGGTATATAATAAAGATATAAAATATATATTTACTATGTGACACGAGTTTCTGTCATCAGATAAAATGATTTAAGTTGAAAGATATAAGGTTGAAAGGTCAAATTAGACAGCTACTATATTACTTTTTTTAATGAGATATTTAGTTATAAAAAATCACAAAATATGTGAATTACAAAAATTTATAAAACTACTAAAGGGCACTACATTTAAGTTTAAATTTCTTTAATTGATATTATACCGTAAAGAATTTAATTAATTACTGTAACGAATAACTCTATATCTTTGATTTTATCTTTATCTTTGATATGTGAATACTAGACGAGAACGTTATCATTAAGACCTTTGAATTTTTGTCCAGTAGATGGTGAAATATAACTGAAAAACTAGGAATTAATTATAAGGAGACGGCATGTATACGAGTCTGATTACAAATTCTCACGTGGGATGAATGACGAAGAACTGCTGAAACGGTCGGCTGCTGAGCGGGACAGAATATTCAGTTGTTACGATCGAGGAAGAGAAAATGGTGCACACATCGATCCTTGGGAGGACCCAAGTCTTCCGGTTTATCACACCACTGATAGATATGGATTTATACAGTACGTAAATGTGTCACAACAGAAGCTAAAAGAATTTTTTTTATTCAGTACATTAAATCTCTAAAAATATTTATCGTAAACGAAAGATTCACTTCCGAAAAAAAAATGAATATTAAAGTCTTGGTTTCCTAGGTATATAAAAGTATATTCCTATGTTTTTAGATCCTCGCTCTTTTAGCATATTTAGTATAAAATATATTAATATTTAAAATATTAAAAATATTCTTGTTCCTATTAAAAATTTGAAGATATTAAAAAAAATGTACAATAAGATTCCTTTTGTAATAAATTATTTAAATTTTATTTTTCATACTTATGATGTTGATTCTTAGTGACTCGGAATTACCGAAAGTGGATAAAAATGAAATTAAGATAAGGCAAACAGAGATGGAAAGGCTGAAGAAATGGGAAAAGATGACGAAAAAGTGGGACAGCCCCGCAACTAAAGAGAAGTTACGCCGTAGGATATACAAGGGCATTCCGGATAGGTTTAGAGGTCAGGTGTGGACCCTTTTGCTTGGAATAACAAATTTAAAGAAAGAACAGGCTGGTAAATATGAAGAAATGTTGAAACTGGCGCGTCAATGGTCTACAGAGATAAGACAAATCGACGCCGACGTGGCTAGACAATATAGGGATCATATTAATTACAGGTAAGATCTTGAAATCTGTTCAAAAAGACTGAATTGAGAATTTTCATAAGAGACAATGAATACATTAATTTTTCAGAGAGAGATATAGTATTAAACAGAAGTCTATGTTCTACGTCTTGGCGGCCTATAGTATGTACAATATGGATGTTGGTTATTGCCAAGGAATGTCGGTCTTAGCTGGCTTACTTTTGCTCTACATGGATGAAGAAGACGCATTTTGGGGACTCTCGGTGCTGCTTACGGACAAGAAGTACAGCATGCATGGTTAGATTTCAATTTTTGATCTTTTTATAAAAAGTTTTAAAGCAGAATTCTTAATTTAAGTGTTAATTTAAATGTTTCAGGATTTTACGTAGACGGATTTCCAAAGTTGAATCGCTTTATAGAACATCATGACAAAATAATGAATAAGTTTCTTCCAAAGTTGAAGCGAAAGCTCGACAAGTATGGATGCGATTCCATTCTCTACGCATTGAAATGGTTCTTTGTCGTATTTCAAGAAAGGGTAAGGATTTTCACGTTTAGATTAACGTATTGAATACTTTTAATCAACTGCAGCTTACAATTTATCGATAGCACTATTATTCACGAATGACGTTTTATAGACACCTGTGAGTCTCGGACTGAGGATCTGGGATATTTTTCTTTTGGATGGAGACCGCATACTTCCAGCGATGGCTTACACCGTGATGAAATTGCACAAGCGACCGCTACTCGCAATGGATGGCTTAGACGAGTTTTGCAATTACTTACAAATTAAGTTAGAAAAAGACTTTTCTTACGATGACGACACTGTCATCACTGCCATGGAACGCAATATGGAGGAACTCAAGCGAGCTAAATTGGACTATCCTGGACCTCCCTTGCCACACGAATTACCTCGACTTCCTTTCGGCAGTTTTAAAGAGCCTTCTTTTACTAGCAAGGTATGTTAGTGCAATATGTAGATAAATAATTTATTTTCAATGTTTAAAATAGCCCCAGAATTAAATTAGAAATCCTGGGAAAACTAGGACAAGTGAGAGATTTATTTTACTTCCTGAGATATGTAATTCGGATCTAAAACAACATTTTAAAAAGTTTTTTAATATTCCAAAAGTTTTTTGGGATTAGCAAAGTGTTTAAAATTTGGAAAATATTCAAAAAAGTTTAGGAAGTTTATTAATATTTTAAGGCAGTTCGAAAAAATTGAAATCATTTCACAAGATTTCATGGAGTCTCTGAATATTTCGAAAAATTTGAAGAGAATCTGAAAGAACTCGAAGAATTTTCAAGACATGGTTTCAAGACGATCTAAAAAAACGGCCAAGGTATTCCAAAATTTTCAAAGTTTCTGACACGAATAATGTTATTCTTATTTTTTAGCATTACCTAATGTAAAAAATATCTGTTTAATGTGTAAGGTTTTTAATTGTGCTCAGTTTAATCAGCTTGAATTTTTATAAAGAAAATTGATTAAGGATGCGTTGGATTCATGCGTTAACATTAAAATTCTATCTTGTCATTTTACTCAACAAATATCAAGCTTAATTTTACTTAATAAATGAGTACCGCTACAGGGCGGAAAAAAATAATGATAATATTTGTTAATTAAAATGAAGAAATTGAATTTTGAAGTTATAACTTGGATTTCTTAAAAACTTTTTATGACTTTTAGTTATACTTTTATAAAAATGTCTCCAACATAAACTGTATAATTTTTGAAGGTTGGAAGACGTGCCGAAGAGTTCAGCGAGGCTCAGCAAATAACTCGGGAGACGACGGTACAACGTAGGGACATGGCTGTAATCGAGGAAAATATGGAATCCTCGAATCCTGTGGAACCGGCCAATTGCGGTAGCCTTGGTGGTGAGTTTACCACTCGCAGTCGTGAAATACACGCTAACTCTAGTGCTAGAACTAGCGATGCATTTAGTAGCGAGAGTTCAAGTTCAGAGGAGGACATTCACAGTAACAGTTCTGATTCCAACATGAATGTACTTATTTACAATACAAGACTCTGAACGAATTACGCCTCGTTCATAAATTCTAGAAATAAGATGGGATTGCTCAAAAACGGGGTATAATCGCATTTAACGCTACTCATAAATCATGTCTATTCTTTTACTCGATATTTACAACTCCTTAAATATACACTAGATTATTAGAGTAAAGAAAGTTACAATTAGTCGATAGAAGTAAAGTAAAGAATAAAGAGCGTAGCTCTCTCATTTGAATGCTCTTTTCTTCCTCGACGAAATGTCTGAGGTTATTTATTCGTAAGTTTACGAAGTATTTTTTTCATTCAGTCTCGAACTTTATCTTTGATTAGGCTCCTGTGTTAAGCAGAAAGGCTGTTAACTGTATCCATGACCTCCTTCGCCATAGGTGAAAGCACATTGCATGACTGTCAAATCGACATTTTTTTATCTCAGTTTATAAGATTCAATCTTTGTGTAACTTAATGATGTGATATGTTATAATATTAATAAAGAGGTGTACAATTTTTGCATAAACTCTTGTATAAATAAATGCAAAGTAGTATTTTGGAGGTTAAATTATACTCGACTCGACAATTTCACAATTCGCATCCCTCATGAATGTCTCCTTTGTCGTATCAGTCCTCTATTGTCCAGAATTCAATCGCAGTCTTGTCTAACAATACGAACTTGCTTCCCCTTTACATGCATGTGTGTGTTCTTAATTGCAAAACTCGATCTTCAACATTTAACACTGGACATTACATTTTCACTATATTTATAGCATTTCTTTCTTTCTTCTTTGATAAGAAAGGCTTGTGTTTTGTTCTAACATAATAACGAGAGGTGGTCTTTTTTTAAAACTAAACGAAACGTATGTGGAGTGGAATGCTGAGCACATTATCGTAATTCAGTTAAATATTTTATTGATTCATTTTACACAGAATTAAAAATAATTGAATAGTTAAAAATAAACTTTAAATAATGGGCATTCATTTCATTGTCAATTTTTTTCTCAATTATATAATTTTATCTATGAGAGGTTTTTCTATTTTCAAGCAACACTGAAGTCTTCTGAAGTTTTCAGTTAAGTGAAATATAAAGTAATCTTCATCTCAATGTTACATATTCAACACATTAATGACCAATACTTTTATTATTTGACTTTTAGAATATACATTTTTTTTTAATCCAAATTTTTCTAGTCACTTCTATAATTTCCAGTCTTATTGATTCGAGCCGTGAATCCTTTATCAATTATTTGAAATTCATTTGAATTTTTTAAAAATTATTTTGAATCAATCTGAATTTCTGAAAACTATAATTTTGAATTTTTTTTAAGTAATACCTTATTTTATTTAACTACAACGAAAATGTTCAGTCCCAAAAATTCAAATCAAACCCATTGAATAGAAATTTTAATATTTTTAGACCAAACTTTTCAAATCCCTCATAAATTGGAACCAATAATTAAAATTTTTCTTCCAGCTTCCAAACTTTAAAGCCTAGAATAGGGAACCTAGATCTTTCAGTCAGGATTTTTAAAATTGTCTATTAGTTTTAAACTAAGAAACCTGGTTCCTATATATGATGTTTTTGGAAAGTCTGGAATATTTGAAATTTGAAAGGATCTCTACAAGAAATTTCCATTTTCAAAAAGACTTTAATTAAACTCTCTGTTATTCTTGTTTGTTGCTGCTGTTCTAGAACACTAGCCCACCCTGATGAAAAGTGTACAGTGTCGTGGTATAATGTAAATTTATGTATGTGTGCAGGAAGCAAGTTCTCCTTCGATCCGAGTCTAGACGATGGGCCATCACCCAACGGGTCACGTCGATCCTTAGCAGATACATCCGTTACTTCCACGGCAGATCTCTCTGTATTCAGTTCGGCGACGCGCTCACAGGCCCTCGACAATAGCCTTGACACTCAGAGTAATGTCTCTGATGGTAGTTCAGGTAGTGGCGGTTTACCGACTCCTCGTGCGACGTCTCATCAACCCAGTCCGGACGTCGTTAGAATATACGTGCCCTACACGTCTCCCACTCCAGCTTCGTATAAGGATGATCTTCCTCGTACTCTACCTCGCTCGTTAGAGACCAACAAAATTCGCATTCGCGTCGATCCGGATCAGACGCCCGTCGTAGAAAGTATCAAGCCTTTCGCTCTAGAGAGTCCAGAACTCGAGTTGGATCTCAAGTAACTTGTTAAATCCTTAAAAGATATTCCAATTCGTTATGAAGGCCTTGGCTTCAATCCTTCCCGTCCTTCCGTCGTACTTTGTCTCTTGCATTTATTAGGACCTTGTTCCCCGCCAATATCCACCAAATTAAGCTACGAAGTCCGCTTTGGATCGATTTTATTTTCTGTAATTTCAGAGCTCCTTCCACATTCGAGAGCGATGTTACATTGTTGATTGAAAAGTTCCCTTCTTGAGAGTTTCCAAACTTGCAATCAACTGGGTGAATGGAACAAAAAAAAAACAAGAAGGCACCAACTCGTTAGTATGAGTTTCAAAAACTTGAATAAGCTTTCGATTTACGAATTTTTGTTTTCTTTATCTTATTTTAAACGTCTTTTAGCCTTTCGTTTTAGTTTTAGCTGTTCGCAGTCCTAAAATTCAATTTAAAAAGTATTTCCAGCTTATGGAAAAGGAGAATAAAAGATCTAATTTATTTTGAGAAGAGAATTCTATATCGATAATTCTATATTGATAATGTTAAAACTCAATGTACAATTTACATTCTACTATTGTTCCATCCACTCGTGATTTTGAGTAGAAAAATTTGTTCACAAGATGTCTAGACGACGGGACTGCAGTTGTAATATAGATGCCTGAAAGATTTGCCGAGTATGTGTATTATTGTTAAATTATTCCTGGACGAATGGGTCCGTCTAGTGGGGATTTCAAATTCAATATTAACTAACTAAATTTCTCGAAAGTCAGAAACGCATTTTTGGACCTCAAAAAAATCAAACAAGTCGGGCCGTAAAAAAGAGAGAAATGAAATTCATTACAACATTTCTTCAATTTCAAAAGTGCGTTTTTAACTTCTGCGAGATATTAGCTTAAGTACAATGCATAAGCAAAATTTAAAAGCGAATGAAAAAAAGGTGTCTCAAGTTCGTTGCAAGTCATTTTCGCTTATCAGCAATTTTCTCAGCAAAATAAAGAATTAAATTGATGCATAGGTCATTAACTTTCAGTCTCGTAATAAAAGCAAATTCCTCTTTTATTCAGATGTTAGAAGTTGAAATTGCTTGCAACAAACTTTATTCGTTTGCTTTTTATCCTTTGCTTTAACCAGCGACCCCGAAGAATCCTCATGTGAGGAGGAGAGCCTACAATACTCATATATATAATATATGCACATATACGTGTATATACGCATGTACATACGGCGTATGTGTATATAAATGTCTACCAATTTATTTTGTGAATATTGCGTTCAGACGTGTCATTGTGTACAAGTAGAGCAGAGAATTAAAAAAAATTCTTGTTAGATTCTAAACTAGAGAGTCGACTAACGTAACGATTTAGGTCGTTAAAAAAATCTTTTTTAAATTGGAATTCTCACTCCCAAAAAACTTCTAATGAAAAGAAATATCTGTAATTTCTTTAGACCAAAAAATTAGGATACATTCCTTCATTGTAAAAATTAGGTATTAGGGATGAAATATTTTTTTAGTGTGAATCGATTGTTTATTTAAATTAATAAGAAACATTTAAACTATTTTTAAGCATATAAACATCGGTATTTTTTTTTCATGGAAATTTTTTGAGAGGAGAGCCCAAATTAGGAGATTTTTTTGGACAACTATGTTGATATTGAGAGCATATGTTTGTAATTATCATACACAAAGATATTTTGTTTAAAGAGAATCTCAGCACACGAACTGCATTACCTTCAAGATGGTGATAATCATCAATCATATTCCATTTAACGTCTAAGTTCTCAATGTTCTCAATTTTTAGTTGACCGAAGTTTCATTTAACATATCTACTATCATTTGTACTGCCGTAATCGATATAATTAGAATAAAAGTCTTGTATTCTCCGTGAAGTTAGAGTTTCAAAGTAGAAAAGAGATACATGGATAAAGCAATAATTTAAGTCTGTTAAATCTGGCGTCATATCGTACTGACATGATATTACAATTACACTAGAGCTAGAAAGAGCAGTTGTGCACTGAACTAAATTCAATTTTTCAATTATTATGTCTCAATTGCGATTTAAAAAAATCTTTTTTCAATATTTTTCAAAAATAAATTTTCAAAAACTATCGTTCTTTTTTAAGAAGTCTAGCCAGTTTTCCATGTACTGATATTTATTGCTAATGTAGATAAAATACGCTTTATACTTGTATGGAGTTATTTGAAGAAATGCATTTAAGTTCGGAATGTGCAACCACGTTTTTTTAGTTTCAAAGTTGCGTTAACTTGTTATTAAAAACAGAAATTGTACTCAAAGCGCAAGTGTGTAATTTAGAGTCTTCGAAAAAATCTGTAGGACCGGCGAGGTAAAATTTTGTTGGGTGTGAAGTTTCACTAATTTGCGAGGAACTTTCTCTTTTTTATTATTACTATTAATCAAGGTGAAGCTCTTAGAGTAAATAACTAAATTAAAATACATTTCTCACACTGGGTTGAAATTCAAACTTTCGAATCTGAACAATTTTAACTTTTAATATACTTGAAGAAATATCCCTTAAAATTCGAATCCTTACAAATTGGATGATGTTAAATTTAGAGTACAAATATTCTACAGAGTGAAAACGAAGTTTTGCTATAATTTATTCAACTAAAGGTTTCAATTTTAAATAATTTGAAGAATTCAATTCAAACTTGTTCGCTGGCGCTGAAAATCAGTTTTCCACCCACGATCGCTGATTTGTTCGTTATAGTACCCTAGATATTTTTTATTTAAAATTAAAATGAATGCGTAAGTGTACATTCCTTTAATTCTAAGTATTATTAGGTACGCGTGGAGTAGTATTTGAAATCAAAGAGCCTTAATTTTTCTATTGCTTTTTGTCAAAGAGTATTATATTTGATTCTGGCGTTGTAAATAAATTTGATAAATACAAAATAATTAAACTAGCGTATATTATCTTATCAGTTTTTGTATTGCCTCTGACAATGGAGTTTTTTGAATTTCCCGTCAAATTGCGACTATATTGTACTATGTGCATAGTGACGTTTACCTGAAAGAGTCATTTCTGTATTTAATTATTTAAATAATTAGAGGGATTGAGAAAGAGTTAGTATATTTGCTCAAGGAAAGTGCGAGTGCGTGTAGAGAAAGATCTTACGCATATTTTATAAAATTATAATTTGGAAACAGTAACAATAAATTGAAGCCACATCGATTTTTTGGGTTTCTGAATCGCTTTCCCGTTCCTGTACGTTTTATCTAACTAATTTATAGCGTTTTCAGATATTTTCTAGTTTAGTTCAGCGAAGGCCAAGACTCCCATGCCGGAAATTTGGTAAATATATTTTTGTTAATTTTAGGAATGTTAAAAAGATTACAAATTCTTCAGGAAATTAATAATACGGTTTTATAAAAGTTGTGATAAGTTATACCAATCAGAAATACTGTAATCTGTAGTTTGATAAGAACCCGCTTCCGTTTCCGTGCGGCAGAGAACATTTAAAAATCAGTCTGTCCGTTTCAATTATATTGAGTCCCAACATTTAATTTAATTTCCGAAAAAATCTAATTTCTCTAAAAATGTCCTGGGTAAAAATATTGTAATTTTGCAAATTTTATTCCCTCTGTTAATTATTTTCTAATTCTATTTTATTTTAAGTTGTAGATCAAGCAATTCAGTTATGAAGCAGAATTAAACTACAATTCAATTTCTGGAGTTCTGATCTTTGGAGACCTTCAAGATAGAAGAATTAACAAAGTAGGAGAAAGATTTTTTTCAATAATTGTTTTTTTTGTGTGTTGGGTCTAAAATTGATTTTATTTTTCTAGGTGGCAAGGTAGATCCAGTCGAAGATGGAAGACGAAAGGTGGTGTTGAGCTTATGGCGGCTGCTGCTGGAAATTGTAGGCCGCTAGTATTGATTACGAGCATTAAAACCGCGCAAACTCTCTGGTTGCTGAAAGAATGACGCGTTTACATATGGCACCGACAATTCATAAACGATACAGGTGTGGATAAAGCCGTGGAAATATCAGCTGTATGCTGTTCAAAAGGTGCAATGACGAAGATGAAATTCAAGCTCTTTCGCTCGACTTTCCTGCTACCGTTCGGAATGCTCATTAGTCTCACCACCGGAGAACTTGAGTTCTATCAAGGTCAGTGACTGAACCCTCCTCTATCACTATCAACCTATACTCCAACAGATTCGAGAATATGTCTTGCAATTTTCAAAAGCATCTAATTTTTTAAACATTCATTCAGAATTTATCTATACTTTCCATTTCTTCATTTAAGATCTCAACCCTTGGATGAACTTTAGGGTTTTGAGTTTCTTTCTGTTGTAAAATCGTTGACCTTTGACTCCAACGTAGTTTGTATCCCAAGATCTGCAAAAAATTAATAATTAGGAATTTCCTTTAGAGTAGAGAAAATATTTTTAAAATGATTTAAATTTTTGATGGGTCAGGTTTTTGCTGTCATTGTCAGTTTGGTGAAAAAATTGACTGTCGTTTTGAAAATATTGACTTCTGGATTTATTATTATTTTGTGACGTGGGTTAAGAAATAAATTTGAAACTAATTTCCAATTCAACAAGTCAGACTTAGAAGATTTTTATATTCGAGATATTAATTTAAAGTTATAATTTGAGCTTTTTAAAATATTCATATTTTAAACTGAAATTAGCAATTTTTTAATTTCTAAACTTCGTATGAAAGCAAAACATTTTATGTTTTAGGGAATTACTTCATGAATGAGATTTAAATCGGGGCTTAAGTTGTAATTATTAATAAATGTGGAATTATATTATTAAATCAAATTTTTAAGATACTATCTAAAACGTGCTATAAACAAAAGATTAAAGTTTTAACTCTTAATAGAGCTTTGGAATCTAAATTGCCTTTAATAAGGAACAGAATAAATATTAAAAAATAGTAATTTTTTGAATTCTTGGAAAAAAACTAAATCTCTAACAACTTTTTTCATTATGAAAAGATTAACAAACACTATATCGTCTAATCAGATTACTTATGCACGAACAATCGAGTTTATAAAGAGTATCAAATTTTTCTATTCATTTTAAAATTCATACTTTTTTTGATGGCTATGTTGTCGCTATATGTTCTCTAGTCTTTATTGATTTCTATAGTAGCATATTGTTCAAAGTTCTACACTTTAAATATGATTACAGCTTTATTCTGCAGCTTTCAAGCTTAGAGAATTATCTATTTTTATCAAAATATTCAGAAAGCAAACTTTAATCGCAAAAAAAATGTTCTTTGAAAATATTTTTAAGAAAAGAACTTGAGAATCTTTTCTGAAAGTTTTCAAACTGGTATTAAATACAATTTGAAAGCATGAAATTTTAAAACTTTAAATTTCAAAACAATATAAGAAAGATAAATCAATAGTTTAGACAACGCGCATTTTAATGTTATGATTTCCTAGAGGCAACAAGTTAAAGCAGTATCCTTACAGTAAAACGAGAAAATCAACTCTTGCAATATAAGTTAACAAAATTTTTCTTAGAAGAGAACCTCATTCAAAAAAGTCACTTTATCAAAACGAATCATGTTCCTCTTTTTCTAATTCTGAGGAACCTTAGAAAGACTTTTTTTTATCTTCTCTTTATCATTAAGTAAACGTTTTGTAGCCTCTCTGAGAGCCATTAGCCATTGCTATAATGCTTAAGCTGTCCTTGGGGAAATCAAAATCGTTCTTGTAATTTTATGATTATATGAAACCCTTTCCAATTCTTCTTGATCTATTTTCCCAGAATTCGCAGGATTCACAAACTCTTTAGAGTTTTAAAATCTTTAGTATTCTATACGTCTTTTATTTAATTAATTTTTTAGTTTAAAAATTTAATTCGTAGTCATGAAGATTGGTTTAAATAAATTCTTAATAGGAAAATTTTAATCTTTCAGATACTGTACCCAAGATGTCAGAGGATATTACTTTCGAGCAGCTAGCTAGATATCTAGAGGCTCGAAGCCACCAACAACGTGGAATGCAACATGTTCATTTGCCTTTACATTTGAATCCAAAATCTCACAAAGATCATCGATTTGACTATTTACTTCATAAAGAGAGAGGTGGCTTCGACTCCAGGGAGATTCCTAATCTAATTGAACTGCTGCAGAAACAAAATCTGAATCCAATAGAGTATATTCAGCAGATCCATCGTAATGGTTTATCGCACGTTAGGTACATTCCGAGCCTTGATCGTTATCAAGAATATGATTCTTTCAAGGTAATTATTTTAGAAGTTATGATTTTAACTAGGACTCATTAAAAATGTTTCCGAATTCAATAGATTCAGATTTTGCAACTTTGAATACTTCCAACTGGAAATTCTCAATTTTTTCGAATTGTTCTATTTTCTTATATTTATTATGATTTCCATTTTTGCAAAGTTACAATTTGAAGCCCTTAAAGGAAAAATATTGTTCAGATCGAACGCTTCAAAATTAAAATTGCGTTCAACTCTGAACACTTCTATTTGAAGCACTTAAATTTTGATGATTAGTGATATTTAAAATTATAATATTTGAAGTACTTCAAGTTTATTTGTCCCCAAGAGTGTAAATAATCAAATCAACCGAAGTACTTCTTAGGTACATAGTAGAATTCCACGTAAAGTAAATGCAATAAATTCTTAGCAGGACGCAGAGCTTGAGAAAGGAATGAAGGAGGAGCCATTTATAGATTACAACGGAAAGTACGTCAAATTTAATGAAGAAGGAGAGCTACAGAACTCGGAACGGATAGGACAACACTATGAGAAAACGCCTGAATTCACATTTGCCTTCGGTGAACCAGATCTCAGCGAAAAGCATCCATTTGCTGTAAGACCAAATGATCCTCGCTACTATCAGGAAACGCCGTTTTCACTCTGTAAGATACAATAAAATATGTCATTGATAATCTTATAAACAGGGTGGCGATCATCAGGGAAAATAAAAAATTGATCGTGGAAAAGTCAGGAAATTTTAAAAACGATCTGCAGCGTCCACTTTGCTGTAATAATTATTTTATTAAAAATATCAAAACTAATTAGATTTATTTCTGATTTTTAGTCACCGAAGACGGCGAGAATAATAAGAAAGAACACAAAAGTGTACAACAGTTCGTAGAAGAACCAAAGAAAGTCCTTTCGACGCTAGATGTAAAAATGAAGCAGAAACAAGTCCTTCGGGAAAATAAAGAGGATGATGACATGAATGATCTGCCTGAGCCACACAGGAGAGCGGATAACAATCCTCTAGTTTTATCCGTCGAAAAAGCAGACAACGATGACATCTATTTCATCGGTAGGATTGTAGTAAATTTTGTTTCGATAGAATAAAATAACTGTAAATAGAAGTTTCAATTATATTTAATCGTACTATATTTCCAGCTGTTGTTGCTGGATGCAGTGCAGCTGCAATGTTTGCTTTGGTTTTGGTCAGCTTAACATGGTGCAGGTAATCCAAATTTATAACTCGATTTTGGACTTTTATCTGATTTGATCGTTTGCTTTAACGGTAGAAAACATTTAGTGAACTGTGTAGCAAACTGAACCTTTCAAAATGATTTATTCAAATGGCTCTATCAGGAGTTCCATGGAACTATTTATTTATATTCACATTTTAATAAATAAATATTAGACTCCAACGAGTGGCGAAAGCTGCAGCTGACATTGAATATCCAGCTTATGGAGTGACAGGTCCAAATAAAGACGTATCACCTTCCGGTGATCAAAGGCTCGCACAATCAGCCCAGATGTACCACTTCCAACATCAAAAGCAACAGATTATTGCTATGGAAAAGTAAGCTTAAAATTTCCGGAAGTTATTTCTCTTCAAAAATATTAATTTGTCTTTTTTTCATCATTATTTTTATTTTCATTGACATTCTAGTCGAGCTTCCACGAACCGAGACCCAGGTTCTGTTTCTGAAGCAGAAAGTGATGAAGAAAATGAAGAGGGAGACTACACTGTTTATGAATGTCCGGGTCTAGCTCCAGTAAGTTTCAGTAACAACTTTAAAGTAAGAATTCCTTTTTTTTAATATTCAATCTTGGCAACTTGTTTCTTAATATCACGTTTTAGAGATTTTTTAAATATAAATATATCACTGTAGTCTAGAAATATGACGAGGAAATGTTGCGAGACTAGTTGCGATAATTAGCTAATTGTCTATGGTTAGTTAATTATACAACTTGACGCCGGGTTGTGATTAAAAAAATACTCAACTCAGATAACGACGTCAATAGTGTGATTTTACAAAGCAAGCATGATTGCTAGCAATTATCAAATTAGTTTAAATAAAATCAGTTTTTCTTTTTCAAAAAATAGGTCTCAGTCTTAACGAACAATAGAAAATAAAGTAAGAAGTTAAATAAAAATTTGTAATTTAATTATTGCAGACTGGTGAGATGGAAGTAAAGAATCCACTCTTTCACGATGATCCAACTCCGGCAACGCCTGCAACGCCGGCCCAAGCAAAGAGAGAAGAGGACCATTAACTTCCACGTACGTTTTAGGTTATTGTCTAAATCCCAAACTGGTGTTTAGCTCACTTTTACTTGTCATATCGGAGATCTTTATCCATATATTGACTATATACAATTTTACCATTTATATGAAATACAACGTATATCCTAAACATAAATCACAACAGGACAATGGATTATGATATTTTCCCTCAAATATCGCTTATCCATTTGTCGGACTGATGAAGAAAGATCGCAATTTTTTACCTCATATACAAGCACACCCGCATGCATTTGCAACAACAAAACCACAAAAAAAAACTAAAATTCTATGTTATAACTGGCTCTTCTACACAATGATTAACCACAGTTTGTATTGCATATGAAAGTAAAAGATTGTAGAAGATGTTGAGTTGAAGCTTGTGAACTTAAAACATGTGTGACTAATTCAACAATCACACGACACTGATTTGTAAAAAACGCACGTAAAATTGATCTGTAAACGTCATTTGATTGACGTGTAAACGTTTATTATTTGATTTGAGTAAATTCTGCCTCAAAGTCATACCTCAAAATGCTATCATTCACTTTTGAGAGTTTCGTCGCAAATTTTGCATCGGCATGTATGTAGGCCTATTGCAGAACTTAGAAAAAAAATGTCAAATACGTATCGAGGAGCTTTAGCAAGCTGAGTCGATGTCCACTAGTGGCGTCAATATTAAAACAAATGTACAATTCTTTCTCATTATAAACCTCGTGACAATTTTCTTTCATATTTTTAATTTAACGTACGTATTTTAAAAGACATTCCAAGAGGGTCGGGGTCAAGATAATAGTCCGTAAAAGTGCCAAAGAGTCGATGAATTGATTGTTCGGCGATTAGACGTTTTCTCTGCCTAGGTTGCCCTAAATTTATTGATAATGTCGATAGTTTATTAATCTTTTAAATAATTAATTTGAGCTCCTCTATCGAATCGGAAAATGTAGACAACAATTCTGCAATGAAAAAAGCACTAAAAATCTATTACAAAAAAAGTTTTTGAATTCTGCTTTCTAATTTTTTAATTTTTTTTTAGACTAATATCTATATATTATGGTCTCTATCTTTTCTGATTCGATTGTTATTTAGTTTGCGCTTCCTGATAGAAGAAATATTTTTAATATAACAAGTACAAAACATGTCTCTTTGTGCGAAATGTTAACTGAAGGCTTGATTAGAAATTAAGTGTTACGCTTATTTTTCAGAGAATTTTATAATTGTATTGTCATATTTTTATTATCCCGAATCGAGTGGTATGTAACTTCTACAATCATGTACATACAAATTATTGCAATCAGTGACTTTTAAATCATAATTTAAAATCGTCCAAATTTTTCCTCTTCGAAAGAAATTTCGTTTGTAATTTAAATTATTTTCGTTGTTACAGGATTTTAATTTTTAATAATTGAAATCTGTGTACACTGAAGTCTCAAGTTATGTACCTCTCCTTCATTTTATAGAATTTATGAAGTTGGGTTTGTCTATTTTCTATTTGCTAGTCTAGCTAAGAAGAGTTGCCTAGACCGAGGGCGCTGGTCGCTCGCTCGGTCAAGCCAGTGCGAAAGAGAATCAAAGAGCTACAAGAAAGATTCTTTTTTCATCATACCTAAATCAATGCAAAAGTAAATCAAATTTTCTCCGTTTTTGTTACGACAATTAGTGAAATTTCTTGTACAATTAGCGACTGCACGTAAACGATCGATGAAGTAAAAGGTAGAATTATGTCCAGATCCGAAAATTTCGTATAGAAATCCTATTCAAATGAATGCGAAATCTATCTCTAAACAAGTTTTTAATCCTAATCAATTCGAGCTCTTTCATAATCATTTCGAATAAATCCAAAGAAAGTTTTCCTTCCAACTGATCCGAATAAACTTTTAAAAAGTTTCTTCGGATTCATTGGGATTGAAAATTCGGATTCATTCGGAATAGAAGCTTGCTTAGGATTCATTCAGATTAAAAACTTGCCTGGAGACAGATTTCAGATTCATTCGGATAAGGATTCTATCCAAAACTTTTACAAGACCTTCTTACCTCTTACATCATGGTATAAACGTACTTTAAAAGCTTAGCGTGTAAGATTAATAAGTAAAAACCTCGTGTGGTTCGTGTAATTTTCCTTGATTTTGTTTTACGTGCTCTCTGCGGGTTCATAAAGTTAGCTAAATGGAATCCTTAGATATAGAAAAATACCAATTGAGCGCGTGTATGACAAAAGAGATGTAACTGTAGGAAAATAGCGAAAGCGAAAAGCCGGGACAGTTTCACAGTGCACTTTGCGGACCATGTATTGTATACACGAATATAATTTTAAGTTAATCCAGAATCGCTAAAATATGTTATTTTCTTGAATAACATAATATATATGTAAAATCAGCCCGAAAACAAGTTTGTTACTAATGGAGAAAGAAAGCATTGAATCTTCCGTGGCTGGTTGACTTACTTTTTAAGTGAAAAAAACTCTACACGTCTTTACATACTTCGATAGAAGATATTTTATGAATGAAAAAGTCTATATAGATAGATATATATTATGA
>JAUESH010000040.1:11035044-11045293 GCA_032275165.1 Synergus magnus
TATATGTATGTATTGTCCTAAAGTAAAAGAGAATAGAATTATTGCAAATAAAATACATTAAAAGTTTTCATTCTGTTGGATATCAAGTTTTTGATTCCTTTCATTGTATTTTTGAACGTCGATACTTGAAGAGAAAAATTAAACATTCTAGGTTGTAGAAGACGAAAAGTTTCAAATAAATGCTTCTAAAACATTGACGAGTTTGCTACTGTCATGTTATAACATCTGTACACACTTAAAAATGCAATGCACAACTAGATTTATAATACAATTGCTTTAATTCACAATCTGGAATTATTCTTGTATAAATAGGTCTCTCAATGAAACATATTTTCGAAGTCATGCACTATTTTCTTTGCATGAAGAAACTTGAGGTTTTTATTGGAAAGGCTTGGCCATTTACGATATTTATCGGTCCCGTATAGTAACGCCAGAGCAAACTACTTCCTCGTTTTAATTGGTTGGTTGTTGATAAATGTGCCCAGCAATCCAACCAGTTGGTGTAAATTGGCATATGTGGAGGTAAACCTGCTACGAGCCTAATTAAATACAAAGTTATGAATTATTTAAAAACTTCTTAATTTTTAAATACTTTATTTATAGTTTTCTTATGTGTTAAGTATGAAATAATATTAATTTGAGGATTAGATTAGGATAATTATTAAAATATTACTTACCCACAATTATTAACTGCCATACAATGGGAGACAACTAAAAATGGATACGTGACTGTGGTGGCCAGGAACTGCGAAACAGAATTCAAGATTTCCTATATTAAAGTAACGTAAAAAATGTTTCATTTTTTTAAAAAAACAATTTGACTTCCTGTTGACTGAGAATTCAAAAATTGTATTTAACAGGAGGATAAGCAGCAACTATTCTAATTCTAAAATATTAATACTGTTACTGCAACGGATGCTACTGATTAATTTTAAAATGAACTTACAGTCATAGTAGATGCAGTAAAACTCTTCATTTCTCGGTCCGATATGATGTATTTGTTAATGTAGTAAGTCGAGGTACTAACTATTACTAAAGTTGCTGCATTTGCAATAAGACGTGGCATGAGTCCTGCAAAATACCCAGAGATCCCATTCTCTTTATAAATCTCTACAAAGGATTGTATCAAACCACTGTAGAAAACAAAGAAACGAACATATTTTATTTTCTAAAATTGATTTGACAACTAGATCTTTTAATTTTATAATTTCATTAAGGTTTCTTACTTATATTTTGTTTCGCCGCCAACAAATTGAGCCATCATCCGCAATGAAATAACGTCTAGAGGATGACTAACAATAATTCCTACAACCCTACTTACTAAGTCTCTTAGGAAGTCTTGAATATACTTTTCAGCACTAAAAAAATGATTCTCCTTAGATTCGTATATTATAATTTAAATTAATGCGTAAGTAAAGATAGTTTTACCTTTCTTCCTCTTCTTCAGGCTCTACAGGTTGTCTATTTTTTTTGGAATCGATATAATCTGCGGTTTTCTCACATACAACAGCACTGACTGTATATGCGCAAAGTTTAGGTACGAGGCCTCGATAGCAACCGGTGAATCCATCGACACTTTTAATGTACTTGACTGTAAAATAAAAGAACATTTCAGAGTAGATACAGACGTCCACTGATCAATAATTTTGAATGTAAACAGTATTTATTTATCAGTTTTAAAAGACCTAATTCACAACTATTACTTCACGTTATTATTTCTTTAATTTCAACAAAAACATCAAATCAATTAAAGCAAAACTCATGATTTCAAGTAATGTAAATCAATTTTTCGTATAGAAAATTAAATTAAATAAAACATAGCATATGAGAAGATTAAACTCTGTTATATTCGTTAAAAAGAACAGTGACTTTTTGCTTTTTGTTATTAGATTAAGTTCAATATTAAAATACCAATATGAGATAAAATTTCATAAGTATTAAAAACAACTTACTGTACTTATAGACATTTGGTAAAGCTAGTGCAGGCCTTCCAAAAATTGTTCTCGTCGGATAAGGTGCAATAGGTTCATGTCCAATCTATAAACCAAATTTTAATTTTATAATAAATGTGATAAAACTTCTAAAGAACATAACCTCTCACTTGTCAGTGCGAATAAAAAAATCAATGTCTTGCACCTGTATTAAAACTTTAGCATATTCGATAGGGTGAGATACTGCATTTACTCCTATACGAAGTGCAGTTCCGGACCATAAAGACTCTTCTTTTCTTGAAACCATATTTTCACTAATTCAATCCTTCCTGACTTCGACTCCCAATACTCCCACCGTGTACTTAAACTCATGTAAAACAAGGGTGATTACTGATTAATAAATTAATTTAAACAAGCAAGAAGCATAGCTGAGTAGCCGCAGTGCTGCCAACGCGAGCCCTTTACTCTACTGCGCATACGTCGTAATCGGCATCTGATTGGTTGCTATTCGCGCGCAATTTAAAATGCTAAACAATTTTAAACTGCGCGCGAATAGTAACCAATCAGTTGCCGAGCACGACGCATGGGCAGTAGAATAAGGGGCCCGCGTTATTGGGAGCACTGGTAGAGGGAAGTGCAAAATACAAAATAAACAGCCAATTACAGAACAGCTTTAGATTTCTGTCTTCTCAAGGGTATTCTGTCATTGGCTGTTCGTTTTACGCTTTGCATTTTGCAAATAATAAAAATTGTCAGAAACATTTAATGTAATTATCCGAATATTATAAATAATTACAAAATTAGAATTTCAAGCAGAATTTATCAGATACGTGCATTTCAATTTTAAGGTTAAGATGTTCAAATATGGCGCGTAATTGCAATCGAGTTGTCACGCAGTCACGCGACCATTCGAAATATCCTGTCAAGTTTTTAAATAAAATTAAAAAAAAATTATATATAGAAACACATCTTTCATTATTGTTTGTAAATAATTTTTTAAAATATTTTACACTTTTTTGTACATTATAATGGTATATTATTTTGAGAAATGCTCTCTCAAAGTTCGACACCGGAAGTCGGAACTCAAGTTAGTTTTCAAAAGATGACAGTTGTCTTTCTTTCTATTGTGATTATAGTCCTGGGTTTGCAACGGCGCGAACGAAGTGGCGGCCATATTTTCTCTCGTGGCCTCGATCAAGTCGTGCGGTGGTGAAGCAGTGACAATTTGGGATGAAATTACGTCTAAATCAAATACCGCGTGTTAATTAGGAACAAGTGACCGATGCGATCATGGCCAAGGGGAGTAACAATCTATCCGGAAGGCGGTCACACGGATCGAAGCCCTATGATTTAAACAACGTGAGTACTTTAGCATTGGCATTCGTCTCTGCCTTCATCCCCCCGAACCCCGACCTGGACCGAACCTGTTTTTCTGCAAAAGATTATTTTGTGTCCTTCGTTGATTCAAATTATCCCGTACGAAAATCCTAGCGACCGACAATTTCATTGATATCCATCCTTCTCCTGTTTTCCATCACCATTTTCAGGGAAAAAGGTATTTGTCATGGTACACTCGATGAAAAAGTTGCGCTTGCAGATTCGATAACCTCAATCTTGGCGCGGAGCGAGACAATTTCTTGTATTTCAGGCATGTTAACCTTGAGTCAATCTTTTTGAAAAATACACAAGATGCTTCCCATACTATTTTTTCCGTAAAAATAATTTTGAAATTCCTTTAAATTTGGTTATAATAGTGTCTCTACATGCTGCGAAAAATTGTCGCAGTTGATTGAAATGTCCCAAGAGGGAGAGAGGCGTTTACAACACTCTTGTCAGATTTCCCGCAGTTTTCTGAAGCTTTTTTTAAATTGATTTTTGATAATAATTTACAGGATACATATCAATGACATGATATTATTAAGAGATAAGCTCTAGTGAAAACTTTACCGAATGAAATCTCGGGCAAATTTTCTCATTTTTTATAACTGTATTTAACTGAAAAATGGTGCTGTGATTAAAGAAATATCACAGATTTGTTGATTTATTTTTATAACTATGAATGGTTCAAATAATTATTTTTCAAATTAAATGTCCCTTATACATTGCAAGATAAACTAAAGTATTAGCTTTGGAGAATATTCTGCGAATTTTCCTATTCGGACAATAAAATATTACCACACACGAATTTATTGATTCATTGCGCAATTAGCTTTGACCTTTTTGCCACTTGTAAAAGAGAAAAGTATTTATGCAAAGGGACTTGATCAAAACTGTATACTAATGTCTGAATTTTTCATTAATGTAGAAAGTTAATTTTTAGTTAAAAAATTTAATTGATACAAACCTTTTTTCAACCTTCGTGAAAATCACAATTTAAGGGTGTTGGGTTCAAGTTCTAATCTCAAAATTAAATATCTTCAGTTTACTCAATAAATATTAAGACTATCTTTTCACTCTGTAGATGTCCTCATTTTTTAAATAGAAGTATGATTGTAATGTGAAAAAGTGTTTACTATTAATACTTTTTGCGTAAAACGAATATTACGAATTCTAATCGTTTCACTTATGCAAATAACATTAAAATTATATTTGAGAATACAATTCCTTGGCATACAATACTGTACAATTTGTGAATGTGCTTTTTTTAAAGTAATATTTTGTTAAAAATACTTCAGAAATAACAGAGCATGAAAAAATAAAAATTTGATAATCTAGAGGAAGTTTTTAATGAAAAGATGATAAACCTCCTACTAAAAAGTCTTATTAATTTTATTATTTTATTTATTTGAACCTTTTCTTCCAGTCTTTCGTTAAAAAAGTCGCAACAAAGGTATCGGACCTTATTCCACAACGATCTTGGATCAGCAAGTGGTTCAACAGTTCGGAAGATAATGGAGAGATGTTAAACGACTCTGAAAATACTGAGTATGAGGAATTCGCAGAGGAAGTGCAACAAGCACCGCCAGCAAAGCGTCCACGTATACGAATGGATGTGGTCCATCCCCCTGGAACTTTCAATATTCAACTCAGAAACAAATCTTCTCTCAACAAAGTAGATGGCTCCAAAGAGCAATTCCCTAACCACGATGAAACAGTAAGCTTAATACAATATTTGATAATCTCCCTAGTAATTGAAAGATTCTTATTAACTCATTTAATTTTTTTATTGTAGAATGAGGATTTCCTTGAGCCATTGGCAGCTGGACCCAGCGGTGTTCGTCGCTTAGTATCTTCAACTCCAGCTATCCAAAGCGATGTCAGAAGTGTGTCTTCACAAAGATCAGATCTGAATTCACTTACTCCAATTCAGGACAATGGGGTTATTAACGGAGCGGATGATAATTCTGAATCCAGTGAAAGTACTAGTGGGTGTAGTTCCCTTATTCCACAAAACAACAGACAGGAAGCACCATCAAACACAAGCTTTGCCTCTTCTTTTACTAATAAGAAGAGGTTTACTGATGATAAATTGAACTACAGTAAGCCCAACTAATTTTATTTGTATATTTATTGCAAGTTCTTGTATATAAAACTTTGTCTTCATCCTTTCATATTTCGATTTTTAGCAAATCATCTACAGTCACCAAGATCTCTATTTCTGGACACAAGTACTAGAGATTCCCTTAGTAGTCGTAGACCTAGTTTTAATTCCTCAATAATGAGCAACACACTGGAACGTTCACCATCTCTCTCGTCTCCCTTTTACTCCGGCAATGTAACATTTGGAGGAGCGAACGCCGCTGGTCTTTATAAGCGTGGTCGCACTCTTTTCAACTCTAACAATGAGGTAAACTTTGTAACTTATATTTAATCAATATTTAAAAAAAAATGAATTCTGAAGGTTATTTAGGTTGTTTAATTGTTACGAATTTATTTTTCAGTATAAGCTCAAAGTTCCTAGAAGAACAAACGTCCAAGTGAAACCTTCTAACACTGCAAACGTCGATTCGTCCGGAATAAGTCAAACCGCAAAGAGGATATTGGAGGCCCTCGAACATTTCTCTTCGCCAATTTTGGATGCCAAGAAAATTCCAATTAAGAACGCGACAAACTTGATGAATTCAAGTGGCAGGAAAAGGTCAAGGGAAGATTCAGTCTCAGGATCGCCGAGAGTTGGTCTACGTCATATGACTAGAGAGCTCACTGTGCCGACAGTTCCAGATTTGTTGAAGATCAGAAGGCGGCAACGATTACAAGACACGACGCTTGCTGCAAGGAAAATTGTTTCTGCACACAGCGGACCTCCATTGACAGCGCCTTCTGAATATCGTCTCAGGTAATACTTGTTTCGTCTACCATAAAGTAAACAATATGTATTTTTAATTTTATTTTTTGATCCTCAAATTCTACTTTCTTTTTCAGAACTGATGCGGACGATGATCCCAAGTTCCGTGGAAAGCTCAGGGTAAAATCAAAAACAAATCCACTGGATGAGGACACTGTGGAACCTTTAAATCTTCCCACCATAGCATTGCCCATTTCAACTCTACCAAGATTCGAAATCGCTTTACCTCAGTACACCAAAACAGACGATAGAAGTACTGATAAAGAAAATTCCTTTAAATTTGCTAGTCCCATTAGAGTGACCGACACCACGAAGTCACTCAAATCCATCAACGATTTCACCTTCAGCAATCCACTCAATGCCGCCGAAGAAGTGGCGAAAGGTCTGTCCAACGACTTGGAAACCTCAAAAACGATTAGTCTCGACTCAAATACATCCATCCTTAACTCCTCGTCCACACCAAACTTCATGTGGTGTAGTTCGACTGCACCCAGACCGAAAGAAAGAGTGAAAACTAAAGAGAAAACTAAAGAACCGACCGTGTTGGGTGTTGCTAGTGAACTTAAGTCAGGAAGCGTCAATGACTTCTTGAGCGAGCTTCGCAAGAAGACGGAGGAAAGTGAAAGTGAAAAGAACTCTACTTCAGACGATAAAAGAAAATCGCTTGAATCATCGAAAGAGGTCGCAGTTCTAAATTCAATACAAAGCCGCAAAGAGAGTTGGGAATGTAGCGAATGCTTGATAAGAAACGACAACACTACGCATTGCACTTCCTGTAAAGCTTCCAAACCCGGACTCAAGGCTAAAGAAACGCCTCAAGTCTCTAGAGCCGACACTTTTCAACCTAAACCCGTCGAAAACGATTGCTTCGGTTCTCAATTCAAATTGTGCACTGACCAATGGGAGTGCAACGCCTGCATGGTCAGAAATAAGCAATCGGAAGAGAAATGCGTTTCATGCACTACTCCAAAACCCGCAACTAAACCTACTAACTCTAAACAGGACTCAGATCTTTTGAAGAAGTTCAAACCCGCTGGTGATTCGTGGGAATGTCCAGGCTGTATGGTGAGAAACAACGAGAACATTATGACCTGTCCCTGCTGCAACACAGCTAAATCTTCGTCCAAAGGAAGTCCCAAAAAGGAAGTCAGTCAAGGTAATAATTTACTATTCAACAACATATCCATGGAAGGATTCAAAGCACCGAAAAGCACCTGGGAATGTCCTTGCTGTATGGTTCGAAATGCAGACACAGCAACTATTTGTCCCTGTTGTAAAGCTGCTAAACCAGGAACCAGTAACGCCAGTCTCAAGAAACCAGGAGAAACAACGCAAGAATCCTTGCAAGGATTTGGAGACAAATTTAAGAAGTCAGCCGGCGCATGGACCTGCGATTCTTGTTTAATTTCAAACAAATCTGAAGCCACAGAATGTGTCGCTTGCACTACCGCGAAGCCAGGAACACAAAAATCGACTTCGAGCAGTGGATCATCCTCTCTTCAGTTTAGTTTCGGTGTGCCACCTAAAGATAGCGGTTTCAAATTCGGCATCGACAAAGTCGACGCAAAACCTGCAGAATCTACAAGTGGATTTGTCTTTGGGAACAAACCTGTTTCTGAAGTCACGAATGTCGAACAGTTTTCATTTGGAATTCCAAAGGCTGACAAAAATACCGAAGCGCCAAAACCTGCAGGATTTACTTTCGGACAGAAGAATACCGAAACCGCAACTGGCTTCCAGTTCAAGAGCTCTGATGCGATAACAAATGCAGAAAATAAGTCAAGCGAAAGTGACAAACCAGCTTTCACTTTTGGAATTCCGAAAGTAGATGAGAAGAAAACTGAGAGTACTGATAACATCGAAAAAGTTGACAAGACTGAGGTGGTTGAGAAGTTCTCTTTTGGAGTTCCTAGCACTCCAGCAATTCCAGCAACTACGAATGCCTCTGTTTCTGGTTTCAAGTTCGGGTCACCCAACTCTAAGAGACCAGCAGAAGATGAACCACAAGCGAAGAAACCAACTTTTGGAGAAGCGGCAATACCTTCTGTTCAGACAACTTCCACGACAATAGCTTCTCCCTTTTCCTCGTCAGTGACAACGAGTCAAACCATTAGCTCACCATCAAGCTTTTCGTTCACATCTAAAACCAGTGTTTCTGCAACCACAGCTTCACCCGCGACCACAACGACGGTAGCATCGAGTCTTCCACCCTTCTGCAATTCCACCTTCAGCTTCTCGGATCAGAGTAAAACAGCACAACCTGCGACCTTACCCAGCTTCGGAGTTCCACCTGCAAGTGGTCCAACCTTTTCCTTCGGTGGAAACAAACCTGCCGAAACTACAACTGCTACAGACAAGAAACCGCCTCCGTCTTTCCCTAGCACAACATCAGCTCCTATTTTTGGATCATCAACTACACCCTCACTCTTTGGAAACAGCGAAGCGAATCCTCTTTCAGCGTTTGGAGCTGTAGAGAAGAAGACACCACTTTTTGGAGCACAGGAGAATAAACTTCCACCCTTCAATGAATCCGAAACGAAAACTCCTCCGTTCGGGGCAACTGATAAAAGTAGTCCCGTCTTCGGAAACAGCAATAAAACCTCGGTTTTTCCAGCAGCAACTGCATCTTTTGGAACTTCGTCGACGGCATCGCCTTTCGGTAACTCGGCGCCCCTTTTCGGTAGTGGTTCTACTGCCAGTTTTGGTACGCCTGCGACCTCGAATGCCTTTCCGGCATCGAAACCGAGTGATAGTGACAATGCGGCTCCAAGTACGAATTTATTCACTTTCGGATCTTCTCAACCAGCGAGTGGTGGATTTAACTTTGCTGGTGGAAGCTCTGCTCCATCGACTGCTGCACAGAAACCCGCAGTGTTTGGCTTTGGAGGAAGTTCGAACACAACACAGGCTCCAAATACTTTCGGAGGAAACTCGTTTAGTGCGACGACACAGGCTACACCAGCCCAACCAAGTTTCTCGTTTAATTCTCCAAAACCGGAAGCGCCTTCAGCTTTTGGACAAAGTGCACCTTCGGCGACGCCTTTGTTTGGAGCAGCACAACCTACGCAGTCTGGATTGGGCCAGGGTCAAACACCTTTCTCAGCAGCAGGGGCTTCCAATGCAGCGTTTAGCTTCGGTGCTGCGGCACCTACCGCGTCATCTGGAGGATTTAATTTCAGTGGAATGGTACGTTTATAATATTTTGAGTACCCCCCTTTCTCCGGAGATAACTGTATATTATTTCATTTATTATTATTCATTCGGATAAAAGTCGAAACGTATAAATCAGATTTAAAATATTACTAGGGATTTAACCCTTTGCACTCGAGCGGCACCGATACGGCGCCCTTTTTCGTTCAAACGAAAAAGGCTCGAGTGTAAAGGGTTAATAGAGTTTGAGTTTATCTTATAAATCCAGAAAAATTCTTCTTATTCTCAAGACTCTTCAAGAACATAAAATAGAAATAAAAATATTAAATGATGCCCTTTTCGAAGCACGTTCTCGATAGACTGAAATTATCAGTGGAACGTCTCAGAGTTAGTTTCATATATCGTCATTTTTCTAATCCTCTAGCACAGAAAATTTGGTAACAATTACCAAATTATAGTGGCTACTCAAGGGTTTTGAATCCAAGTTCTAATCTTAAAATTCTATGTCGTTATAAATTCTATATCATTTTTGCTTAAAATTAAACGAATCAATTTTGAAGTTAGGTTTTGAACTCTTCGTTTTACGCAAGAAGTATTATTAGTAAGCTTTTTTTGGCTCTATAGATATAATGCTATTTGGAAAATTAGTTCATTTACAGAGCAAAAATATATCTAATTCCAGAGTGTCTAGCGGACCGGGAAACCGGGAAAAACCCGGGAATTTTATTGGACCGGGGAAAAACCGGGAAAACCCCGGGATTTTCATTTATGACCGGGAAATTTTCGTATTTTATCGAAAAATCGCCTTTTTCTACTTTTTCTACTACTAATTTTTTTCTACTATTTCTACTTTTTTCTCTATTTTTTCTACTTTTTATATTAT
>JAUESH010000040.1:11051520-11103485 GCA_032275165.1 Synergus magnus
CGGGGGGCGCTACGGGAGGGGGAGCAACCGTGAACCCGGAACTGAAATGGTCGGTACAGAATCGGCAGTTGAGTGTAATTTGAATTAAAGCTGTTTTCAGAAGGGAGAGAAAATTGAGGGAGAAAAATTTTTTGTTTCATAAAAATATGTATTTGAATTCTCTTAATCTTGTTTCTGTAAGCTGTACTTTTGTATTTTTAACATTTTCCATTAATTTGTTTTTTTTTTTTTTATTATTTTTTTATTCTGTACACATAATTATAAAAGAACGTCAGTATTAAATTGTAGAAATGATTTTTTTTTTAGTTTTCTTTAATAACCTTTTCTACAAATTTATCCGTCGGCAGTAAAACTAAAAATTTGTATTTAATATGTATTTTTAGAAACCTTAAAAGAAATAAAAAAATTTTTAAATATTTTTTTGGTCTTTTAACCATTAATTTATTGAATTTTCAACAAAATTTCTTTGATCCTTTGATCTTTGTAATTTTGTCATAAATTGATTTTTCAAAATGAAACAATTTGAAAAATTACCGAGAAAAGTAATTTTAAAGTAGTAGCAAAATTATTTTTATTAAAGAATTATTACTCAAATGATTTAATAATACAAAGAACTGGATTCTTTTTCTTCTCTTAAGTAATTCGTATAGGTACCTTTTTTTTTATTTATTCCGTATTACCATCAAATTAACTTTTACTCTTTACAGTCCCAACAACCAGCACCGAACAATCCAGCACAACCGAATAGTGGATTTAATTTCAATGCTCCCAATGCAATGTCGTTCAACTTTACGGGAGGAAACGCACCACAAGCGTTCAAGTAAGTAAAACTTATTATACGATCAACGAACTTATCTTAGTGAAGTTCCATCGTAATTATACAAATTTTAAGGGATAAAATGTTTAAGAAATTCATATTTTGTCGCCAAACAGGGCTCCGCCCATTTTGCTATGCTATTCCTCGAAAACTCAATTAACTCCGTCAAACGATAAGTACGAAATATTTTGTAAAAAAAATGCTGTTGGTGGATCTTCAATGTTACAAGCAAAAGTTTAAAATAAAAGCGCGGAGTCATCTCTTGGGAATTACAACAACGACTAAAATTGCTTTCCATTTATTCACAGTGCTACGCCACAGTTGCAACAGTCTCAACCCCAACGGAAGATCAAAACAGCCAGGAGAAGAATGACACCTCGATAGACGAGGCATCACTAAGATTCGGCGTAAATTATATGTGCGGTCAGGTGCGTGTATTCTTCTGTATCCGCGCCTACAAAACTCCCTCATAATGGATCTGCTTTTTTCGCAATGGACTTAACAAAGATCCTGGTTTAACCGATCGCATCGAGTTGGTGGTACGCCAAGCAGTTTTTGTATTATATTTATGTGCTGATGACTCGTGCTTGTGAGTACAACCGCTTGTGTTCCGGAACAAGAATGAGAAAGAAAGAGAGAGATAGAGGGTGAAAACGAAAGCGAGAGCTAGAACCAGATATAAAAAAAAAGAAAGGGAAAGAGAGATAAGGGCCAGATACGAACGAAAGTATGCTAGATTGAACAAGAGAGAGAATTTTGTAAATTATAAATTATTTAATTATATTATAGCAACAGACGATGTTTTGAGATTGACGTACGTAAAGCCAGTTTAGCCGTAAAATGCTACGCAGTGTCGAAAAAGCATAGTGACCACAACCTTGCCGCTAACGGAACTTGCGATAAGAAGATTGAGTGCACCAATGTGACAAAGCAAACTTGGCCGATTTGCTGAAATGGTGTCATTTCTTGTTTTCAAGGACACCCTAAAGAACTGCTACGAGATTCAAGTGCAATCAACGTAGCGGGAGAATCACACCCTGCTCAGGTAAGTATAAGTCCTTCATACTGCTCGCGACAAGTGAGTTTTCGCTTTCGGGAAAATGATTCATAATTTCTTCCCCTCTGTCTCGTGACCGTTATCGGACCTTTTGTTTATTATTTTGACTGATCTGTGATTAATGCTCTGTTCTTTACCTCTCGTACACGAGACAGCTCGTCTGTACAGTTAGATTTCAAGTTTAAACGTCGAGTTTGAAAACTCGAAATTTTAACACATGGACTTTTCTCAAGTCTCGAAAGCGCTGCTCCTCGAGGGGAACAGGAAAATCCTCTCGTAGTCTGTGTATTTCTAAATCCTTCAAGTTGTGAGTACCGTGAAGTGACTGTATATCAGTGGAATTCCACTAACATGTAGGCACATAAACTCAGAAAAAATTTACTATATTATATATTATATATTTTAGCTAGGATCTCGGGAACGGCTCTACAAAAACTCTGTAGCGCCGATCCGCGGATGTTGTAACATATACGTTATCGAAAATGGCATTCGGACAGTACAAAGACACGATTACGGGAAGTTTCCACTGTTTACTCGAAATTGTATATTTTTTTTATATCTACCTAGGAAATAATCCTATAAGAAAATAATTACTGAATGCCATTTTGCTAGGCTCGTATCGTCGATTAATGTAAGAATGCTGTGTATTTTATCATAGAATGAGTGAAATTAAAGCGTCGCGACAGAAAAACGCGCTTAAAAAATACAATTCAATTATCACGGGGCTTCTAAAAACGAACTCTTACTCTTGTTTAAAATAGAACAGAATTGCAGAATTGCCTGCTGATTTATTAATTGTCTTTTAACTGAAGTTCCTTGTCAAGGATACAAAATATTATTCATCTCGGTGATAAGTAGGGTGTGTAATGTTAACTTTGTATATACTGCACATTAAAATGTGGGTATTCCTTAATATCAAATGACCATTGCTATATTTAAATCTTTCTTTTTTTCGCGTCGTATCCAACGCTCATAATTTACTTAGGCGTTATTGTGTCGTTCATGATTATAATCAACCTTTATACACTTTTATTATATTTCATTTAATATAGGAAAAACTATTTCAGTTATTTTAATTTTTAGCTGCGGCGAACAAAAAAAAAAGGAGTAAATAAGGTTGCATATTGTTACATTCATACGATATAAGTCGATCTATATATCAATATGATACGAATTTAGTTAATTTGAATAAAGCTTTACTTGTAAATCTCAACATTTTTTTTAAGTTTATGTTAAATCCCATGGAAAACAGTGTTATAAAATTTCGGTTTGATTATTGTTTGATCGATTTCATCCAAAAGAAATTACATTCTGATGAAAAAAAAAAAGTACTTTTTTGATATACTTTGCTTCCTGAAATATTTGGAAGTTGTCAGATAATTCATGTAAAATTTAAATCTTCTATATTTTTTTATTTAGATTGATATTTTAACTGCAGTAAATACTGTCTAATATTCTGATATTTAGAAAGTTATTTTATATACAGGAATTTTTATCTTGTTATATAGAATTTGGAATTTTTAGGCCTTGAATTCTAGAAAAATTAAAAAAACTATTTTACATTATTTTTACTCAAAAACTTTTCATGTTTATAAAAAGAAACTTTAAATTAAATTCTTTGCATCAACTCAGGTATTTTTTAACCTAATTCAATGTAAGAAAGTTATTTTTAGTTAGATAAATTACCTTTTTACGTAAAATTTAGATATTTGTCAGATTTAGTTATAAAAGTTTCGAAACCACTTCGAAAATTTAAATTATTTACATAAAGTTAAAACCTTTTTTTTTAAGTTTATCGCAACTTCATCGCATTGTCTATACGTTAAATTAAGTAGGAGAATTTTCTGAAGAGAATAATTCTTTTCTGAGGAATCATAAAAGTCTTTTCAAAAATTTCTGTATATATTGTAAAAACTAGAATTAATTTTGATTATCAAATTGTAAACACAATATCATGAAAGTTTTATTTAATATTGAAGTTTTGAATTATCTGGACAGTTTAAATTGGAGAAATGTAATTGAAGATCGATAAATATTTCATTTTTTAAAGCAATTTTAATCATTAAATTGGAATTTCTTTAAATTTATTTCCTGGTTGAAAGCATAGAATGATTCTTTTTCCTTAAACAATCCAAGTTGAAAATCTCTTTGTTTTTCTTTTATTTTCATGGAAATTGGGAAATTGTGAAAACGAAAGACATTAACAAAATAAAGTAATCTTTTTGAAAAGAAACTTGCAGATTTTGAAATTTAACGTGCAAATGCAATCCTTTAAGTGATTATAATTAATGGAAGACTTAGGATCTAAGAGAAAGAAATTGGGTGATGGAGAGAGTCGCACACATTCTTTTTAGAAGTCCCAGAGGCAGAGAGTAGTTAGGCAATGTGTAGAGGCGTTCGACTCGAAAGGTAAGAGTCGTTCGCCTTCCACTTCTTATTTAAAATTAAGCTAGCTGTAATGTTATGTCTCTAGTGTTGGCTTAATTCATATTGACAGTGGCCAAAAATAACTCTGCACACGACTCACCCTCTGCCATAAAAAGACATCTAGGTACGAAAACATTTTGTTAAACATTGTTCTGTACGTTGTTGTGTAGTTTTTAATACTTATGATTTCGAATCTTAATCGCCTCGCCCCACAAAGAAATCTCAACTTTTTAAAACAATTCACTGAAGAAATCAAACTTCAAAAAATCAAATATAATGAGAAAACTTGTATCTATAAAATTTCTTGAAAAACTCGAGTCTAAAAATGAAGTGCAAACTGAACTAGGAAAATTTCTTTGTCAGGCTGATGGAAAATCTCGGGAGCTCGAAAACTTTTTTTTTGTGATCTGCTCTCGCATCGAGTACTCTGATAACTAAAGGGAAGTTATTTAAATTTTATAAGTTATTGCTATTGGGTTGAAGTTTCAGACGTCTAGTCTGACGAATATTTTTTATTTTATTTTTTTTTTACACTTGGATTAAGATAAAAAAGTTCCCAAAACCATTTTATTTTATTTTTATTTACCAGCAGTTTACCTGGCGAAACTTTAAAAGATTTCAGAAAAATTCATGGGATTTCAAGTGCTTATGGGGGATTTTAATGGATTTCAAAAGAATTCAAAAGATTTTCAACAGATTACAAGCCATTTAACCTGATTTTAAGGAAGTTCAAGGAATTTGAGGAGGTTTCAAGATTTAAACGATTTCAAGATATTTTAAATGATTTTAAGGATTTAGTAGGGATTCTTGAAAACCCTTAAAATTTTACGAAAATATTCGAATTCTCTTAAACTTCCTTGAAATCTCTTCAAATTCCTTCAAATTTGTTAAAGTCAATTTAAATGCCTTGAAATATTGTGAAATCTCTGAAAAAACCTTTTGATAACTATTTTCAACTCTTTTAAAAATCCTTTTGAGTCCCTAAAATCAATCAAAATCTCTTAGCATCTCGTGACATTTTTTAAAATCCTTTAGTCTTTTGATTCCTTGAAATTCTTTAAAATCTCTATAAATTTCTTAAAATCCTTTAATAATTTTTAAAATCTTATGAAATCCCTTGAAATTCTATGAAAACTCCTAAAATCCCGGGCAACGCTGGATGAATTTCTGCTAGTAAATAAATAGAAATTTTAGTTTTTGGAAACTTTGGAAAATTTTTGTTATTGATATTTTTATTCCTATAAATCTAAAAAAAATCATCAGAATAGACGTCTGAAACTTCAACCAAATGTTATTGCTTCCAGAATACCAATATTTTTTTCTTATATGTGTCTGGTTAGGATTTTGAAGTAAAGATTGTTTGGAGGTGCAAGTTACAATTAATATCAAATTTCCAAGTCTTTTGATACATGGGTTTACACCTTCATTGCTGACGACCTTTACTTAATGTCCTGAAAGATGATTTTTCAGTAAAGTTTGCGAATCATTCTAAAAAAATGTCGAAAATGAGTCGATGGTAAAGTGAGGCTGCGCTGAGTTTTGTATGTGCTACTGTCTTACACCGTGAACATTCTCTGGCTAGGCTGTGTCGTCCGTAAAAGCCTGTCTCTGGCAGGTGAGAAGAATTTCCAAATTGATCGATATGCGCGAACTGCATATCGCATTTTTACTAAATCTTTATGGCCTTAAAAAAGCGCATCACGTGCACGCGACGTTGAATCATAATCGACTGCTCGAAGAAGCGTATTGGAATTGTTTTGTAGCATTTTTTACTCTCCATTGTAATACGTTTATAATATAGAAACTTAAATGAAAAAGTCACTCAGAAACGAATAATAAACACTAACGCTGTAAATTTTCCACTCTTAAAGACTTCGGTGACGAAATTGAAAAAGATCTTGCAATTCTGGTGTTCTGAAGTGTTCTGAAAGCAGAGTATCTGATAATTTTGACACCGAAGATTTTGTAATTGGGTTGAGTGCATCGCATAATCAGAGGCCTTATTATGATCTTAGAGTCGATCGAAACGCATACGATACTGAATCAATACGAATTTTCGCAAAGGGTGCATCGATAGAGCACTATTCATATAAAAGAGAGTTTGTTATGAAATAAATCCAATGACTGATTGTAACTAATTAAAGTAATATTTGGGAGAATGTTCACTGTATGCTTCCGGTGCTGTGGAAGACGCTGAAGCGTCTCCGCGAGGTGTAATGGTACATAACGTCTAAAAAAATTGACTGATGTTTCTCGACGGGATTGTAATTATTGTAGTAATTATTATTATAGTGATAATTTGTTGACTTTGTAAATTAATTGCGTGCCACCTACAATCGCAGAGATTGAGCGACGTTATTTCTTGTGAACTAGTTTTATTTATTGCGAGCGATAGCCGCGAGAAGAATTAGAAAAAATGGAACTTTCAATCTTCAAAGTTGACTATCGATGCATTTAGCGCAATGAGGGTGACGATTAGAAAAAAAAATAAATCCTCGTCGAGAAACACCACGTTATAAAGTACTAGATTAATATTATTATAATTATTATTCTCACCATTATCCTTCTCTGTACTGATAATGTTTTCCGATACTAGAATGTACGATACTACCAGTTAATGTCGGACGTTGATTATTTTTCGTTAGTAATTTTATCATTTAGTCAGAAAAGCCACTGATTTTTAGGGAAAAACAATTACCACCTAGCGTACGGAGGTTTGGACCAAAGAATTTTGCAATCCTTGCACACTGACGTACGACTTGTTCGCAGGTCCTTCTTCTATTTTTGCTTTCCTTTATATACTGTATGTGTAAGTACGACGTGTACAAATCGAATAATAGGAATATAAAAAATTGCGCTAGCGTAATAGAAATTCTTTGGATCATACCGTAAAAGAAGGGATAAAAAGAAAACAAAGAACGGAAATTCGAGAAAGAAAAAAAATGTAAGAAGTTTAATAAATTGCGCTGAAATACCTGGATGTATTTCTTCTTTTTTTAACAATTTTTTTGTCTTCAAATATGTAATTAATATTATGTTAATCGACGTTTCTTTTTTTCATTTCTCTCCAATTTCTGTAAGTAGTCGACTCACTCTTTGACAGTTCCTCAATCAAATATACGATGCGTGAGAAGTCGATATTTCTGTTTATTATCTATTATACTCCTCATTCTTCTGATCCTTATATTATTTTTATTTTTCACAGTTAATATGTAAATATAGACTAAAAATATTAGTAATTTAGTTGTATTAAAAAAAAAAGTTTAGAAATTTTCTTGTGGAATTATAAATTCAAATTTTTAGATATAATAAAGTTCAAAACCTTCTGAATTAAGTATAAGCATTTAAAATTTAAATTTAAAACGTTGTACGAAAGGATAAATGTAATCTAATCTTCTAAAACCGAAAATTACTAATAAAATAATAAAGTAGTATTTTATCTAGTGAAAATCTGGATACGTATGGGCGCGGAAATAAATAATCAAGATCATTCAGTTTAAACCTTATATTCGGAAATAAAAGCTCAATAAATACTGAATACAGTGACCAATTAATATTTTTCACTTGCCACAAGGCCTAATACCAGTGCTCTGCATTCTCAGTTGAAAGTCGCATAAAAGGAAACTTCGTAGAAAATAAGGACGCACGTCAATATTGCAAAAGACATAAAATTATCGTGTAAAAGCACTCGTATAAAAAAGACGTCTACTTCTACCATAAGAAATGCGCTTAAAACCTTATTCGCACGATGGACTCTCTCTCGTTAAGATCTGTTATTTACAATATCATTACTTCTGTACTCTGTACAAGATAATATGTACATGACGCAAGGTCAAATGGACGAGAGAGTCGAGAAATGAAAACGAGAGGTCTATGAGAGCACACACGCGCGATAACAGTTGTAATGAAGAACTGTATTAAAACTTGTGGCATGACTTTTATTTCGAGATTTACAACAGAACCGATGATCATTCAACTATCGTTTAAAATGCCACTTAATCATGGGATATGAAACATTGACACGTATATAACATAGGTAATACAAGACGATGTGGACAAGATCAGATATACAATTTGGTACAATTCGAAGTAAATTGTTTCGCTTTTTTTTCTATTTACGTGTTCTTTTTTTTTTGTGTCGTGACTGAATGTGTCTTGGATAGGCCGCACAGTCTCGGAGAGGTGCGCATTCACTAATTAATTATTATAAGACTCATTGGCTGTCACATCGCTTACAGCCCGAGCCCCTCCGGACAGCCCAGTCATTTTCACTATTTATATCACTTCTATCATTGATATTATAATTTAGGTACAATCTTAATTATTCAATATTAATGAGAATATTAATTAGTATGTTTTTATTATTTTTTCATGAATTAATTATAGGTTGTAATAATTATTTTATAAAGTCCCTTACACTAAGAATCATCAGACATGAAGGAATTTTGGGATTTCAGCTCCTCTAGCGTCCGAATTTGCTGACGAAGGAACAATATCCTGCAAAAGAAGCACTTATTAATATCCAACATATAAAAAATATTTTAAGTTTCCTCCGTAATTTGGACTTGCAATTTTAAATCAAAATGAATACTGTTAGAACTTATTCCCACAAATTATGTGTTCAGTTTACAATTTGAACAAGTTTAGAGGATTGATAAAAAGTTGGAAGGTCTATAGGCTCTGAAGGGTGTTGAATTCAAGTTCAAAGTTCAAAATTTGAGCTTTTCACTTTCCTTAACAAATATTATATGTAATTAGATCATTTTTTCGCTCTAGTGGTGGGCTTCTAAAGTATAGTACACTCTTCAAATTTAAATTGCAAACAAAAAAATATTAAATTAATGAAATATCGAAACTCACCTCTGTTCCTGTAACGTCGCTTGAATTTCCGTCAACCTGACTAAAGATCGCGCAGTTTTTAACTCTGCCGATACGCGTGTGCATTGTAAACTACCCATTGTATGTGCTTCTTCGCTAAGCTTTTGCGCCTGAAACCACGAATAAATAAACCAAATGTAATTTGTAATTTTATATTCCAAGATACTATGAACAATTTGTCCTTCAGAAAAAAAAAAGAAGAATGAAATGAAATCAAGTACCTGTTTTTCCAGAATGTCCGCAGGAAAAGCACGCACATGTTGTGTCAAGTCCTCTCGGTAATGATTTGCAAGCGAAGGCGTAAGGGAAGGCGTAAGAGGGGGTTGTACTCTGGACAATGCCTGCAAGCCGCCTCCATTGCCTAAACTTCCTAAGCTTCCTAAACTTCCTAAAGAACCTAATGTACTTAGCCCTTGTAGCGAACTGAGTCCTTGAACAATGGAATTTGTTGCTCCAGGACTTGACACTAAACGTTTTTAATTAAAAAAGAACAGTATTAATATTTTTTGGTAAAGCAAGTATTCTAGGAAAGTTAGTTTCTGGAATTTGTCCTTACTTTTTCGAACGTCGATGCAGTCCTGAGTCTCAGAATGCGTGGGAGTTGGTGGTCCCTCGCTAGTTACATTTCCACTGGTATCCACTTTTAGTGGAGCCATCACATCATTTGCACTGTTGAGTCGGTCACGGTCTCGATCTCGGTCTCCACTTCCGGATTGCTAAATTATTTCTCATATATTATTTTATTTAAAGAACTTCAAAGTTTCACTTTAGTCAATCTAGAACTTTATCATTCTTTCTCACCTGTCTAGACAACATAATCGCCGTTTGAATTGTCTGAAGAGCCTTTTGAGGTGTGATGTCAGGCTGCTCTTTGTGGCCCGTAATTTGTGAAAGAATCCTAGGTAAATTTGCGAGTGACACCGGCGGCCCCGGAGCATTACTGTTTCCATGTTGTTGCGTTGGGGAACTTAATTTTGTGGGTGCTTGTGGTGTTATTGAAGGATGTGATGTTAACCGAGGTAACGCTGAAAAACATGGAATAGATATATATATATTAGAAATATAGAAAAGTAAACCAAAAGATTAACATAGAAGCACAAGGTTGGCGCATTTTTTATGAACTCACCAGTAGCTAAAAGTACCGGTCCTTGAGGCATTTGATCGTGAACACTAGACGTTAAAGCTTCTGAGGTGGGCGTGGAATCGCCGGGCGAGATATCCATGTCCTGGGCTTGACGTTCCACTCCCACCTCCTCCCTGCAGGTCTCTCGTTCCCTTTCTCGCTCCCTTTCTCGTTCTTTTTCTCTCTCTCGTTCTCGATCTCGCGACGAGATATCGTCTCGACTACTGTTCCCACCGCTGCTACCACATGAGACCCAATATTCGCGCTTTTCAGTTTGCCGCGAGGATTTGCCATCTCGCACACCACTGCCACCACCGCTGTTTGATCGCGAGTTGGAATGTTTATCATGACCTGCAAAAAATTAGTAAAGTGTTAGTAAATAAAGAAAATATATTAATAGAGAGGAGGATATGACAAAAATTACTTACTTGACCTGGAGGAGTAGTCATTGGATTGGCGTTGGCGACTATCTGTCCGAATAATCCACTCTCTTGGTTTCTCCCATTGTGAAACCTCCGTTTTGCAGTTGTAGTAATACTTCTTTCCCGATGAACTCATATGCTCGGACCAATCGCCGAACCTAGCCGTTCGTTCCATGGCTCCTCCTCGTTCATCGCCACGTTTATCCTAAACATAAGATTTATGATTATTTTCAAATTTTCTCAATAATAATTTACAACTGTTTAAACTCAGCAATTGCTTAAAAACTAAATAATAATTTTTAAAACTGACTTGACACGAATTGTGTGTCGGCTTCCGCTGTGAAGACGATTCTCTAGACGAGTTTGAAGATATTTTTATGGGATGCAGTATCTACCGAAAAAGAAATGAAATATTATATATTTATATCCTTTATTTGCTACACCAATGAGAATTTGATTAATAAGACGTTAAGAATATTAATAACAGAGAAAAAATTAGTGAAATATCGAAAATCGTAGAGAAAAATGAGGTAGAAGAAATTCAAATTAAGAGTATTGGATCCAAGTTCTAATCTCACAATTTGATTTCGTCATTTTCCATTTTTTCGTAAAATGAAAAGATTAAATTTCGAGCTCTTCGTTTTAAGCGAAAAATATTAAAAGTAAACATTACTTCGCTCTATAGCCATACGTACTTCTATTTCCAAAAATAATGAATCTACAGAGCGAAGATACCTATACCTAATTCTAACATTTATTGTGTAAAATTAAGAGCATACATTTGAGGCTAGAACTTGCATAACTTGCACTCCCTTAAAGAAATCTGTTATAAAATATAGGAAATTGCAAATTTTCGACTTTAGCCTTTCAATTTAAAAAGTCCAAAATTTTAAGTAACTTTCAAGCACTAGGACCACTAATAAATTATTCTCTAGTCCTTTAAAGAAACTTCATTTTTTATATTTAAATTTAGACAAAAACGAAATGGATAAAGTTACTTCAACAAACCAAATTCAGAGGAAAAAAGAACTTAGTTCCATTTTTAAGAATTAATTGAACACTCACCTCTCCACTGCTCCTATCATGATTGGTCCTGTGTTCCGAATCTCTGCTTTCGCGGCTCCTCTTGTCTTTTGGAGATCGTGCACAATCTACACATACGCAAGCAAGAATTTTACAGCTGAAAACGTTAAGACACAACACTGTTTTTATATTGAAAATGGAGTCGTCCTTTTTTAAATTATAAATGAAATCTTCAATTTAAAAAGGAAAACATCAAACGACTTCCAGTAGAATTATTATAGATCGATAGAATATATAAAATGCAGAACTTTAAGGGCACGTGTTACTTGCCATATGAGAAATTTAGATAACCCGGGTTTTTTTTCCTACAATTTTTACTTTTTCGAAAGAATAATGGTGCAAAGCCATCTGTGTTCACATTCTTGACGGCTGTGAAAAAATAAAAATTTTGGAATCAGGATCAAATAAGTAACAATGAATATCTCACCGGAATACTTGTCCCTAGAGGAGGATAACTTGTAGTCTCTGTTTTCTCTCTCCTTCTTGTAAAGAGGCTTACTGGCATAATTACGGGGACTGTCTCGATCTGCCCCCATACCCATTCCCATTCCCAAACCACCGGCTGGACTATACGAGTTGCCATTCGGGGAATCACGCATCCGCCCCTCGTAACGACTATCCGACGTTGTCGACGAAGAGTAGCCACCCTTAGAACTGCTGTACTTTGCGTTCTGTAAAAAGAAGTTTTAATACAGATACATTATTAAATTCAGAAACCAAGACAAAAGTATATTAAGCGTTTTAAATCAATTTGAAAAGGGTTTTTCCTACTCACCAATTCTTATTATAACTTAGGAAAGTATTAAAAAAATATATTTACCATTTTTCACAAAATAGAAAACTTTCAAAGTAATTCGATGATTGTTATGAACTCGCCTATCTCCAGAAATCGAAAATAGAAACATATGAATAATGATACCAATTTCAAAGTCACAAATAAACTACTTTTATTACAAATTATTTTTTAAATGTCCAATGTACATTCGTTTATGAAAAATTTTATGCTATTACCCAAATAAAATTAATATTTACGATATTTACACTGAATTAACCTTTAAAAAAGCAATGTTTATCAACATTTATAATTACATCCGGAATATTAAAAATTCAACATATTCGTAAAAAATATGAACATTTTAAGCATGAAAATGAGTAAAACTTAAATTTCTGTATGAGTTAGTGATTTAATTTTTTCAACAATGTTCTGAATTTCAAAAATACATCAACGACATGAATTTTTGTTCTAGTGGCACCCGACATGACAAAGTTTTAAGAAAGGGGAAATAAATAAAAAAGAGACATTATTTACAGACTCGAATTATACAAAAACCCATTTTGAGTTATGCGCAAACTTTTTTTTAATGATTTTCAAGAATTCTCTGCAACAATAAGGAGTTAACACAAGTATCTGGGTTATTGATTTTTACAAAAAGTAAGGTTATGTTTACAAGGCTCTAATCCAAAAATTCTCAAAGTTCGGGATAAATCGGTCAAAAAACATTGAAAGGACTTGATAAAACTCAAAAACAAATTATAACACTAAACTTACGACCAACCAAAACGAGAAAATTGACAAATTCAAGGCGTGAAATATGAAAATTCACATTGGCAACTCTGAAAAATGTACTCCAAGGATTTGACCAACAACATGACAAATATGATTCATTTTTCATATTTACTGTAAAAATATAGTCTATATATGTCTGAATGTGAATTTTAAATGCAAAGAAATCCCATAAAATTAATTAATTTAGTCAATGGATTAACTAAACAATGCAAAAGTTTGCCTGTCTCACAAAACAATACACAGGATAGGGGAAAGTGAAGATAAAATTGAAACCCAGACAAAAAATGCATGAAACAGAAAAAACATCACAATAATTGAAAAACAAGGGTTTTTTTGTCACTAAACTGAGCGACTCTCTACCCGGAAAAAATCAGATTTTACGGGAGCAAGTTTTCGAGTAAAGAATCATAATGCAGCATTACTTCCGTGGATCTGGACTTTTATGAAATTCTGAAAGTACCGTAATTTTTTTTAATCTTTAAAAAGTAAAACAAAAACCGGGCCAAAATAAGGCAGAAAATTGGTGAAATTTAGAATTTTAGGTTGCGAGGTCCAGAATAGAAAAATGGTTCGCGGGCGATGAAAATAAAATGTTTTTTTAAAAATTGGCTGGAGATTTGAATCACGTTTTTGACACAAGAAATTTGACAAGGAAATATTCGTGAAAAGTAATTCGTGTGTGTGATGGAGAAGCCCCCCTCCCGTGGCACCCAGAGTTAAGAGTACTGAGTACTTTTGATATTTACCTGGTAAGGATGGGCCTGGTGCTTTTCGAAGTACCTGCAATCATAGAGAAATCGTGGAGATTAATCGTGGCAAATTAAATGGGCTTTCCTCGATGGAGGTTCGCGACAATCCATCAGGGAAAATAAGCCCGGGAATGGCGATAGTTGGGTTGGACGGACGGACGTCGTGATCAGTGAGGAATGGGTATTTGTGTCAGGAGTGCAGGAATGCCCTACCCATCGCTGATCCTCGGTTTCTTGGCATGCATTACCATGGGGTAATTAATAATAATAAATTCCCTTTTGGTTCAATCATAAAAACAACAACCGCATTTAAAGTCAACTTTCTTTCTAATCGGACGCCATGTCACAAATCAGACAGTGGAAGTGGAAGACAGAGTGACCGAGAGTGTTGTGACAGCGTGCCAATCGCTATAGGAGAATCTTCTTTACCGGCTGAAAGCGCGCGAAATTTAAATTTATTTTAACATTAATAAGTTTAATAAAAAAAAAGAGTATTTATTCCAAATATCTAGATATTTACTAATCTTACATATAAAATTGAATGTAAATAAAAAATGTTGATCAATTCTGTTCATCCTCTTGAGTGAGTGGTTGAGTATTTTAATCGTATGTCACAATCTCTATCTACCATGGGATAAGCAAACATTTATTTTACCGACGAAGTATGACGTCACTTTAAAACACTCAGGGTTGCCTCAGATTCTCAGTCACTCAGAAGTCAGACAGAGTGCTCAGGGCAGTACGGGGCCATGGACTCTCTACTCAATATAACTCAAAAACATTCAAAAAGTCTTCAAAAATTGCAGGTATTACTAATAATCTCGTACGTATATAGGTACAAGAGTGTTTATCATATTGATGATTTATATTCATAGGTAAAAAACGTTAAAATCATCCCATAATGCACCAAACAAAGGAATGTATATAGCTTATATCACGTATATAGTGCAAATCTTATGGCTTATGTCAAAGAAAAGTTGTATTTATATTGCTGTTGTGTGTATATTTTCATTTTCTCACGCCATGAAACTCTGTTGATTCCGTTAATTTTGACTCCTGGAATTCAAGATTCAATGATAAAAGTGTGGTTAGTTTGTAGTACAAAAACCACACAACCTTCACAAAAAATTAAAATTTCTGACATACTTTTATAGTGTTAATTGTAAGATTATTTGAAAATTGAAATTAAATAACATTATGAAGCGGCGAATCTACTCACAATAAAAATACTTTTTCTTTTATTCCACAGATTTTCAATTTGATAAAACCAGTTTTTGAAGGGAGAAGTTGGAAAACGGCTTCCAGGATCTCTGAAACAATTTCTCAGCTTTGTCAAGAATGCCTTGTATGTCTTGAGGAGTATTTCGATCAATTCTCTGAGTACCCTGTTTTTATTTAAAATTATTAAATTGCTTAGATTAAACTGAATTATTTGCTTAGACTAAATGATTAATGACTGTAACAATGGAGATTAACGATACTGATGAAGTACTAATCCTCACAAAAGAGCCAATGTCAATTGTTAATTGTGACATTGCTAGAAGTGAAACAAATGAGGAGAATAAATATGACATCGTGGATCTCACGAACGATAATGAGAACTTCTCTTGGTTCGAAGAATTTACGTCTTCTGTGTGTTCAGTAGTTGGAAATGCAAATTACGAACTATTCGAGTACCTTCTTTCCATCTATCAAAAGTGAGAATTATTTTGTGTAAATTACCTGTATACATTTTCTCTTTCATTCAATCTAATTGTATCTCTATTTATTTAATACTTTCTTCAGACGTATATCGAAGGATTTCTACAACTGGCAGTTTCTTCAGCCGCCTAAATTTGCCAAACTGAAGAATCACATTAGAAACACTCTGACCTTCTTTCATTTCTGTTGGCGAAACATAAAAGAGGTAAAAAAATCAGATACATGTTTTTAGGGAGAAATAAATCACAGGCTTTCGTATTTGCGTGCTTATTTAATTTAATTTAAAAGCGTTCAAATTTCGCAATTTCTGAATATAATTTAGAGATTGTTTAATTTCTTAAGGTTCAATATTTCAGAGAGTTAGTGATGATTACACGTACTTGGACAAAATGGCGGAGATTGTTCGAATCTATCTAGATCTAGAGGTCACATCTTCTGTGAAGGACAATGATTCCTTTGATAAGCTTTCTTCTAAGATACTCCACGCTCTCCACATATATTTAGGTAAACTTAAAGCTAGAATATATTTCGCAATCTATACATAAACAGCACATATTTAAATGTATCCTTGTTGAATTTTGTTTAGATAACTCTGAGGAACACGTATTAAAAATTCTACTCAAAAGTACATGTGTGACAGAAAAGTACAGCAAAATTTACAATCCTATATTTGAGTGAGTAATTCCAATCTTAGTTCTCTATTCATATAAAATAATTAGCAATTTATAGTAATGGAGTAACAAATAATTATTTTCTTCTTTTATTAGAAAATACTTCTCTAATCTAAGAAATTGCGGTGAGGCCATAACAAATTTCACATACGCTCGTTACTTACTAGCGTTTAAGTTGTGGAAGACAATTATCCAGAATCGGGAAGAAAAGGCGATAATCACAAGCATGGCTTTAACAAAATTGGGTCCTTCGATGCCTAAAATGGGTCCAGAATTATCAAAATTTATTCCTGAACCACCTGAGGGCCATCAAAGCGGAACTCTTTGGCTTATGGAGTCTAATTTGTTCGACTTCCGAAAAGCCTGTGATGATTTTCTGAGCCTAGAAGAAAAGATGCATTCTTTCTCTTTCAGCGAAGAATTCGAAGAGATAAATTTGAAAAGTTGTAATGCATCAGGATTACAGGTAATTTTTCTCATAAATATACAATTTATTATCAGATATTAACTTTATTCTTAGATATAAATCTAATGCATTTTTTATATGTTTCAGCTGGATCTAGAGAACTATTTTAATCAGAAAACGCATCCCGAGATAGATAAGATATCAAAAAAGAAACCTGTACGAAAAAGAGTCTTTCCTAAATTAAAGCCAGGCGACAGAAATTTAACTAGCGACAGAAAGATAAAAAAGAAACAACAGTGGTTAAAAGAAGCCAAAATCCACCGAAAATTTAAGAAACCTCAACCTTTGTCTAATCGACCTAAATTGGTTGAAGTCGCAGATGCCCATAGCACCGAATCCTGTGAGAACTTTGAAAAGTCTGATTCAGAAGCCGCCTGCAGTTTAAGGCAAGATGTACACAGTAGTACAACATACGTAACTTCAGTCTGTGATAAACTTAGAACTTCTGTATTACATAGTGAATCTAGAAATATATTTAATTACGGCAACTACGTAATCGAGGATATTTCCTCTCGAAGTGGAAAAGAGTTACCAATTAACTGGGATAACAGATCTGATAAAACAGAAATCTGCCCGGTTTCCACGACAGTGGGAGATCACGTATCTGAAGCATCTTCTGGGACCTGGACAGATTACAATAGTGCAGACTCTGAAGCTCCCGACGCAATCGCTTCGGCCTCATCGGAAATCTCCACCAATTTGTGGAAGCTTCCGCAAGAGGAAGTCTGTGAAGAATACAATGTCTTCTCAACTTCGTTATTTGAAGGAAGTTTAGGTGCCACAGGAATTCCCAATTCCTTGTTAGATTATAATCTGATGGGTTCCGATTCTTTTATGAGCGATTTTGTGTACTCAAATTTCCAAGCGATTGATCCAAATGTTCTGAGAAAAAGTCCGGATAAGTTTGATTTTAAAATTACTAATAGTTTTTCTGAAGATCCACCACCGATTTTTGAAAATGAAGAGAGAATTGAGATGAATGATAAATTTGAAAGAATGGAGGATAGTCCAACTTTGATAAAGTTTGACGCCGAAGTCAATGAAGAACGTACGGAAGCGATTGAGAAATCAATCAAAGGAGAGGAGCAAATGAAAGAGGAGATTTCAAGCACGTCACGGAAGATCTTAAAGAACTCTGTAGTTTGCAGAAACTTAATAGAAAAGGGATCTTCGGAGGGAGGAAAGAGATCGAAGAAATCTTTGAGTTTATCGCCCGACACTGAAGATTTGTTTAGAACGGAGAGTGGAGTTCAGTTGCCTTTTAAAAAGAGGTTTTACGCAAATGAGGAGGAAAATTTAAGTGTAGTCAATAAAGGTAAATTCTTCGCCATGGTTTTATGGCAGAAAGTTATATCTAGTTTCTTGCTTAATATTTTATCAATTTAAAATATTAACGTCTTTTTGAATTTTTTATTCGAGTGTAAATATTGTTTCAAAGTGAATTTGTAAATCAAAAATAAAAATATGTGAAATAAGCAATTATAACTTTAATGACGACAAGGAAGATCAACAAGTGAAGAAAAGGTTTCAATCATCAATGGAAGATTTCAATTGTCTTTTCTAGAACTTCTTTTTTTATACTAATAGTATTTATTTTTATAAAGATGCTTTTTATTAGAAAGTAGGAGAAAGATTTGATTCTAGAAAAAGTTGAACAAAAAAGTTTGTCAAAGAATCTGTGATAATATTTTAATACAAATTAGGGCCATCCAAGTTATTTTATATACATATTTAAATTTGATAAGTACAGTGCATATTTGAAGATAATACAATACTCATAATGTAAGGATTCAGGTAAGAGCTAGAGGAACATGAATTTCATAATATAACGGAGATTCGAATTATATTTCCAATTGAGAATATATTGTTTTAAACCATAAGAAGTGAAATAATTATTAAGGAACGAAAATTTAGTTTTTGTAAATGCAATATAAAATATTACGATTTTTTAAACATAGACGTTCTCTGAAATTCTATTGTTTTTATCCACAGATGTTTGATTCGGCTCATCCTCGAAGGGTCGAGACTACAATTGCTGGCGAATGTATAAAATCCGACCAATTATATGCTGGCATCTAATCAACATCTCGTCAGGTGTTACTTATTCAAAAAAAGTTTCCTCAGATAAGGTATCATCAAATTTATTATACGATATTTAATTCCAGTACGATTATTTTTAATTTTACAAAGCAAATAATTGAATAGTATTACATTATCCTTTTTTAAAGAACATTATTACAGTTTTACAGTTTCGTGTATAAAGTTTTCTACTTGCAAATCATTTTCTACTCATGAATATAAGTAATTACTAATTTAAAAAGTGAATTAAAGACTTGCAACATCTACATAAATATTTTTCACTTCACGTCTTTTTTTACACTAAAAAGTTTTCACTTTAGAAACTAAAGCATTTTGAGTTTGCTAATAATTATTACGAAATAATTTCAACTATTTTTTGAATAAAATTGAACCTCAATTCATTTTAATACTTCTCAAGAATTTAAATTAAGCTGAAATTAAATCTTACAACTTGTATTCACCAGAAAGGGTTTATCAGGCAGAGCAATAACAAAGCGATTTAAAAACATACGAGATTTCGCGGTTCAGTAATTATGTATCATTTTGCCAGGCTTAATTTTAATACTTAATAATTATTTCAGATTACTATAAATATATACATAATGTATAGTTACGTGGTACGTAATCATGTTTAAAATATTTTACAGTATTGAATGGTAGATTTCTTGTAATATTACGCTCTAATTTACTCTGAGAGAGCTTGCCATTCCTTTCAAAAATCAAACATTGTATACGAGTTTTAGTTATACGTTTTTTTTAATTTTTAGCTAGTACTTTACTTCGTGACCTTTTTATTACATTAATAGTAAGATAATGATCCAATTAAGAATCTTCCATGACTATATAATTATAGCCACTCTTGTAATACAATTTTACAACTTATGATTAGATAAGGTTTAGTTCATTTTGGTTAATATTCAGTATTATACAGATCTTTTTAAAAACAAATCTCAAATCAGCTCAAAATAAGTAATTTCCAAAAACTGTTTTTAATGCAATAAAACTTTCAATCAATTTGAAGTTGAAATCGTTTTCAAGAATTCTTCAAAGGCTAAAACATTTTTCAAATAATTTTCAGATCGAAAACCTTAATCAAAATGGACTAAACTTTTTGCAAACCCGAATTTTCGTAAAGGTTATACAAACTTTTATTTACTTCCGCCTAAATTTTTACCTGAAGATTTCCAGCGAGTGACCTGTAAACTATAGAGTAAAAATACTCAATTACCGAAGAGATTATTTAATAATAATAATAATAATAATAATAATATACTTATGTTTTAAAACAATTTATGGGAAGCGGCGATACAGGAAATATGTAAAGTCAAATAATTCAGCTATACATCGTAATTTACCATAACACGAAATAAGCGTTTTTTAAATAGATGTCTTTAACAGTGATTAAAGCAACGTTCCAACATCTATTGTGGAAGCGTTGTTGGCTATATATTTATGTTTTTTTTTTTTTAATATAAAAATCAACGTTTGTATTAATTTTGTACTACATTTAGTATTTATATTTTTTATACAAATGCCCAGTATTTTAATTGTGAAACTGCGAGAAAGTTACTTTTCTCCCCCGCCGATTTAAAGAGTTGCGAACTCTATTCATAAGAGGCTTAGTCGATATTGTAGAAGTAAATTAAGTCAAGTATTTCTAAACGTATTAGTAAAAATAATATAATAGATCTTAGTGATATTAAAAAAAATTGTATAATGTGATTCTTTTATAGAATTTTACAGATTTAAAGATAGTTTACAACCTTATGTTTCAATTCAACTTTTGTTGTTTTAAAAATTCTTATTTGACTTATTCAACATTTATTGAATGAACGTACATCAACATACTTTAAAGATTTATTATTGCCAAGAAATATTTAAATATTTCGAATTTGATGTCGCCATGCATTTGAAAATTATTTGATTCTAATTGAAAGAAATAATTTTGATTTTCTTTTTTATTTCACTATTTTGCGGAACTCACTTGTGCATAGGCCAAGGCGTAATATATTGTATACGATTTGGATAAAATTAACTATGATCAAAAAAAGAAATTATTATTATCGCAAGATCGAAGTAAGCTTGCAATAAGTTAATCGCCATTTAACAATGTCCGATTTTTCAATCGACACTACACTTATTCACCCATATTAATCTATATTGTATACCGACTAGAAGTCTACTATTGGAACTAATAATGTGTTAGCTTAGAGCAACACATGTTGTTTGCCAAACCCATTATGTATTTCTGAATTACGTTTAAGATTCAATGATTCTATAAGATATTCTGATTACTGATTGTGAGACCATGCCGCTATAGGCGACCGATTTATGTGATTTATACGTTTCACGTAGGTACAAACTATTTTAAGCAACGTATTATTTATTCACTGTACAAGTACTGAGACTGAAGGAAATAAAAAAAGCAGTTTTCAATTAAGAAATGATAGTGAGCAGGTTTTTTCAACTACCTTTAGTAGTTGCGTCTTGTTGATTTAAGTTCAATCAAGTTTAAAGATTAATCAATTAATTAACTTTAAAATGGTTGCAAAATAAAAATGAAATAAACCCTTATAAGACTAAAAGCGAAAAGATACAAAAATGTAAGAAAATCAAACAGGGTAAAATGAAATAAAAGAAGTTTGTTGAGGTGCCTGCAGAAGACTCTAAATTTGAGTAATAAATTTATTTCACTTTTCGTTTGTAACTTTGCAACCATGATCAAACAGCAGTTACAGTGGGTTACAGTTAAATTCTACAGATTACAATGTAATAATAATAATAATAATAATAATAATAATAATAATAATAATAATCAGGCTACAAATTTATCGGTCATACGATAGGACCATTGTTTAGTAAATCCTACAACGTGAAAGTAAATAATCTTTAGCGTATCATAGGACAGACGTTTATTCATCAATAATCTGCTCTTGCTGTACGAGAAACATGGAATCTTACAACAGTAACAAGTCGAGTCTTGAGGTGAATTACTATGATTCCACAAATCACGTAGATTCACACATTATTGTATTTAAACGCTACAACTCCAGGCATTCGGGAACAGAGTGAAATCGTTCTCTATAGCTCTTCGCATCAGGAATCGGAGTAAAACTTGAAAAGATAATTCACTCCTTGGATTTTCAATTTTCACACTCTGACGCAATATTCCCTCACCTTTCAGGATCAAAGCCAAGCAACCTTTCCTAAATAACTAGAAATGAAAACACTTAGTTTCTCCACAAATATTGTTTTCGATGGAACGGCTTTTTCTTAAATCTTAAATGTTAAAAGCTCAACTCCGGTACTCTGGTGTACAAACTTGGGATGTCTATTATTTTGCATCTAAACACAATGTCAAAAACGCTAGATAGATTAATCAAAGGTCCACGCTTATAACACAATTCTGGCAGAGCGACGTTGCTTGCATTTTTCGAGTACAATTGCTTTCTACAATCGAGGACGTAAGTATATCACGTATTGCACACCATACTCGATTTTGGATTTTATCCCTCACATTTGCGAGAACTGTTACGCACGCACAAAGGGACGACTAAAATAAAGAGTTCATAAAAAACAGGTATGTAGAACATAAAAAATAAAAGCTGGTAGGGAAAGTACAAGGATTACTGTTGCCCCTAGTCTAAGGCACAAATATAAATAACAGCTTTTTTTTTTACTTCGGTGCCCAAATCTCAAGAGGTACAAAAGCAAAAATGCCTGATTTAACTTTTGTCATCCGAGATATCTTTATTTGAATTAAATTTTTATAAGATAATAAACATAAATAAATAAAAAGTACACCGAAGCGCTGGTAGATTTAATGTCTGGAATATCATTGTTGCAGCCAACCCCTTCCCCGGTCGGGAAATTGAACGATCCAATTTATAAGAGGCTTGAATGCAAAACGTTGATTTCATGATCAGTTGTTAAAAACTGCTTTTTTCTTTATTTACAGTAACGTGTGATGGAATCTGCTGTCCTCAATCAAAACCCGGTCATTTTCGAAATCCTTTTATAAGAGGCAGCGGCAAAAAATCAATTCACGAGGTGATTCGAGATTTAAGATTTCCAGATCGTTATAAGAATCGGACTTAGAATCAATGTGAGAATTGCAATGTGCTATAACATATAGTTTGTTACCTCTAAGATTTAAATTTCCGGTCCTTCGAAAGAGATTCATCCCCTCGCTTCCACTCACCGAACGCTCTACGCTAATGAATGATTCGAAATTATGTAGACTGCATTACAATAGACGTTTATGGTAATATTTATTATGAACATTTGAGTAACGAGTTGACTTAATTTTGCTTTTTTTTTTTTGCGGTTCACAGTGATGGCGCCGTATGGCCAGGAGATTTTAGGCTAAGAAAAATTGGGGAAGGGGCGTGCTGAGGTGTAAGGCAAAGGCTGCTCAAATCAATTTCCCCAGAAGGTAACCGACTATAACCATAGCGACGGCGATGGCAACACTTGTGAATGTTGGAGAAAGCTGAGAACTCATGTGCGAAGATGCACCTGATGGTTGATCGGACCAATTTGCATCTTTATCTATTTTCGAATTTCGCAATCTCAGGATCTCCTCCTGTTACAAAAAAAATTCGAAGGTTTTAGAATTTCACTTAGTATTTTTAAACAAATTTTCATCTACATTTTATCTCTGATTCCACAAAAAATCAATCTGTTCTCTAGAAAGTGACAATCAAAATACTGAACTTTCAACCTTGTGTCATTGTTACTGAGAAACAGACAAAAACGGCTTCAATATTGTGAATGAATTCTGTAAGACTTGTAAGGTGCATAAATCGATTTTATCACGAGTACCCGATGCGAACAATAAGAATAAGGGCACGTGTCAATGACGTGAATATCAAACTTGTTTCAAGCGAAAATTGTTATGCAAAATATTTCAGGTGATAACAAGGTGAACAAAAAACTTAATTTTACAAATTCTCTCATTTTTCAAAAAATGTAAGCCACCTTAAAGCATTTTAAGACATTTTAAGGAATTTTAAAGATATCAAGACTTTTTTTCATGAGGATTTGTTTATGTATAAAGTTCTTCTTTTAAAAAATCCGTTATTCTTTTTGAACCCTTCATTTTTCTCTAACTTTCTCTAGCCAACAAAATTCCCTGACTTACGACTACTCTGTGATAAATATTTAATAATCTTTAAGGCATTAATTTTTTCTCAAATCAATTGAAATATTTTTCTTGAACTGTGACTTACCTTCAGCTGAAGATTTTCCCGCCTAAGATTGCTTTCTTGTACCCTGAGTTGATTAACTTCTTGGGCTGCTTTGACCAATTTCTCTTCAGTATCGCCCTCGGCAAGAAGAGGCTGCACCTTAGGCGCCTTATCAGTGTCACCGGTACCCTTATTTTTGCCGTTGGTTGCGTTTGCATCAAATTTATCTGAAGTAGTAGTTGTTGGTGTACCTTTAGTCGTTGTGGTAGTGGTTACAGGATTTTCGAACACGCATTTCAGTTTGGAATCCATAAATTGATTCGGGTTTGAGTCTCTCCACTGTAAATAAAAAGTATGCAAAAGTTCAACTAAAACGTGAGATTCAAATGTAATAAAGCATGTAAAAATAATTATTACGTACCACATCATGTGGGTAGGCATCGCAGTCGTCTTTAGGAGCTATTAACGTCTGAACCATAAACTTATGCTTGCTTTTTTCCGATGGATCAAAATCGTAAGGCTGTAAGCAAACTGCAGAAAAACGCATTTTTTTTATTCATTCTTATCACACTTGGCATTGTTTCCGAAAAGAAATTCTGCCTAAATAATTCAAAAAGGTACATAAAATTAAGTATTCATATTTTGCAAACACACGCCTGCAAGTGGAAGACAAACAATTCCAAAGATCAAGATTTCTTTTGCTGAGAAATTCCGTCTACAGAGTTGTCAGAAATATTTGTAAAAGATGAATATAATTGGAAGAAAAAAAATGTTTTAAATTCTTAACTGGAAATAATTATGACTTACAATATATTTAATAATATTGATGGATTAGCTTACCTGCTATTTCCGTTACTTCCTTCGGTTTCAAAACTCCAGAGTTTGGTCGCACGCAGTACCTCTTTGGAGCAGTTGTCTTTATTTTAAAATATACTTTATCAAGTGTGGGGTTAATGAGCTTCATGTAAGACGTAACCGGAGCTCCCGTGAAAGGTCCTAGGATAGTATGCAAAATTAAAATTAATATCAACTTATTACAATTAATATCAAATTGGTGAATTCAATTTATTTTTAATTGTTTACCCAATTATTGTTTAAATTATAGAATTTATGTATATGACATAATTAATTTAAGTCAGAGAAGTTCGAAATTATGCTTCAGTGAAAAAAAAATAAATAAAAACAATGATCATGCGAATCCGGTACACGTTTTTATAATAAAGATCGTGACTTATCAAAAAAAAAAAAATACATTCTCTGATGAGAATGTAAAAACTACAGATTATTATGAAGTATTATAGAAGTGATATTAAATTATCACCTTGTGTTTGAAAACAGTCATCATTTTCCTAATGCCATGTTTCGTGAATTTACTTTGAACTACTATTGAACTTTGCATTACTATTTACAACATAAAGAGACAAAATGGAAATGAAAATTATTTTTATGGTTGATTTTAAACTCAAGAGTTTTGCATTCTCAAGTATAAAATAATAAATAATAGATTCTGTTATGTCATAAGAATGAATATGTCAAGCCGTAGGAGCAAAGTACAAATCTGATAAATTAAAAATGGTACTTGAAATCTTAGATTTTCTATTTAGTGTAATTTAGTAGAAAAGTAATAAACATGTTTTGATAGAAATTATTACCAGAAGTATACACCTAAAATTTAATAGATTTACAAGTCGTATTTATTGATTAATTTTTTTTGAGTATCGCATGAAAGTTGCAAAGCGTTCGAGTGACAGTTTAAATTAAGTCTTTATTGATTTTCTGAAGAATACAAGATTTTAGAGCAGAATTCTTTAATTGAAAAGTTTTCAAAATTCTAAAGTAGAGCAAAATGCTTCTTAAAATGAAGAATTTCTAAATCGTTAGAATCTTCTTTGTATCTGAGGAATCTCTAATCCAATAATATTCAATATGTAAGTTTATTAAAAATTATTAACGTCATTAAGCAAAGTTATTAAGTAATACTCAGAGTTTTAGAAATTAAAATTTCAAAAACGATGAAACGAAAGATGTAAACATTTTCTTTAAATAAAATTTTGTAGTAGCGTTTCAAAAATTCAAAAAATGTTGATTCCTCATGGGTAGCATAACCTAAACATTTAAATTGAACTATATATATATATATATACATATGTGAAATGAAAATACAAATACTCTCTCGAAATGGATTCTATAGTATCGCCTTCATAATATTCTTTATTACTTTTCTCTCAAAAAAAATCTTTCAGCAATAAAATTGCACTCGTATCTAGATTAAAAGTCTGAATCTTTAACTGAAAAAAGCGTTGTTAAGATTCAAAGTCTGATTCATCGATATTTTGGAGTACTAAGACTACAATAAAAAAAATGTTAAATTTTTTTGTAATCTTTAAATCGTACAAAGACGAAGGAGAGAAAAATGGATATAGAGTGCGCAGGGGAAAAATATTTTTTAAATTTGAGGCGAGGTGTAATAAAAGTGGTGTGGATCGCAAAATAAGCACGTAGTTCAGCTTTTGACAGCGAACAGCGGCCATCTGACAACGTCATCGTCTGGCTAGTGACTCTGAAATTGTCGTTACCGAGGATGATCCGGCAAGTCAGATCACCTTCGGTGGAGAGTGCGCGATTCACGAGACGGTGACGATGATATTGGTGATGAGGTCGAGGTAAATTAAATAAGCTCGATCATGCCAACATGAAGCATAAGATGGTCTAAACTGTTCACAAAACGGAATGAGAATAGCGAGAAGAAAGGCAGGAAGCATGCGAATTCGTTAAACAAATCGTACCCCTAAATCGCAGCTCATTCTGCGGCTCGATAGTTAAAACCTGTTCAGGCTTCGACATCCTGCACCACACACCCAACTGACTCGCTCACACGAAAACTCGTCACCCTTGAACCGCGATGTTTGTCCTTTTTTTCAATCCGTCTTGACAGGTTATTTGACGCACTAATTTTTCCGCAGCACCGCCGCTGTGCCCACGATTCCAGTTTTCAGGGATTCCGTTGAACTAATTCTGATTTTTAGGCTCACGCAAAATACGCATGCGTCATGACGAAAATCATCAGAAGCTCGAGAAGCTCTTTACGCTCTTTACCACTCTTTACAATGTTACGTCACTACTCTATTACTACGTTCCTCATATTCAGTACTGAACAATAGGTGTTATTTTCAAATGACGAGAAAAATGACATCTTGCATTCCGGCAGAGCTACCAACCAACCAAAATAAAGAATGGAGAAGTAGTGAAAAGCAATTGGTCGATAGAGAAGAAATGGAAACTATGGCTTAAATCACGTGATCTCTAACCAATCACTGGCTAAAAACATTCAAAACAAATGTTAGCTGGAGGGGTTCGGGACTTTACCTTTGTCTCTTTGTCTGCCTCTATCCATCCTTGGTCACCTTTATCTTCCTTTCCACCAGCTGAGACTCATTTCTGCCAAGTGTTTGCAAAAACCGCACAAGTTTCGGAAGTTGTGCGTTATAATTACTCTAGAAGGTCTGGAAATAATTTTTGCCTTTTGTTAGAAGGACTGAGAATACGGTAAGGTTCAAAATAAATTTATTAATTAAATTGTTTTATAACTGTTTTAAATTCTATTTTATCTATATTCTTTTATAATTATTTGCTTTATGCATGATAAATATACTCATGCCATATAAACTTAAAAACCTATATAGGGTTTTTTCAGTAGGGTTTTGGGAGAAGAAAAAATCACTTTTGAAAAATTATCTCACAGACTTCTTAAATTACCAATTTTTTATTATTTGTGTAATTTAGATTCATAGTTTATTTTCTTTGATTGGATATATTTAAAAGCAATATTTATTTGATATTATTTCAGTTTACTTGGATTGTCATTTGTCATTTCGAAAGTTGAAGTCTATTTGGTACGTTTTTAATACTACATAAAAAATAATTAGTACTGTACCTATATAGATAATTAATTTTCGGTACGCCTTTTAATAATTTAAAACTCCTTTTTCAATTGATATACAGAAATGAAATTATACTATTGTTTTTCAGATGTTTCTATCAATAATCAACGAATATGGCAGCGAATCGCATTGCAAAACAGGACCAAATAATTCATTTACATCAAGAATCAGCTTGCATCTGGACAATATCTATTTTAGACTTTTATGATAATAGCGATGATGGCTTGGTAAAATCTCTGAAATCTCCTCTTTATTGTATGAAGAAATTTAGTAATTTCCAGTGGTTCTTTTTATTTAAAAAATTAGAAATCGAAACAGAAAAAAAATATGATCTCATGTTTTGTAGCAAAGAAACTACTAACTCTAGTCCATTAAAACTCGATTTCTGTTTTGATATTACTGCTGACGCTGACTTCTTTCCTCGAATTACAAAAAGATATGAATCTCTTTTTGGATGTAACAGAATCAAGAATCGAAAACTTTGCGATCTTGACCCGAAATTATTCAGGCCAACACATTGCAATTTTAAAATTACTCTCATCTGCAAAATCGCACAAAAAAAATTACAAACGTCGCATTTCTCAGAAGTTATGAATCTTTTTTCCTAAATGGAAAGTTGAGTGATTTTGAAATTATCGTGCAAAAAAATAAGAGGTACAAAACACACAAAGTACTTCTTGCTGCCAACAGTCCAGTCTTTCAGCGGATGTTTTGCCACGAAATGAGAGAAAACATTTTCAACGAGGTTGAGATTGAAGACATCGAATCAGAAGTTATTCAAGAATTTTTACGTTACATATACACTGGTAATATAATAAAACTGGATAAATATGCAGATGGACTTTTTAAAGTTGCGTGTAAATACGAAATAGAGAATCTTAAGGCTAAATGCGTACAAGTTTTATCCGAAAACTTGACAGACACAAATGTGATTGAAATTCTCATTCTTTCTGACTATTATGCTGATAAAAATTTAAAAAGTCAATGTCTGTCTCTTATCAGCGAAAGATTTGAAAATATTAGAAAACAACGAGCTTATAAAAATCTAGAGAAGTCACATTCTCAAGTCCTAATGGATATTTCCAATACTCTAAGCAGTAGGTCTAAAAAAACCAATAAAGGAGGAAAGTAATGGATCGCAAGCTCTATCTGCATTTTGTACAATATCAAGTCAAACTGTTTGTGCCTGGACTATGGAATGTAACTCGACCCGCTTTTCTACGAGTCCTAATTTTGAATTAGAGGAAGTAAATTATATTTATTGGTGGTTTGATGTACGAAAAATGTGCGACTCTTTACATCTATATCTTCACACGATTAAGGACTCAAACAAAACCACCAAAAGTTCATTGAAATTTAATATTATAGTTCAAAAACCTGAGAAAGCAATCGTGACTGCTGAAGTTAGCTTTGATGACACTCAGAGTCCATCATTCCAGTTGATAAAGCTTCCACAAATTTTGACAAATTTGACTATCTTATGGACAACTGAACTAATCTCGAAACCTGATTCTGAGGGTATAAATCACCTTAAATGCTACGAACCTTTCTTGCAAAATACAAGCTTAAGTGATGTGATGCTTAACAACAATGGAAAAATATATCCCGCTCACAAAATTATCCTTGCTAGTGGAAGTAAAAAGTTTCAAAAATCATTCTTACAACAGAATGTTTGTTCGTCTAGAAATAATTACAAATCTCTCGATGAGCAAGATGAGGAAGATTTTCAGATGCAAGATATAAATTTCAAAGTTTTCGAGGAATTACTACGGTATTTGTATATTGGGATGATACAGAATTTCGATTTAAATGTATATGAACTGTACGATGCTGCGAATAAGTACGAAGTCCAGGGTCTGAAAATTATTTGCGAAAATACTTTACAGAGGAATTTAAGTGTGAAGAATGTTATTCCCACTCTTGTCTTTTCCGAGACTAATAATATAGAGTGTTTGAGAGAAGACTGTATTTTATTTACAGCAGGGGACTACAATGCTGTTAAACAAGATCGTAGCTTTGAAAGTTTCGGAAAATCCCACCCCAAGCTATTGATGGATATTATTGAAGTTCTACACACGGGCAAACTACCAACTTCTTCTCGCGTGGAAACTCATGAAAATGTATCTAATACTTGTACATGTATAAAGATCATAAGAAATGTATTATTTTATATCGGTGAGACTGTTTTACGTCTTACCAAAACGTAATACAGTAATGCAGTAAAGCTTTATCATCGGAATTACATACATAAAGATAAAATATACTTTAAATGTACGATAAGACTTATTTTTCAAAAAAAGTTGATTAGAGTTTATTTAAAAATAAATAATAAAATTGTTCTTAGAATTACAATTTTTGGGTGTTGATTAATTAACTGTGACAACTTATTTCTAAAAAAAAAAGTACATAAAATTAACTGTATGAAGTTTAGGTGATTGACAAATTATTCATTCATCTCTCAATTAAAGCATATAAAATGAAAATTTTGATAATTAAATAATAAATAAAATATTATCTTCTAGAGTAAAAACAATGTGATAAAATCTATTCAGTCAGAGCTTTTACATAAGTATTTATAAGCAGTAAATACGTAGAAGAAAGTATTAAATTATGTGTGTGATGAAATGCATTAGCAAACCAAAACTTACTCAATTTTTATTTATATTACAAAAATATTTTACTAATCTTTCTAAAAAGAAATATTTTTCTCTATGCATTGACTTTCATAAATTAAATAATGTAGAAGTAAAAATTTTCAATCGCTTGAAAATAATTCCGATCGATTAGACTGCACACGTAGTTTGTTTATAAGTTAGAGAAAAGCCTCTACTTGTAACTTTACCTTCTTTACTTTCGTTGGTCACAACATAAAGTATAAAAGGTTTGAGGCTACCTGGAATAAAAATTGTATAACTTAATTAAGATATATTCAATTTAAATTATATTTTTAAAATCTTTTTTTTTTTGAAAACTTAAGTGATATAGTTATATTTTAAAGGTCATACTTGTTTTCGTGGAAAATGCAGTTCCGCAAAATCTATCGGTGTTTAAGGCTACTCCAGATTCATAAGGATTGGGTATAATAACGAAATCTTTGTCACAATCTAAACCAGATTCGGCTCCTGCATTTGGATCTATAAAAAATAGAATTAAATAATGTCAAAAAACTTGAGACCAAGAAAATAAATTCAAATAAATTCTTTTTAATATCTTGGAAATATAAATATATATTATATTAGAATTGGAAATACCTTGATTATTTGTCGGTATTATTCCCGGATCTCCAGTAATAACAAATGAGTTTGTACCGGATTGTGACCATTCTATATTGCAATATCCTGTTGCCATTTTAACACAAACCCCGTACATTAAATTAGCCATTTGTCGAGATCCAACTGTTGGCGCTGCAAAAAATTTTATTTTTAGTATATTAATTTATAGTAAATTATTTTAAAAATTAAGATTAAAGTTTTCTTTAAGAATTACGTACCACGAGTGTTTACAAGAGTCCCATAATTAAAACTCATCACTGTATTTGTTATACTATTGTGATATTGAAGGCATCCAGTTGGTGCTGAAATATAAAAAAAAAATTTTCAACATTTTTTGATTAGTAATTTACATTTGGTTATCTCTAGTTTGTCCAAAAAAAGTACCTTTCCAAGCTGAATCGCAGGCAATTTGCTGTATTTTGAAGTTCCAGCGTCGATCATCAAACTCAAAATCCGAATTGGTGTGAACGGATATCGTTATGGGAGAACCATCATTAAAATCAATGTATACTATAATGAATGAGGTTTTTATATATTATTTCTTTTTTTATAATATCATTTGAGATTTGAGATAAATTATTATTCAAAATACTTCTTCAAAATCCTGCAGTTTGTGATTTTAATTTTAAATAAACTTTCTTTCAAACAATACCATGTTGATTATTATTTTCTCCACAAAGTCTTGGGACTTTAGTTGATCCACCAGAAATTAATAAAACATCTTTATCGCACATTCCATCGGCATTTGGCTGAGCGAGACGAAAATCTATAAAATCTATACGTAACTGGAAATAAAAATATAATATAAAGAATTAAAGTTTATCAAATCCTTAAAATAAGTTTCATATTTTAAAGTTTTCTATTTTTTATATTTATTACTTGGCATATATTTTCATTGCATCGAGTAACCGAAATCGAACACCTTTCGCCTCCAAGATACCTTGTTGGATATTCCGGATTGGTAAAATAGGTATTATTAATACTCGTCGTGGAACCACACGTTTTTTGAACTGAAAATTAAAGTTGTATTACACAAAATAGTAATTTGTATAGTAAATATTTTCAAGTCAATTATGAGCATATAACTAATCTTTATTTTTTAAATATTAATAAAAGTTATAACTTACATACGCAACAGGTTCCCAGACCATTTGCACATTTGCCAGAGTTTACACCTCCCAAATTTGTACATTCACGTTTTGTAAAACAAGTTCCACTCAAAGTATGACTTCCTGAACATTGCGAGTTTGCAAAACGTACCACACTGAAGAACGGGAAAACTGCAAAAGAAATATTGTTCTCAAAATTCAAATTATGTATTAAAATATTTTATTAGACTCTCTGAGGGATGTGTATTTCTATTTATCTTTTTACTTACAACAATTGTTTTATACTCTATTTAAAAAAAATAAAAACCAAGATGTTAGGCGTTTCTTTTTTATCGCTTTTTGATTTATATAATTTTTTTAACTTGTACCTTTTTCACTTTCCCTCCAATAAAATAGAAATATTTCAATGTTTAAGTACATAAAAATTATTTAATTTAGATTAAAAGACTTACATCTTCCCTGACGACCCGTCTCGGGATTTTCTTGTTCTATTAAATTCACATCATCCCTCAGGGAGGTATCGTTCCAAACAGAATTCTGACCAGTTACAATTGCAGTGGTGATGAGAATTAAACCAAGAAATGCGTCAAACATGTCTAAAGATGAAAAACTGAATCAGGTCTTCCACCTTGACACTGAAGAACATCGACTAACGGAATTGGTTTGCTCAATAATCATCGTGTTTAGCAGGTCCCTGATAAATATCAACGTGCGCTAATTATGTCATTGCGGTGCACATAATCTTTTACCGCTAAGTTCTTTGTTACCGCTAAGTTTCTTATTGACTTTACAATTCAGGATGATGAAGTCTTTACGATTTCCAGAAAACGAATTTACACCTCGTTATTATAATTGATGTTTCACTTCTTTTTTAAAAACGGGTTTGAGGGAGGTGAAACATTCCTTTTAAAATCATTCTCAGTTACTGAAAGCCTGAAACAATTAAATATAAATTAATTACTTAAAGTTGTAATATAACATTATAAATATTTATAACATTATTATAACATATTTATAACATTATAACTATTTATATGATTAGAAAATTTTAGAAAAATTTTGAAACGATGCTGATATTCAAGTCAATTTCAATCTTTCATTTTATTTTTTATTTAGAATAATAATCTTTTTTATATCTATAGTTTTTAAATTTAGCGCCAATTGTATATTCACTGAAACTCAAATGAAAGTCCTTTTTTCGATTTTAAGGATTTTAAAATTATAATCTATGTATTTAGAAAAAAATGTACAACTAAAGAAAATTACGAAAATTAAAAAATTCATAAAAAAATATGTATACTTATAGGTATTTGCATAATGAAATAGATAAAAAAATATCCGAATAGAAAAAAGGGCGAAAATTTAAGTACAATGTCATTTTATTTCAAAAATGAGGTTATGATACCAATTTACCAAAACAGTAATGATCTTCCAAGAAATAATGTTTGTATATTACATTTATGGGAGTATAATATCTCACCTTAAAGTGATTGATCTTTTAAAATAAATGATAAATTCCTCAAAATAGTTCTCGGACATTTTTTCGTATGCGAAATTCTGAATTTTTGATTGGATGGATCGGATATTATCAGTGGTTCATTGTAGACCGGCTTTTTGGTGCAGTGCTGCCTCTATAATGGAATTGAGCAACTAAATAATCGACGTCAAAGCTGTCAAATATGGCGAGCGCAGCGCGATGTGATTGACATGTAAAAATGCGATTAGGGCCGTTGTTGCCAGTGAATTCGTGATACGAGAAAGCACCGCGTTGTGCTCGGAAGGACTCGTAATATGTAAGACTTTCAAGAAACCGGAAGTCATCGATATGCGTTAAAAATTCGTCCTCGGCGTAATCGTAGCCGGGGGTGATATACATATAAGGGGAATGGTAATTGGGAAACTATGGGTGCTCAACAGACTAAAGACAGAGTGATTCCTGCCGGGTCTGCTATTCGACAAACTCGGAAACAACCAAGGAACCCAAAGGACTCCCGTGTCATTGGATCCAACATTTTCACCGAGCACAGCGGTACTTGAACTCTCGATCTTTTTTTTTTCTCGCCCCTCGCCACCCTCCTATTATATTCCTTCTTGATATTGTATTCTGCTCCATTTTATTCGCTCTCCTCTCTCGTCTTTACTTTTTCTCATTCTCACTTAATCAGTTTTTGCTTGCACTTGTTAATTAAATCCATCTCTGACGCAAAAATCTATTTATTAATTTGCTTGACAAATTGATGCTTTTATTGTGCATAGAACATTTCCTTGGAGTGACTCATTTTTATACAATTTTTATGGCACCAAAAGAGATTTTACTCCATTTGATTCATTGTATTAAAATTTTTGTTGTACATTCACGAACAAGCGTATCTAATCGGATTCAGTTTACATCCTCTTTTGTCCTATTTCATTTTATCTGTGCCGTATGTGAGATGTAGAGTTTCGTGGTTTGCGGTTTGTTTGAAGCTAAACTGACGGGGAAAATCTTTGTTGTCTTTCTACTTATTTTTAAGAGTTTTGAATTAACCAGCTGTTTAGAGTTATCGATCACTTGTGCAGTTGCTTTAAATTTTTGTTTGTGACTTTTCTATATGCAAAATGATTCCCTATTGCGATCGTCGACAGGAAACTACTAATCTTGATATCAACGAGATTATGCAATAAAAAATCAGCATCAAGAGTAAATGAGATTGGAACTTTGTACAAAAATTATGTCAGTAATTAGTTACTGATTGAGTTTTGTAATCAAGCTAGAAATAAATAAAGACTGAGAAACCTAGTTCTTAGTTTTATAATTGCATAAAAAAATATTTTAAAAATATTAAAATTCGCTTTTCTACAAAGCAACAAGATATTCGAAAATATGATTTTATATTTATAAATATTTTATCTTGTAATTCTACTATTGCAACATTTTTTAATACTTTTTCTAAGCATTTCATATTAAAAAGAACTACTGACCTGGAAACTTATACTTGTTTTAAAATATTAAAGAAAGGGCAATTGCTGTAAAATATTGATTATTTTTCGACGATTGATTAAGTTCCATTTATGTATTAGTTTTATCAAAAACAAAAATTGCATACAATCTAACTCTTTCGTGAGTTCTTTCAAGAATTGCTTTTTAAAATGCTTTTGGGTGAATAAATGTGAGAAATTCAAGTCTGCCAGCAAGTCACTTTTTCCGCTTTTTAAGAATTCCGTTCTTTTTTATATTACTACCCTTTTCTTATTACTATTTTTCTATTTGTTGCAAGTACAAATAATTTCACATTATTAACTTTTAAATTGGAATTGTTTGTTAATATTCAAAGTTAAAACTTTCATATTGAACAATTTCAAGTTTGAAATGTTTAAAATAGAATAGTTTAAAATTTAAAGCGCTTGAAACGATCAATTTGCAACATTTAAAATTTGAAATCTAATAATTAAAAATTCAAATTGAATGCGTTTAGAATGAAACAATTTTGAATAAAAAAGGTTTAAAATTCAATAAGTTTAGGGATAAAAAAATAAGAAAATTTTTAATTTGATAACATAAATTCTTTAAAATTTAAGAATTGTAACTTTAGTACAAATAAAATTAAATAATACTTGAGTGTGTACGACTTAAAGAATGGACATTTTTCAATAAAACATCAAAAATTAATTAATTAATTAAAAAGTTTACATTTTTAGTACCATGAAAGAACATTCTAATTAAAGTTTTGATCACCTTTTCCACTTTTTCAAACTCAGAATGTTGCTGGCAGGCCTGAAAATAGCTTCTTTAAATTTCACAACTTTAAAAATAACTTTTTAACAAATTTTTTTCTAAAAACCTTCTTTAGGACGTGCCAATGCTGGAAAAAATTGCCTCGATTTTTCTTCATTTAATTTAAGTAAGTTATTTCCATACATATTCCTGAATTTAATGTATCAAAAATGATACTCTGGGTACGTGAAAGGCTAAAAGATTATAGAACACTTAGAATACTTATGGAATTTAATCAATCGTTATTCAAGTGATATATGCATTTGAAAAATTAACTTAATTAAAAAGAATATCGATTTTTGATATAACGTATCTCTAAATAATTTTGTGTAGCAATAATTTTTTAAATAATGGGATCTTTTTTCTTTTATATAGAAGCTTTGCTTCAGAGCAGGCCGCTTCCCCACATTCCCGCATTACCAGAAGGCGATCCCCCTAGTTGTTCTAGCATTCAAACCTACTCTCAACAATCTGGTCTTCAACAGCACGTTAATGTGCCCAGTAGCGGACTTTTGGATGCTGCTAACAGGTTTTTAAATAAAAATTACAATTTTAAACGCAATAATTATCTATTAACAAATAACAATTCCTTGAAGCAAAATTTACGTTCAATTTTAGATGGACGAGCAAAGAAAATCTTCTCGCGCAAGAAGAAGATGACCCTCAACTATTCCTAGCACTTTATGACTTTCAGGCGGGCGGAGAGAATCAACTCAGTTTGAAAAAAGGTCCGCCAATCAATGAAAATTGTACTTTCAACCGGGATAACTTTTGAAAATTTTGGAATTATTAATTAGAAAACAATATTTGATTCGTCTCACTTATTCTGAAGAACTTACACAATTACCTCAATTGACAGTAGTTCAAATCTCTTTTAAAATTATTATGAGTAATAATAATAATAATTCTTTTATCAGGTGAACAAGTTCGCATTCTCAGCTACAATAAAAGCGGAGAATGGTGCGAAGCCCATTCGAGTGCTGGCCAAGTAGGCTGGGTTCCTTCCAATTACGTAACTCCAGTGAACTCTTTGGAGAAACATTCCTGGTACCATGGAAGAATATCCAGAAATGCTGCAGAGTATTTACTAAGTTCGGGCATCAATGGAAGCTTCCTGGTCCGTGAGTCGGAAAGCAGTCCTGGTCAACGTAGCATTTCCTTGCGGTATGAAGGTCGAGTTTATCATTATAGAATAAACGAAGACAACGAAGGAAAAGTACGTTTAAGAGGAAAAATATTTCTGTAAAAACTATTCTATTCTTAAACAATTATATTGTAATCCTAACTTTCCTTTCTTCGCCAGATGTTTGTAACAACGGAGAGTAAGTTTAACACTTTAGCGGAATTGGTTCACCATCACTCTATGTTGAGCGATGGTTTGATCACTCAACTCCTCTATCCAGCGCCAAAACAAAACAAGCCAACTGTTTTTCCTCTCAGCCCTGGTGAGTTCTCGCAAATCCGTCTATTAAATACAACAATTTTTGTGCGATAAGGGAATAATTTTCTCACGAATTTATTATTTAGAACCTGACGAATGGGAAATCAATCGAACAGACATTGTGATGAGGCATAAACTGGGTGGCGGTCAATACGGAGACGTATATGAAGCTGTCTGGAAGAGATACAACATGACAGTAGCTGTGAAAACTTTAAAAGAGGATACGATGGCGTTAAAAGACTTTTTAGAAGAAGCTGCAATTATGAAGGAAATGAAGCATAGGAACTTGGTACAATTGATAGGCGTCTGCACTAGGGAACCACCGTTTTACATAATCACTGAATTCATGAGCAAGGGGAATCTTCTGGATTATCTGCGTAATGAAAGCAAACACCAAATCAACGCTGTTGTTCTGATGCACATGGCCACTCAAATCGCAAGTGGTATGAGCTACCTCGAAAGTCGAAACTTTATTCACAGGTATTTTAAATCCTCCAGCTACAGATTCTCCACGAATGAGTTCTTCAACCTTGATAAACCTAATTCTGTTTTCTCTTTTAATTCCAGAGATTTAGCTGCGAGGAATTGTCTTGTGGGTGAAAGTCATCTTGTAAAGGTGGCAGATTTCGGACTTGCACGACTTATGCGAGATGACACCTACACTGCTCACGCAGGTGCCAAGTTCCCAATTAAATGGACGGCCCCTGAGGGATTAGCTTATAACAAATTTTCCACAAAGGTGAATTTTTTTGAATTCTGTTAAATTCTTTTAACAAATAAACGAATTTTTTTGTATTGGTTTAAAATCTAAAATTAGTAAAAATGATTGAAGAAGATGGATCGTTTTTTTAATTGTTCTAGTCGGACGTTTGGGCATTTGGTATTCTTCTTTGGGAGATTGCTACCTACGGGATGTCTCCATATCCAGGAGTCGATCTCACGGATGTCTATCATATGCTGGAGAAAGGTTACCGAATGGAATGTCCACCAGGTTGCCCACCGAAAGTTTATGATTTGATGCGACAGTGTTGGCAATGGTCTGCGATGGAACGACCGACTTTTAAAGAAATACATCATTCCCTCGAGAACATGTTTCAAGAATCTAGTATTACGGAAGGTAAAATTATATTAATTGCGGAATTCCTTTAGAGCGGATAAATTTGATTCAATTACTATTCTTGCTATTGTAATTTTTCAGAGGTGGAAAAACAACTCCAAAGTGGTGGAGAAATTCCGTTGTTGGCTTATAAAAAGTCCCAGACTGGCAGCACAGGAAACATCCACGGACTCGTCTTGGTTTCTGATCAGCTGCCTTCCGGTTTATCGCAAGGTTTGTTTTACAATCATAGTTTTGATTGATTTCATTTCGAGAATAAAATTGACTAAGGGTATTAACAATGATTTCTTGCAGAAGGAGCTAGTTCGGTTTCGAAATTAAGTACCTTCATGGGTGGTTTGTCAAACAAAGCAAACAGTAGCATGGTGCAAATGCGACGCTCAACAAACAAAAAGGGAAAGCAAGCACCCGCACCTCCAAAACGGACTAGGTAAGTATCTTTCCTGAATTTCTTTTTTTATTTTTTTTTTACTTTTACTTTTGTTGGTAATTTAAAAACCAATATATTTAACTGGCATGGATCGTTGTGTACAGCCTGCTATCGTCGTGCAGCTCTTTTCGCGACTCAGCCTACCAGGATCAAGACCAACAGAATGCCGATATTGGCACTGCGATACTCGACGATGGCACGGATCTAAATGGTATAGATAATTTAGTTGTTTAATCGCATTTCATAAAATGATTCGAGTCTAGTAATTGCACGAGCTGGTCTGCCTATTTTCTTTGGAGCCTGCATCAATTTTGATCGAAAGAGTGGATCATGGGTCATTCTCCTGCTGCAGTATGCAAAGTATGACGCACGTTTTACGCATATTCCCCGAATATCAGGATGCGTCTTTTGAATTTTTTGTCATTCAGATATAAGGTAGGATTCAGTCGTTTATACTTTGATGATTCGACGCAAGCCCCTTTCATCTCGCACTTTTGAAACTTAGATCTCTTTTTAAATTATTTTAAATTAAGATTAAAGACAACCGTACGTAATGCTGCATGTCATGTGTAGATGAAGACTTAGATTGAGTCATCAACTCCTATCCTTGTATATTAAACCAAGTAATTTTTTGTTTTGTACATTGTCATTTTGGGAATGATAAAAATGAGAAATAATTCAAATTCAAGCAGTGTTACAATATTGTACGCCTTTTGATCGGCATATCGAGTGGAATAAGTGCGGAATTAATGGATTAATTATTGCGGATTAAGCACCACTGTCGCAGGATGTCTTTATGAGAAAATAAGCGCTGAAACGGGAGAATGGCCCATAAATAGAGTTGTAAATTATAAATTGTCACGCTCATATCTGTTCAGATCCGAAAGACATACGAAATCAAACACATCGCATCACGTCATCATTTCAATTTCATGTAGCACGCTTTCATTACTTATTGAATGAACGTTTAGGTATCACACGAGAACTCGTAACAATGGCCTCACAATCGATTACTACAGGAATTTGTGATGCGGATGACGATGGCGATGGTTCTCAAGATACGGGAGAGGCTAATTTCCTACCGCAGCCGTCAGCTTCACCGGAACCCGTACCCAACTTACAGAGCAACCAAAAACAAATAAAAACGCGAACCTATCCGTCTAAGGAAGTACTGCCACAGAAGGTATTCCGACACTTCTTCACGAAGCAGAATTTCAAAGATCGTATTAGAATAGAAGCCGCGACGATTTTTCCATAAACTCCGAAAGATCTTTTAATGTCCATTAGCAATTTTATACTCTTATCATCTATTTTTATGCCGTCCACAATAATGCATATAGCACTGCTTGAATAGAAGGGTGCTTCAGAAATTTTCACTTTCGGATGTTCTTTCTTTGCATTACAAAATAATATTCCTTCTTTTTCTTCTAATTAATGTGTAAATTATCTTCAAGTTTGGTAATTGAAGCCAAAAACTTATTGATAACAGAGCACAGTAGCTTTACTAAGGTTAAAATTGCCCAATAATAATAAGTTTTATTTTCAATTGTCTTAACTAAACTAAAAAAAAGTAGCAAAATAAAAAACATCCAGAAGTAGGGACTTTTTAATTCGCCCTATTGACCACTAACTCATTCCCTTCACACCCTCACTTGAATTACTTATTTTCTTTCAGTTGGTGCACGTGGGAGCTTTAGAGGTGCAAAATGTTAAAAGAGCCATCAATCGCTACGGGACTTTGCCGAAGGGAGCTCGAATCGGAGCCTATCTGGAATCCCTTCGTCAAAGCGGGATGCCATCGAACCAAGAAGGCATCATCGGGTCTCCTCTATCCACCGCCATCGAGCAGCACGAATTTGCAAATCCTGGAGACATCTCGCAGCATCGATCCCTCTCACCTAGACAAAGCAACCTTCGCAATCAGCCGCAAATGACTCGCAGTAACTCCTCCAGTGGTGTCGTAAACACCTACCAGCCTCCAAATTCTCCTCGTAGTAGAGCCGTAGCTGCAAGAAAAAATACCAGCGAGAACGTCGGCTTAAAAACTTTCCGCGTTTGCAATACCTCCACCTTCAGAACAGCGAGTCCTTCCAGACCGCTTCAACCCACCTTAGCTGATCTTGAATTCCCACCGCCGCCACCTCTTGATCTTTCGCCCTTGCCCAACGAGTCTTTCAACGTCAGCGAACAATTCGATCTTCCACCTCCGATGATGGTTTCTCCGAGCAGCAATAGTTCCCACATTAAAAACCTTGGATCGCCAATTGGAATGAGAAAAGTGAAGGATTGGAAGTTCAAAGAAGAATCCAGTGAAGACCAAGAGGAGCGGAATAACGATGTTAGGAATCCAGAACCTTCTGTGAAAGAAGCTAGTTCTAGGTTTGGTGTGAGTTTGAGACGGAGAGATGTTGGAAGTGAAACTGTACCGACTAAATCAGACGAAAAAACTTCTAAATCTGACCAAACAAGACAAAGAAACAGAGATACGAGTTTGGAAACGAGGATGAACTCCGTTACTCAGCAAACTTCTCCTCCAGAGGAATCACCACCGCCTCCTCCACCTCCACCACCTCCCATCATCAACTCAGGCGTCGATGCTTTCAATTCCAAGCCTGGGATGAAAGAAATGCTTGAGCTCAAGTTGATCAATGAAATAAAGCAGTCCTCCGACATGAAACACAACAATACGCTCAAGAAAATCAGTTCTTCCAACAATGTTGCTTCCGCGCCTCTCGATCCTGCTTCTCAACTACTCTCCGAACTTTGTGCCACCTTCAGTATGGATTCGAACAAACAACCTATACAGAGCGAATATGCAATAGCAAATTTCAATCCCGACCCTAGTACTCATCAAGATCAGGATAAATCCGGAGGTAATAAGGAAACCATACACGCGGTCTCGCCGATAGTCGAGGGGATTTTAAACACTAGTAATGCAGGTTTTAAGCTGAAGAAGGTGGACAAAAGACCTCAAAAAGAGGAGAGTTCCGATAGTCAAATCATCGATTTCAAAGCGCGGTTGAGGAAGATCGATGCGGACAAGTCCTTAGAGGAGAAGAACAAAAAGGACGATGGCAATAATACTGGAGAGTCGTTGGAATCGATTGTTGATGAACAAGATGATAAGCGGCGTAGTACGGGAAGTATTAGTAGTCTGAAGAAATTATGGGAGAACAAGGAAGCTACTTGTGAGAACCAACCTTTGAGCCCGAAACTGGGGGCGAGGGGATCGAATAAACATGATGATCCTGGAGAGGAGTCACCTGAAGATCACAGCGGAGCCTCAACAAGAAGTTCAACTAGCAAAACGGAGGCAAGAGTTTGGCCACCAGCACCAACGGAAGCTGAAAAACCTATAGTTCCCGCGAAACCGACGAAGCCTTTGGTGCCGTCTGGAAAACACTTTGCTTCCTCCATTTATGCTACACCTAATTGCAATAAAACATCTCAGGATGACGATTTAGGCAAGCAGAGCGACTCCAAAGGAGCTAAGAACAATGTGATCGAGATTTCTAACGTGATTGAGAATAGTATTGTTCATCTGAAGAGCAGCCCGACTATAGTCATTGCGAGTTGGTTGCAGCTCTCGGACAAGGTTGGATTGTTGCATGGCATGTGCGTCAATCTTACGGACACTTCGATCGCGCCTCATGCCAAATTCCAATTTCGCGATCTGCTTACCCGTCTCGAACTCCAGGCACGGCAGCTCAGAGCTGCCGGCACCCGCAATATCGCAGAGAATACAAGACTACTAAGTGATGTTCAAAATACGATAAAGGATGTAGTCAATATGGTGCAGAGGTAAAATGATGCGAGGGGAAAATCAAAAAGCAACTTTTTCGAGTTATCTTCTTCTGGGTTTCTACTTTCAATGGTTGTTTATACATAGGGACGCGTATACTTGACCGCGCACAAGTCACGGGATATTCTTCGAGTTTTTAAACTTGATTTTTTTTTGTATATTATAGATCTCGTTTTAGTGAGTGATAGTCACTTAGAATGTACTTTTGTGGAATATAGAGCTGCTAGATAGCGCTCTGTACGGAAATGCGGTTTAATCTATTCGAAAAGATTTTACTGTAGCATCTGGTGAGAAGTTTTTTAAATGAGAGACTACATTCATTAGAAAATTAATACGTATTGAGCGACAAAAGACGTAATAGCTTATTATTTTTTATATTTTGAATTTAGATAGGCCTCATAGTTTGACATAGTATACTATTTTAAACCTTTTTCCTCTATTTTTCTTTTTTTTTACTCGCCAACATGCAATTTTGTTGATTTAATCAACAGTTGTGGTCAAAATGAATCCTCTAAGTTAAAAAAATTAAAATTTATATTTCCTTTAAGCATAATATAATATTCGTAACATTCAGTTAATTAAGAAAAGACGAGAAATTCCAATAACAAGTATTAATTTATAAGATAAAAATCATTTATAAAACATTCGATATATAAAATTTAAAGAATTCGATTTCCAACTTAATTAAATTATTGTGAAGCTGAAATGTTTAATCTAATCTAGAAAATTCAAGTTTAATTGGAAATTGAAACTAGATTTTGAGGATACATATTCCATTTTAAAATAACTTAAAATAAGAAATTCTTGAAATTTGAAAATACTATACAATTTTTTATTTTATATGTACTTGAAAAAAGAAGGATAATTTATTTATGTCTGAAAACTATTCGAATAAGAGTTTAATTTATTTTATTTTATGTAATTAGTCTTCTTTCGTAATCTCTTTTTATCTTCCCATAAAAATTCCCTATTTAAAAAATACCTTCTCTGTTTCATTCTATGAGGCCTCTATAGTATAATTTTTCATAAAATTAGAATTTTAGAATGACCAAAGATTCAGTATTTCCCGAAAAAGATGCAGAAAGTTGAATCAGGGAAAATAATTTAGTTGCATAATTTAGGACTTTCGTAATTAAATTTAGTGTAAACTAAAATAAAAAATACTAAAAAGTATATCATTAATTAATATTATATATTATTTTCTAGAATATTTGAAAACTTTTAGGTTTTTCAATATTCAATTCATAAAAGATTTTTAACTTGTACATTAATTTTTATTTTAAAGTGAAATCTTATAAAATAAAATAGAAGAAATAAATTTCTTTTTTATAAAAAGTATTTTACATCGATTCTTCTCTGTTCTTCGCAATTAAAAAATTTTCCACCAGATGTTACAGAATTAAGAGATTGGTTTAGGATTAGGTGTTCATTCATACACATTTTGAAGGTCTTAACTAGGAACATTTTTAAATAAAAACCTCTCCAACTTTTTGAGAGTTTAAACCTTAATTAGTAAAAAATAGTCATTATATTTTTTTCTGAACGACTCTTACAAATGTCCCGAAACTTTTGAATGAATGTGCCAACGGACAGAAAGTTTATTCGCTAAATTGCGTTCAATTTACGTTTAGTATGATGACTTATAATTTAGTTAGGTAAATTTTCACTCCTTAACTTTCTAGTTTTGCCGAGAAGTCTCCATAGGACGCGATAATTTTTATAATAAAATCATCCAAAGCCTAGGAATCATAATCAGATCCGCAAATTGACCTTACAAGTAAATTCTTTACTCGTCCAGAGATTTTAAAAATCGTTACTTTAGAATTTAAAAAACGCGGCATCGCATGACATGCTCAGACTACTAAAGTATGGATTTTCTTAGCTGTAATCTTTCTAATAGCTTTCTATGTATGAAAAAATATCTGTCCAAATGACAGGCTAAGAAATATAAGAAATAAAAACGATGCAGAAATACGCGATATTCTACACTGGTGATATTAGACTTACATGTTGTATTAACCATTCAGCAATTACGGTTTTTTTTTTAGAAATTTTTTGTCAAATCAAATCTAGAGACTCCTGTTTCTATTGTGGAATTTTCAACAAGTCCCAAAAGTAGAAAGTTAGGTACAAATTGCTCTAGAAATTTTATCGAAATTCACCAGGCAATTTTAGTTTTGCAAGAAAGAAAAGAAAAAAGAAAACCTACTTTAGAAATGAGAAAACATTTTCGAATCTATAGGATGTCAAAAGGTTTCTGTGATAAAATACTCTGTTCAAAAAAAAAAAAAATCAAACACAATAGTGAATCACTTTCAGTTTATTTTCTTCTGTTCTCGAGTAGTTTTTTTTACAATCTACAATTACAACTTTGAACAATAGAATTGAATAATAGAGGAATAGCATTTTTGAAGGATAAGTTTTAAGAATCGTTAGATGTTTTCTCATTTCTTTGGAATACTCGCAACACTCAGTGAACGAGAACAAAATGTTGAATTAGAGTAGGCTACAATTTTTCCGAGCAAAGTTCAAATAGGGAGTTCAAATAGGAACTTCTACATTAACTCGACGAAAAAGACATTGTATGTCTTGATAGCGATGAAATCTGGCATATTTTGTAATGAGAAATATATTTTCTCAAATTTATTATTTCAAGCGATGCATCTTCACTATTTCCTTATACATATATATTCGACTATTCTTGTGATTGTGAAACTATATCAAAGATGTACAAGCGGACGACTAAAATCTTCACCTTTTAAAGATTGCATTTATATGTTCATTTCGATCATGCTAAGAGCTATTGCAATGACCTTGACAACGAGTAGTTAATCTAAAACGAAAATTTATTCGCGAAGATGTCACTACAAACTTTTATGTTCGTAATTTTGCGGATGGAGTTGGGCGGATTTTTATAGTATCGCGTGATTGTATAAAAAAGTTAGGGAATAATGAATTGAGTGGTGAAAAATCCATTATAAACCGCGAGTGTTGAAAACATGGAAGCATATCGAAAGCGCTGCGCTTTCTGTGAAAGTACCAAAGGTGAATGGAAGTAAATTACTAGATCGGAAGCCCAACTCTTTTTCTTTGAAATCGCGTTGAGCGTAATTGTCTTTCATTGATTCTTAAAATTAAGATCAGAGTTTGCCATTGCGAATCGGGCTTAAATCTAAAGCCACGAGTTGTAGTGTCATATCTTTTTTTTTTAGTGAAAGACGAGTTACTAAGACGTAGGGTTGAGGAAAAAATCGAGGGAAACCCGAAAGAGTCGAGCTCGATTTTTCTTCAGATGCCACATTAAATTCCTAGATATTATTTCTATTCGTTAAGTTGCTTATCGTATTGTGCGTCATTTGATTTAACGTGCACTTTTATACAAAAAAAATTATGGATACCGCTTACCATATTATGCGCAAGATCTTATATCTAGGCTAGATTATAAATACGAAGTAACTATTAAGACAATTTATGTGCACTATGGGACAATATAACGATTTTGTATCTGTATAGAACGAGTTGGGTGTCGACTGTATGGATCAACCAGGGAGAGATTGAGAAAAATCCACTGTAATTAAGCCAGGTTTTTAATTAGCGAGCGCTTTGTTTCCGAGCGTTTCTTTGTACCCAGAGGAAATTTCTCTCAGTTCAATATTTTATTTAATACAAATCAAATATTAAATGAGTGAAATGAATCTGAGGGTGCATTGGAGGGAGTGAAAGAGAGTTTTTATTTGTTCGAGTTCGGCAGGTCTCTGGATTTTGAGTCCCAATGAAAAAGGCGTTTTCCTCTCTTGCGGTGATGAAAAACCTTTTGTATGAAGACTAATGAAGAAAGTAACGACGGAGAGTTTATTTTTGTCGTAGTCATTTCCAAAAGTGTACAGTAATAACTACGTAGAAAACTGGTTTGCATGCGCAGAACATTCTTCAAAATTCTCCGATACCGGCAAGCCTCTTATGAGCGACCGCTTGGAAGTTAAAATCTATATTTTTCTAAGACCGATGCCGAGTAGTCGACGTTTCTTACGATACTACCTGCTTTTCCATTTTGCGAGAGCGTTACTGCACTTGATTTAATGAGAGTCAAGTCTCAATCTCCTCCAGTTCTTTGTTCTATTGTTTGTACCTGTGATAAAAAAAAAGCCATTCTCTGAGAAACTCTTCTTTCGTCAAACGTGTGCTCAAGGAAATCATAACGAATCACAAAAATCTAATTGAGTTAGTCATTCGACGAGGAACGAGTGGAAAAAACAAGGAAGCGAACAATGAACGGTTTATATAAAATAATGTATTATAGTAATTTTACGATTATTTATATTTGTATTTATTTTATAATTCTCAGTGTAAAATTGTCGCCCTGATCGATTGACCAACGTACTGATTCGCTAATACAAAACTTTAATATTGCTTTATACTATAAGAGTAAAAAATAAAAATCATTATTAAATTACTCGGGTCTTTTTCATATAATTAGGATATGAATATATTCTATTACTCGTAACAAATGTGTTTAAGCTATACGTTATGTTTTTCTTTTTGCATGTTTCAGTTATTTATAATTAATATAATTATTATTTAGTTTCATAGTTTTATAAGTCAAAAATATTTGAAAAAAATCGTAATATCAGAAATAGTATTTTTCACAATATGCGGAAAATCATAAAATGACTGTATCTATTACATAAATATTTTAGTTAATGATATAATAGATATTTTTATTTTTAAAATACAATTATAATTTATTCATAAAAATTGAAATTGCATTTTGAAAATTTCAAAAATTCCCGCAAAATATGACCAATAAGATGTAATTTGCACGACGCATGCGCATTAAAAAAAGCGAATTCTCAAATCTTCATAACTGTCACATATAGCTTTTCCTCAGAAAAAAACATAAATTGCGAATAAAAAAGGTTGCTGCACATCAACAATAGCTTTTAACAAGTATTAATTAGTGTTATATATATTGTAAAAGGTATCTATAAAAACTTTCGTTATTATAAAGTACATTTTTCGAGTGTTCCGTAATACATAACCTTATTTACAACTGCTCCAACTTCAACTGTTTTTAAAAATTTTTAACTTTAAAAATGTATTTAATTTTGATTCTTAACTGAGAATAGATGGTAAAAAAATAACTAAAATTTAAACAGTTTTATGGTCAATTTTAGTTTAAATATATCAATGTCTTTTACTAGAAACATCTGGCTATGGATCGAAATTTCGTTACTTTTTTTCTGGTCACGCTTTTCATATAAAATTCAGATTGAAATTTCGATAATAATGGATTATTTATAAATTTCACACTTGTTCCCCAAAAATTTGTTTTGTTAAATTAATTTTAGAAGATTAAAGAAATAATATGCACATTAACTCTGGCTTAAAAACTGGATTGAATTAAAACTTTGATGCAAGATAGTAAAATTTCCTTATTTTTAGATGGAGCCAATGACGTTAGGCTCACCCATGGGAAGTCCTGCTCAGTCTCCCACTAGCACTGCAGGTCAATCTCCATACTTACCTGGATTTCTCCTGGGAGATACTAGCGTGGTAAATACAAATATATACAATATTACAATTTTGAGTGATACTAATTGAAATCGTGACGAGTAATAATACATTATAATGTTTCTAATTTCAGCACGGCAGATTAAGTATGGCGAGTGCCGATACTTCCCGATTTGGTACTTCTCCTGGATTAACCTCCCCGTTACCAAGTACGAACTATGGATCGCCCGACTACCGAACAAACCGACAGAAGGCAATGTTTGGAACTCCCACAAGTCCTAATACACCACAAATCGGATCAGAAAATCAAGTTGGAGGACCACCAACTAGAGGTCTTTTCGATACTTTGGAAACAGCGCAGTTAGTCACCTCACACACATCCACCAACAACCAAAGCATCCTCAGGAATCAGTCTCGAATCTTGTCTGGTAATATGAGCGTCTCTTTCCTGGACTCTCCAACAAGTCCAGGTAACAGTGAATCATCGCAAGGTCTTTTGCAGTGGGTGACGGTCTTTGGTTTTCCACCAAGTGTACTTAACAGCGTTCTGGCTCACATTTCCAGCAGAGTACGTATTGTTGATAAACACCACGCTCCGCACCCACAGAGTAATTGGATTCATCTTAAATGCGCTTCAGAACAAGAGGCTCAAAGGGCTTTGTCTTGCCACGGCAACATTGTTTCCGGATCGATTATGATTGGAGTAATTCCATGCACAGACGAAGGTGTCATCTTAGGCGCAGACAAGGAAAATCGCCTTAAATTAAATGGTAGCATGAGACTGTTCACTTCACCTATTAAATCTGGCCAAGGAAATCCTAACAGCTCGATGAAAACACCTGTGAGGATTCAAAATGCACGGCCTCTCGTTTCCGGATATAATCAAAATTTGAGTCCTCAATCTGTGAGATCGCCTGAAAACGTCCCTCAAAAATCAACTGGTTTGGTCTCCAAGGCCATGGAATATATGTTCGGATGGTGATTTATTTTAATAGAAGAAGAATTTATAAATATCTTTTACATTTTTTGAAATTATGTTGGTCATTTTGGACTTATATTAGATAATAATTTTGTAGAAAGAGAATTGATCATCGAATATTTAATTTGTTGTAATATGGATATTTCAAAACGTTTCTGAAAGATAATCTACACCATTTTGTAAGTGTCGGTTTATTTAAACTTTTTTAAGGTCGCCAATATGTACAACTGTTTTAATTCATTATGAGCTTGATATTACTATCAGAAGGATATTTAATTTAATGTTTGTTTTTCGACGAATAAAGAATTTACATTTGATACAATGATACGGTAGTGCTAAATATATTACTAAGATACATATAGGTTTCTTTCTTTCAACTTAAAAAACAGTAATCGTACTATCAATTCTCTTATTGAAAAAGCAAATAATTAACGCGTTGAATGTGACGCTTTACAATGTAAAGTATTTTTTTTTATCAGTCTTGTTTCGATGAATAGAGATACATTTTTGCAGGTTTAGTGTGTAATTGCAAATTTACAACTAAAAGTAAAAGATCTAGACACACTTCGAATGGACGTTTTTATTCTATGTATTAACAATACTATGAATTGTTAATTGATAATTAATAATCGTATTAATCGATAATCAAATAGGATTGCAAGTGATCACAATTAACTTTTTTATACGCTTCTCTCCTGTACATTAGAAACGAAAATTTCTCCATGATAAGTCTTGTGTACATTATTTTAATAAAGTTGTGTTTATTCAGTTATAGTGAAGTTCTTCCTATAATAATTCTTGCATGTAAAACAATTAAAAACATCGATATATTATAGAATAATCCCTTTTAGTTCTAGTAATTCCAATTATCTATAAAATAAATATATTTCTAGTAATCTTCATTGCTTATTGCCTAGAGCTACTTAGGACTGTCTATGGCTGCACTACCCAAATCAGTCATTTTAGGATATTTGATTTTCTTCTTGTCCAGCTCATCTTGTGCCCATAATATAAGCTTTAAGAGGTTGTTCAGTCTCGGACTAGTCGACTCTCTGTGTTCCGTTTTCAATATCGCTGCATTTAATTCACTCGCGATCTGAAAATATAAAAATATATATTAGTTTATTATCTAATACTTGTTTCAATAGAAAATTATTTTTAATTAGAAGTACCTTTTGCCTATGAGTTGGGTGTAATAGGTCACTGAAAGGACTCTTGTCGGGTTCATCGAAAGCCAACAGTGCCAAAGTTCTTTCCAATTCGCTCAAAATGTTGTCATCTGATTCTCCAGCTTCGCTTAATTGTTCTTGAGCAAACTGTAAAGCTTCCTCGATTCTGCCAGTGCGAATCAGCTCAATAAGATGCAATTGTTGAAGATGAAAGTAAAGATATCTGTCATTATCAAGTAGTTCAGGATGTAGCTGATTCACCAAGTCTGTAGCTTCCTGAATTCTGCCGTTTTGTATTGCATCTCGAATTCGAATCCTGTCATCCAAGGAATTCAATTCGATAGTAGGACCAACACCAGACTCTTGTTGAAATTTTTCTGCAGCCTCTTTGAATCCCTCTGAAATTTACGAAAAAGTTTTTAGTGGGAAGAAACAAATCACTTTAAAAAAAAAAGTTGTCAAAGTTGCTTCTACGATCGAGAAGTAATATATAAACATAGATTTACATATTAATTAATCATCTACATTCTTTTGAGCCATTTGTTAAAAAAAAATTTACTAAAACAAATATCAACAATAAGTATAATCGAGAGTATAGTATGATAGTGATCGAGTAATTTACTTAAAATTTAAAAAATTAAAGCAATAAATTAAATAAACAAATGATAAATCTTAAAAAACTTACCAGTGACCAAATAATTCATAATCAAATTATTCATGGAAGCTCTCTGTATGTGGGAGCCTTCCTCGAGTTTTGCAACCCATTCATCTTTAGAAACACTATCTGGTTTCTCCGAGAAACTCATTTTTACCAAAATACACAAAGAACAAAAAAAATCATCAAAGACTACTTAAAGATTCTAATATAACACTGCACGACAGTACTTGACGCACACAAAACACCAAGTTTATTTCAAAACAGCTTTCTCCCGTTTTCAAAAGTAGCTTGAGAATACAAGATAAAATCTTCACCAAGAGCTAAAAGAAATGATGTAACTTCAAAATAACCTGAAAACGCAGAAAATTACAAGGAATTTATCTTCTGACAAATATTTCTCCTTATATATGTATTTATTTCTACACTGTAGCGCACTCCGCCATAGCTTGTAATGTCGGATGCATTTTCTTCAGCTGCTTTTGACGTCATCCACGTAATTTCTGTGTTTTGCTGAACGTCAGATAGGGGTTGGCAACAGTGCTAAAATTTTTTG
>JAUESH010000040.1:11103585-11141015 GCA_032275165.1 Synergus magnus
TGTAATATGACAAAAATAACATAGTTAGCATAAAAGTCAATTTCTATTTTCCCTGACAACTACTCGCATTTCCCTGATTTCCTTAACAAATTTTTTTTTTCCCTAACTTTTCCCTGACTTCCCTGACATGTGGCCACCCTGAATAGTTACTTTTAATCACTATTTTATTTAAAATTAGTCACTTTTTAGATCAAATTAATCACTTTTGTCACTTTTTCGAGGTACATTAGTCTGAGGCAGCCCTGAGAATTATTGTAGATCGGCTGTAATTTTTTATATGAAATGTGAAATACTGATGTAAAAATACTTGGTCAAATTGCATTGAAGTTGTACTCGCAAATACTACATGTGTCACCTTCAAACAAAACAAGACTGTAATTTCTCAAGTAAAATTTCAAAGGCAGAAGGCAATAATTTAGATCGTAAACTAAAATAAACGAATTAGAGTAACGTTGTCGTAAAACGTCCCGTTATAGTACCATTTACATCGAGATTGTGACGGTTACTTAGTTTTCTTAAAGACGTGCAAACGTACCTTTCTTCGGGGTATTCATATTAGGCGTGACAGAAGCGGTACTTGAATACCCAACACGAGTTAAGTAAAGTATGTACATACATGCCGTTCTAGCATTATTTATCCCACTTGTCAGATACTCTTGCCCTAAATGTATACATATACCAATGTATGTACTATATATACAAAGGCATGTCTACTCTTACTAGATTGAACTTTCAGGAACTGATATTGGTATTCAGGAGACGGATGGGAAGGACTCTTATAGGCTATACGTGATTCGATTTTAAGTTCAACCTGAAAAGCCGACATAGCCTGTATACATAAAAAATTTGGTGGCCGATATTACTCAAGTTGTATGTTAGTGATCCCATTTTTGGATTTTTATATCCTTATTGAATAGGTATTATCACGGAAAAAAGAAGATGAAAAGAAATGGCTGAATTTACCATTTAAAATAGTCAACATACGCTCTGAACACATTTTTCCTAGAATTTAGTAAGTTTTGCTATTTCAAATTGTAACTTTTGCAACGAAAATAGCAGGGTTTACAATTTTCTTAGCAAAAATTATAATTTGAAATAGTAAAACTTACTAAATTCCAGGAAAAATGCGTTTAGAGCGCATGATGACTATTTTAAATGGTAAATTCAGCCATTTTCTTTTTTGCGTGTATACATACACTTATCGAATAAATTATACTTTAAGGTCTCAAAATGAAAATCAAGATTAATGAGGCTAATCTAACTAAAATTAAATAATTAGGGTGATGTTAAAACTCAAAAAAATTGAGTCATCTTTTAACTCGATTTTAACTTTTATTTCTTCTTTAGTGTTTATCCCTCACATTATATAAATTGCGAAATATGCAGAGAATACGTATAATTAATTCAGCTCACGTTCAATCACAAAAAAGGAATCTGTCTTATTCAACCTTGCTTTAATGTCCAGTCTCAAAAGGCAATTCTTCGTGAAACAAAGAAAGTGTAATTAGTTGAACACTGTAGGCCAATTATTTCTATTGTTGTAATACTTGACTAAGTAATTATAACTGGGCACAATCTAATTGATCTGATATAAGTAAAAATATATAATTTCTCTTGAAAAGACAAGACCAACTATATTGGTCCCCTAAAATTAAAAAGCCACAAGCCTTTTATTTTCTACACCCCATGTGTCAGAGAAAATTACCACCCTCTGATTTTTAGACCCTCAGCGTCACGTGTTTGACAAAACTGGAACACCGAACTCTCCTACATTTTGTTCTCCTGCTGTGAGTGTGAAAAAAAGTAAGATTAATAGCGGGAGTGAAAGAAAGCAAGAGTGAAAGACATGTATAGGTACCTTTTTTGCAACTTTAGTGATTACAGTAAACGAGTAAACCAGCTTGTAATAGAAGTTAATTTTTTATAAGACAAACGACGGCGAGAGTTGCTCGAAAGCTCATACAACGGCATAAGTATTACTATATTTAGTAGAGCCTCAGGGACTATATAGTTGCACTATACGTCGAACGCATTCCATCTTGTTGCATAATTTCCACTCGATTGTTGCTTTACCTGTCTAAGGTTACGCTCAGTGTGGGTGAAAATATGAAAAATATGCTTGTATTGCTTCAAATATATACATTTACAAATTGATCTCAATTTTTTGAAACTAATTTATTAATACTTATGAGAAATAATGACATAAATTATTAATTATCTTAAAAATCTATTGAGCACTGCTTTCTATGTATGTATTTCTATTTGCAAATACATTTTCTTGTCTCCATAATTGGAAGACACATTTTAATGAATTATTTTCTTTCTGTTTCAGGTAAGTGTCATTTGAGGTTCTTCTTAATTATTTTCAACAGGTGGTAAGATAAATATACACTATTTAAGAAATCCAATTTAGGAGAATGTGTCTCAACGACAATTTTCACTTTAACAACCTCGTTAATTTCCTGAACTCGCACAAAGTTCAGCGCACATTCCCTCTCGTGAAAACTACTTTTCCTGTTTCGTATAGAAAGTAGAAAAGTATTTATATATTGCTGATCAAGCGTTTCTCTCAATTGCTCCTCGACGATTGCACACAGAGTTGAATGCAATTTAGAGACCACGACAAACGCACTTTAAAAGGCGAGTCCTTTTCAAAGAAGAGTTCGACTTTTGTTGATCGATCAAATTAAATACCAGAGGGGTGGTGGGTATCGTCCTGAGAGGAATCGCAGAGGGGAGCGATCTATATCGCTTTGAGATCTGTTTATTGTTGGAGGTATATATATAGGGATAAAACAGATGTTAGCATAAAAATCGATTTCAGAACCCTCACTAGAGAGCAGTACCCTCTGCGCTCTAATTAAGAAATTGATTCGCTTCTGAAAAAGCAAAAATATTCGGTGAATTGAATTTTAGGACAGATGGTATTATAGGCAGAATCGAAAGCTACCTCCATTTTCCCCCTCCAATTTAACAAATCTGATACAATTTTGCCTTCTGCTCCCAAGTCGTGAACCTCTTTTGCCCCCTCGTACCAATTTACCAAATCATTATCCCAATTTACTTTTTCTCATGCCATTTGCCCCGTCCTTACTCCAATTTGTCCTTTTTTCATGCCATGTTGCCCCTCTTTGTTTTGAATTGCAGAATCTTTATCCCATTTTCTCACCTCTTTCTACAATTTTTAGAATTCTTATCCTACTTTTTCCCCTTCTTATCCCAATTTGCCACATTTTCAAGACATTTCCCCCTCTTTATACCATTTTCATAATCATTATTCCACTTTGCCGCCTTATTAACCCAATTTACCCCCTCCTTAATATTATACCTCTTTTCATGCCATTTCCCCCTCTTTATACCAATTTGCAGAATCTTGATCTCACTTTCCCCCCTCTTTATGAGATTTTCAGAATCCTTATCCCACTCTGCCCCCTTATTATCTCAATTTACCCCCTTTTCTTGCCATGTAATTCTGACAATCTTTATACGATTGCCAGAATCTAGGGAATCGATTCTTTAGTTGATCCAAGATCAAATAAACGAGAATCAATTTTTCAACAGATCAACTTGGAAAGAATCAATCTTCTAAAGATCGATCTTTTAGTGACGCATACAAAAAGTTAATTTAGGACATCAATTCTTTACTTTCAGTAATTAAGCAATTTGTTATTAAATTTTTGGTATTATGAATATGGACCACTTGAAGTTGAGTGTGTCTGAGTGAGAATCCAGTTCTACTTTTTCTTCCAATGCGAGAAAAATATTGATTAATCGAACAATCCATTTTATTTCAGTTAAAAAAATATCAACACCTCGAACATCAGGGAAGAGAATCCATTCTCAAAAGAATCAACTTAGTAGAGAATCGATTCAAAAGATCGATCTTCAAAGAATCGAATCAGAATCGAACATCCCTATCAGAATCCCAATTCGCCCCCTCCTGAATCTTATACAGATTTGCTCCCTTTTCATGCCATTTTCGCCAATTCTTTTGACCCTTCTTTTACCAATTTGCTAAGGAGGGAAAAAGTTAAGTAGATGTTTTAATTAATGACATTAGAGAAAATTGTCATTCTAGTATGGGTAAAAATTCAATTAGATTTCTCAATTATTTAAGAATGCACGCGTAGGTTTGATTGCTGACAATGAGAAACCTCTCACTCTCAGTTGAAATATTCAGAGACTACTTTTGAAGGTCGTCTTGCATTCCATAATCATTCGCACATATCTGCTGATTACACGGGTAGGGTAATCGTAAGCGCTTTAACGTGTGAGAAGTATTAACTCGGAAGTGTTTTGTAAGAGTTGGCTTTAAAAATATGTAACTATTCCAAGAAACATGAAGACTATAAGGAAGTCTTGTTCAAAACATTCTTATGTGTGTATACTTTTTATCTCTTACGCATTCTGCAGAAACAATATCCAAACAATAATATAAACTTGTATGTATCATGTAAGTTTTTTATAAATATTGTTATAATACATACTACATACATAACTTTGAAAATTATAAACTCTTTCTCTTGAAAAGATTAAAAAGTGAAATGAAATGAATAGAAAATAATAATAGACGTCTCTATTATGCATTTTGAAATACATATGAGACTAGTATTTAATTTTGTAAGAAAATGAAATTTTAGATTGATATCACAGCAGACGTGAGTTGAATTCGAGGTTGAATTCGACACTGAAATTTCTTTCTGGTTTCGTTTACCAGATCTCTTTTATCCACTAACCAGGTGCAGGGGGCAAACTGTGACGAAACTTGAGAACCGCCACTCGCTCTGATTTAAATGGTACTCGAGGAAAAAACGGATGTGGGCTTTCATCAGTGAATTATAATTCTCTGGGTACCTTATTACGCCTGGAATAGATGTGTTTTGACAGGGTGCATGCTGCAAAATTAAGTGACTCTTAACGGCTCCGTTTAGGGTGCCATTTGCCAAGGGTTGTTCTATACTCCTGCAATTTGCACCAATTATCGCACTCGTGAAGCCGAATCTCAATTTCTAAAATCGCATCATTGTTTTCAACATAAACTCAGTTTCTTTCAATAATATCTATTTAGAAATAATGCATAAAAAGCATAAATTGCATTTATGGGTATAATATACCTTTGCATTGAATTGACATAATTTTTCCAGTCATTGAAGAAAAAGAGCGATTGAAGATAATTGTGTGAAACCAGATCTGGAACATATAACTTTTTTCTTTATAATAAAAACACAACCCTCGTTTCGTTTGTTTAGCAAATAGACAGTTTCGTGTCCGGCCTTGATGTGGCACGATTGGGGCAGCTGTAATTTTCACACTAAACGAATAATATCGGATTTAAGACGAGAGAGGGAAACTTATGGACATGGCTGCCCCCAGTAGTGGGTCGACGGCAGATGCGTGATCTTTTGTGCAATGCAGTGGTACTCGCAGTATGCATTGTGGTAATGTTTGTTTCGCCGTGAATGGCAGAAAATTACAGGCACATTTTGCTACGAACGCAGATCTTTGTCTAGTTGTAGGAGGGCAAATTGCACACGCCACGTGATATACGTGCTCGTTTGTCCTATGATCTAAATAAAAAATCCGCCCTCGGAATCTCAATTAATCATATTTTCGTTAGAATTAATTTTTCAAATTCACGCCTTCAAAACGTAACCGTTTTAAAACCAGACATTTGTATTATTAATTCTGAATCACAGAACATTTATAATTAGAAATATCTTGTAGGTATTTCAATTAAAGACGTGAAAAGTTGGAAAACGGCTCGAATCTATAAGCGATGAGATAATCACATAAACGTGTCGAAGACGTAGTTTTGATTAAGTTCCATTGCGAAGTAACGAACAAGCTACAAGTCATCTTTCTTCACATATCGTTAGCGAGAAACGATCATAAATTAAGTTTATACGACAGTTCGTCATTACGAAACGACTTTTCTCATTGGCATAATTTAAAAAAAAAAGTTGGTCACGTTTGCTACTTAAATGGGTAAATATGCCGCTTGAAGCTGTAAAGAAGTTACTTAATTTACGTAGCTCTAATGTATGTCGATTATTTATCTGCAGGAATATTTTCCGCCTTCAGAGTAGAAATGAAATAATATGTCGATGGCATAATTAAGTTAATACGATTTGATTGTTGAAGTAAATATGCTCGCATGAATATATAAACATAATGAACATGAATTCTCAAGACATGCGTGCTAATAATTATTACTATTCCATTAATTCTCAAATACCAAACTCTATCTGAAATATCTTTAACGCTTGACGGCGGCCTGAGAAGAAGGAAGTTTCGAAGGCTAATTTTTCTAAACAAACCATTTTTCAGCCACACCTTGCAGGCCAGTGAACCATATCACGGCTCCAACCTTTTCAGATAACTTTCTACTTGTGACATTATTGCGAACAAATCTAGCAAATCGTCAAACAAGATTTAAATACAATTATGGTCCATTTCATCTAAGGGTCGATTTTAAAATTGCCTTTTTAGAATTTCAATCCAAAGTACATATGAAAATAACACTTTGCAGCTTTCTAACATTTGAAGGATAAATACCTACATTCGATGCATATAACAAATTCCTATTTTTTAAATAAAGACACGTCTCTTTTATGCATGAAGTCGGTTTAACTAATAAATCTCAGTCACCAAGTGAGAGGAAAATAGTTGTCGGTTCGATGGCGTTTCCTTGAAAATCAAGTTTTCCTCCAATTTACAAGTGTTCTGAGCCGACTTCGTGAAAGCGTCTTGAACCTGTTGCCCGCGATTACATATGCATATATGCATATGCGAACTGCAATAAGTATAACAGTCGGCCAATAAAGCGGATAATAAAACCAACATGGTTCGCTCTAGGCGAATTATGTAAAGCCAATGTGCCCTCTATCCGCCTCGGCTTGATCCTTTCTTTCCTTCTTCTCATTCCTGTCTTCCCATCCAAAAAGATTTTAAGTACATTATTTATATCTTGATGTTAAATCACCTCTCCACAGAGGCAGAAGAATAACATAAGGAAGCCGGATACCGCAGGCTCATGCCAAAAATCCGAGGAGTGAAATTTTATGCATTCACCTGAAATCACTGCAATAACTCAGAATCCACTTGCAGTTATTATTGTAATTAATCGCACTGCTGTAATACTTTTTACAGCTAGGAGGGGTGTATGCCAATTCATCAAAATGATTCTTAATTACTACCCATCAAATCGTTTTTAATAAAAAAAGGTAATTAAAATATTCCTTACGGCAAGCCGCGTAATTTCTAAAGCACGTGATGGAAATTTGGGATGAAACCGATGTATCGAAGCGATTATCGAGACGAAGCTTGAGGAAAAAGAAAGAGAGAGTATACGGCTCTAAAGCGAGTCTGGCATGACTTCATGGAAAGGAGTCTTTCGACCTTTGCAGTGGAATGCAATCTTCGAGACACTTAAGCACGCAGATATCAAGCCTGACGTTCCTTTAATCTATATGTCACAAACTTTGCATATGTCAAGTCATCGACCTTGAATTTACGCAATAATTGAAAGTAATTATAGGTATATTAATTGAAGTAACTTCCGAAAAGATCAATTAGTGGCGCAAAATAGAATCTTTTTAATATCAAATTCAAAGCAAGCTCGTCAAACCTCTCGTATTATCTCGTGAGTTAACAAAAGAGGTCCGATCGCTATATAGTATAAATGCTAACTCGGAGTCCCTACCCAGATGAATTCAACTTTGGAAGTAAACTTCAGTTCGAGGTTATCTGCCTTAAATTTACAACACTCATAAACGAAACTCACAGTATAACAAGTTAGATCCGAAAAGCGAAAGTACAGAATTTTTATAGAAACTTTTGCAGACTAGTTTTATGGACTGCACATGTCTGACATATACGGCTGCGAGCATCTTCTTCTCTCGGGACTTAATAACCAAGGAACCTTCGATCGATAAAAGATTTCAAGTGAAAGTCATTATCGCTCGGATGCAAAATATGCAGTACAGGTGTACTATCTTCCGTTTACGTGTATCACGAACCTTCTCCGATAAATTCCTTCATCAAAACATGTCAAGATAGTCTTTTTTTTATTTATTTGATTTCGTTTTAAATCAAGTACCTACTTACTTTTAAATCTTATTCAACTAAAATCCACTTTATCTTTGCCATCTGAGATTTGTTGCAAATATCACACAATTCTCTTCACCTTATGATTGTGAATCGTGACGATTGATTTTTAATATTATAGTCTGGAGTTGCCCACAGGTGAAAGCCTTATTTACTTGCTAAATAACTAACTTGCTAAATAAATAACTACGTCTTTAAGCTTTAAGACTTCGTGAGGTCTTTTAGAGTCATCTACAATTCGAACGAGAGATTTGTCCCTGCATAGTTACTGCTTTTTGTATTCCCATCTTTGTTGTACAATCTCATCTCAAAGGAGAAAGTATCGCGACAGGTGATTTGTGACTAGGAATCAAGGAAGAAGCTATACGCAAGGATACTCAACAAAAGAAAAGGTTTCCCGACCATCCAGGTCACACTAGACCGCCTCTCTTGGCCAAATTTGCATTTTTGGTCGTGCAAAAAACTCGTCAATTGACCATACTTCATTGTTCGTAGTACATCTCCCTAATAGGTTCAAAGTTCAAAGTCCTCATTATAAAAATGCCCTCACCTTTTTTTATGTGTACTAGCAACTATGATCCGCGCGCTCTGCACGCGATTAATTGCTCGTTTTTTCACTCCTTTTGTTAAAAAGATTCAGAGGATTCTAAATACGCACTGTAAAAAATATCTTCGGGAATTTTCCATAAAATTTTTGGGGCGCTAATCGCCGCAAAATTTTCGAAATTTCCCCAATCATTTCGTAAAGAAAATAACTAAAAATCCAATGAAATTTCGTGAAATCCCTTGAAGTCGCTTTAAAGTTTCTAAAATTACTTAAATTTACACAAAATATCGTTAAATCCTTTAAAATTATTTAAAATCCCATGAAATATCGTTAAACACTTTCAAATAGTTGAAAATCCAATGAAATTTCTTCAGATTTTTAGATTCCTTAAATTTCTTTAGATAAATACCGTGGAATTCTTTAATATTTTCAAAATTTCAATAAATTTCGTAAAAGTCGTATTCTCTGTCTTAATATAATCTTTTTGACAGCAATTCTTTTGACAACGAAAATAGTCACTTTTTTAAGATAGGATCATTAAACAGTTTCTTTTAAAAAATCATAAAAAATGCATTGGAAAAAAATATCGAATAATATTGATAGACTCAAAAATGAATGTTTGAACATTTCGCTGTTACTATTTTTTGAATTTTTTCTAATTATATAGATATTTTTATCAGTAAAAAGTTTTGAGATAATTCAAAGATTTTTAAAATTTAATAGCAGAAATTGTGTCCGCTTGGACGCATGGAATGGTTAAAGGCTTCTATTTCGATCAACTAAGTTAAGCAGCGCTTGGCTCGGTTGCACTCGGATGGGGGTCATCATAATGTATAATGTCTTTCTAGAATATAAAGTATTTTTAAATGTTGAACAGTCACATTTCTGATAAACGTTACATATAGCGGTTTTTTTTATTCCCAGAAATTTGCTTCATCGACCCACTCCATTGAGAAATCATGAGTTCTACAATTTTTATAAAATATAATTATTCAACTATACCTTTTTCAGTGATTAGAAAAATGTGCTTGAGCATTTAAGATTCCCTTGAAGCCTTTTAAGTGACTTCCGCTCCTAATTGTTCCTAAGTGGTGTCGCTTTCCCTTCTAATTGTTTTTAATTACTTTTCCTTTTACTTGCAACCTCTTGTCAACAGCTAGCAATGCAAAACTATTTCCATTAAAAAATTCAAGGCTGTTGACGCCAACAAGAAACAACACCTTTTTATATCTAAAGTAAACTCTAAAAAGAAAGTCTTAATCTTAAATTCTTCTGTACTAGCTTCTCTGTACGTTTCTAAGAGTCTCCGCATTATATTTTAATTTCAATTAAAAAGACTGTTTTCCATTTATGATCTTTAATTTTAACACGAGAAATACGAAAGACTATAAATTACGTTTTGAAGATCGGATTTTTCGAACCCAGAAAGGGGTTCGTTTTTGCACAAGGGTGATAGAAATCCTTGAGTAAAGCTTCAACTCCACATTATCGTTTTAAATGCAAAGTTGCACTAAAGAAATATATGCTACGCGAAGGCTTTATAGCAAGCCATTGAAATATCTAACAATGGGCTCTTGGATGGTAAACATTATGAAACATAAATGTTTAATGGGTTCGTGATGAGAGGGGAAAACCTTCTCGATCGTCGGAATAAATCCTGCCAATCAGCAAATCCCTGTCTTTAAGTATTATATACAGAGATTACTGATCGCACTTCAGAGGATTACTGCGTATTAAGTTCGGATACATCTATACGAATGAATCCTGATCCTCTTATACACCTATATGTATTGAACAACCCCGTGTGGAAAAATGTCATGAAGCTCGTCAGTCCCAGACTAGACCATCTGGAATATAATCTAGCCCTGATCAAGCGGCCCCCATCATATAATTAATTGTTTCATAAAAATATCACGTTGGTAGAAACTTATTATGTGCGATTTTTCGTGTTAACGATGAAATGAGGGTGCAATACTTTACACATACGAAGTTATGAAAATGCGTGCCTATGTGCATGCATGTACGTAGGTGCAACTTTCTTGCACAGCATTCCATTCTGGTCAGCAACCTGACGCGAGCATTCGTTCACACAAATGCCTAGTAACTCAGGAGGTTTTTTTATTCAATATATTCCCTCCGAGGAAAGTATGTTTTGCTGAAAACTATCACTAATACGTACCTTTAATCTCTCCTAAAAGAGGAATTTACTCAAAGGGTTTGGCAATAAATTATAAATTACGAATAAAAACTAAACAACAATATTCTAATACTTTTTTTGTATATTTGCAATTCGAATGGGCAATTTGTAGATCATAAATAAGAGTTCTCTCGACCCCAGCACACTGGGGTCGGTCATTCTCTCTAATGACAGTAAACGTTTTTTGAATGCTCGCCAAAAAGAAAGAAAAGTATATGTGTAGTGTATTGGTTGAACTGATTACTGGTTATGGCCGTTATGGGCAACTGCAATTTACTGCGAATTTAACGGGAGAGAACGGCTCTATTTCCATCAACAAAATCATCGTAGCGTGTTTCAAACACCCATTCTAAAAAAATGGCATCCTTTATAATTTACATCGTTAAAATTTTAAAAGACAGCAATTTTAAGACATCAATTCTTTCCTCGGAATCCTATCTTTTATTGCTAAGAAATAAAACTAGAGAATATTTTCTTAAATTGAAGCCGACAAATGTAATTATGTATTTGTTACTTTCGCAAGTACAATTCTTTTCTGCAGTGCCTGAGATTAGAGGATATAAAAATACTTGAAGACCTCTTTAGATTGACAACCTGTACATATTGTTATAGACTAATTCACTGTGTAAAGAGAAAGAACAGTCTCGCCTTATTATCAGCAATCTGTGCATTAAGAAACATTTATGTTGTTCACAAGGAGGCGTGACGGAAGCGTCAATTTATTTGTCCGGCTGGGGGCGCCATGTTAACAAAGCGTGATTCATTACAACGCTGAAAATTCTCCTCTCGACTCTCAACTCGATTATAATTAATTGCACCTCCGGGGGGTTGAGCATTCGAGCCTCATTTCACATTTTCTTATGCATACATTTAATACATTTGATTCTTTAGAAATGCAGCTGACTTCCTCCCAGGCCCTTGACCTATAAGATTACAATTTTGTAAATTATTCTCACTTGAATCCATGAATCTTGAATAGAAAATTCAAAAGTAGATATGAGCGGGGCTAGAGAGAATTTTTTCACAACATAAAAATAGTCAATATTTAAAATATTGACATAAAACTAAAATGAATTGTAGACGAACAACCTTTAACATCTTTCAAAAATCAAAAGTAGATAGTTTTTTGAATTTGAATTTTTGAGTTTTATAATTGTTCTGTCTCTTTAATCCTGTCGATAATTTACTATCAGACTTTTGCGTAGATTAATTCGCAAACATTGTGTGTTAAATGACTTTCGAACTTTATAATAGCGACACTGCAGATAAACTGCCTCTTACTGGGAACCTATATCGCCATAATTAGAAAGTATAATCTCGGTTATCTCGTTCAAGAGGAATTCGTGTTTATTGACCGAACGACTGGTTTGCAAACATCAACCAAACAGAACTCTAATAGTATGTAAACAGCAATGAAATCAAATAAAATCAGTCCAAAAAGAAATTGCAATTTGACTAAAAAGGAGGGGTACATTTCAATTGCAGAAAAATGTCTATTACTTAAACATTACGACTTTGCGGAAAAGCAATTTTTTATTAACAGTTCAACTAGTTCTGTTATATATTTCTATTATTCTTACACTTTCACCAATTTCAGGTGCTAGATCTTCACTGTTTTATATTTCACTGATAATCATGAAATTGCTAAAAAATCGCTACCGGGTGATTATAATATTTATTTCTGCAGTAGCTGTGGTAATACTCCCAGGTTTTGCATGCACAGTAATGTGGGGTATTGCAATTTGCTAAGTTTTTTGCAAGACTTCATCATGGATGGAAATGAAACGCTGAAGTTGAATTATGTTATTATCTGTAATAGATAAAGTAACATTTATTTTATACACACGATTTTAAAACCAGCTTTTCATGTTTCTAATAGTTATTTATTTGAGAATATTATACACCTGCAGATGAATGGCTATAGAAAAATGTATATTACAAGAATTATACATTGGTTCAGCAAAAATAAGATAGGTAATATAAATATTTAATACTTTTTTAAGACACATTAATGGACTTGAAAGTATCGATAAGTAATATTTAATTTGACACTAATCCCATTAAATTACTTACGCATCACTATACATACTCCTTTTTATCTTTATAACTATTTAACTCACAGCAACATATCTAATCCTATATTAAAAAAGTGATGTAACGAAATGTCTCAAAAATCTCGCATACATTGTTGTTGCAAACCTGATTGGCTTTTCAATGACCTGAAGTTGTAAGAAAGAAAAAAAAATAATCGTGTTGATTTGCTCTTAACATTTGACGAAAACCTTTGGAATCCATTTAAATGCGTTAAAATTTCTTAAAATTCATAGATACCTCTTGAAATCCTTTAACATTCCATAAAGATCTTCAAAATCATAAATCTTTTGAAATCTCTTAAAATTTCACGAAAACCTCGAAATCCCTTAAAATTCATTAAAATCTCTTAAAATTCCCAAAAACTTCTTGAAATTCTTTAAAATTCTACGATAACATTTAAAATCCCTTTATATCCTTTAAAATTCATTAAAATTACTAGAAATCTCATGAAATTCTATGAAATCCTTAAAAATTCTATAAAATCTTTTAAATATCAGAAAAACCCCTGAAATTCCTTAAAGATATCAGAAATCTTATAAAATTTCATAAAATCTTTTAAAAATAATTAAAATCTCTTGATTCTCATAAAATTCCCAGAAATTCGATGACAATATTTAAAATCCCTCTAGACCCTTTAAAATGTTTAGAAACCTTTTCAAATCTTTTAAAATTGCTGGAAACTTATTGAAATTCTTTAAGATTCTACGATAACTATTAAAACCTCTTTGTATCCTTTAAAATCAATTAAGATTATTATAAATCTCATCAAATTCCATGAAATCATTAAAAATTCTACAAAATCTTTTAAAAATCAGAAAAATCTATTGAAGACCCTTAAAAAATTACAACCTTCGAAATCTTTTAAAATTCTACTTAATCTTTTAAAAATCATAAAAAATTTTTGAAATCGCTCCATAAAAATCCCTGACAAACTTTCAAATCTCTTAAAATTTCCAGAAACTTCTTGAAATTCTACGATAATATTTAAAATTTCTTTATATCCTTTAAAATACATTACAATTGTTAGAAATCTTATTAAATGCCATGAAATCCTTTAAAATTTCATAAAATCCTTTAAAATTCCAAAAAATCCTTTAAAAATCTTTAAAATCTCTTAAAATTGCATGAATTCCTTTAAAATTCCACAAAATATCTTGAAATCCCTTAAAATTCTACAAAATCTTTTGAATTTCGTAAAAATATTTGCAAATCGTCAAAACCTCTTGAAATTCCTCTCTAAGAAAGTGGTTCCTCTCTAAAAATGTCTTGAAAATAAATAATTAGTAATAATCGCGCGCGTAGCGCTCGTGTTGATTTGCTAGTATAGTAAATATTCACAATAAAGTGAAAAATGGTCACTAATATGGACTAATCGATAGGAAATCTTTATTTTTATTATTGTTGGTATAATTAAAGTAGTGCCTAAAGCAAAGATGTCAAGAATTGTAAAGGCTCTGTAGAAAATACCCGTGAGCAATGAATATTAATTACGAAGCGCTGTATGCTGATTAGTCAATTTTTCCATGTCAGCGACTGAAGTGCAGAGGAAAATTAATATGATGAGCGGACAGGTGATTTAAATGATTTTCTTATGCTTTCACAAAGATGTAGAACCATCAGCGAATTAGATATTTAAAATTAGTTACAGGAAATTTTTCATATCCAAAAACTTATAGTTTCTAGACGCAGATTTTAAAGCAATGTTTAAAAATCAAAAATAATTGCGCTAAAATAGTAAAATTTATCTCCGCGATATCGAGATAATAATTATATGTCGAAAGGGCTTAATATTTATCTTTAGTAAAATGAATAATAGCATTTGATTGAGGAAAGTAATCATGATTTGAATAAGTATAATCATAAATAAAATATCACAATGGCATTTCGCCTAGATGGTCACGCGAGTATTGCTTGGACGACCTAAGAATAGGTAACCGACCTTTGAAACAGGTTTATAAATTATAATTTGCGTCGACACGTTGCACCTAGAAGGTGACTAGTAGGAAAATATTAACTTAGTAATTTGACGTCTCATTTTATAGTACTTTACATACACATGTTTCAGATCGTGGAGATTGGAAACTCATAATATCGAATTTTCTCAACTAATTTTCATTTCTACTAAAATTGTTTCATAAGCAAAGTAATAAGTAGATGTAAATGCCAAGAGGAAAAATCCAATTTAAATAATCGACTTAAACAAAATGCTGAAAACTTTTATCAGAATATCAAGTTTCAAATAATATGTAAAGATCAAAGAGAATGAATGAAAATTTATGGTATGTACCCAGAATACAAATCGCGCATATGGTATGTACCGAAATATTTATGGCACATTCACGAAATCTCGTACATGTGTTCATGGAGAAGGCCTCAATCGATTAATGCCATTATGCTGAATATGCAATTCGAGACTTGTCCCTTTTTCAAGGGTCGATGAAAAATATTTTGACTTGTTACTTTATATGATTCTGTAAAATAAATTGATTGACTCTACGGTATGACTGAAGAAGTAGCTTTTTAACTGTATTACAGATTATATATTACAGATTTATTTCGTCGATTGTCTTTAAACTTATCTTCTTTTATGCAATTTCAACAGATTTCAATATGTATTGAAACACATAAGTATGTATCTCATATTTCCCAAAGGTATCATGTGTTAAGAAACGAAGAATAGATGGACTGAAACACGTGCCGATGTAAAAAGAGGACATCAGCTCAGGCAGCACCCTCACATTAATAATTGACAATGGTTCATTTTACCAAACGTGGGAGAGTACTTAAACTTGGTTCAAATGCCTAAAAGTGATACTGACGCCCTTTATTATCTGCCACAAACTTCATTACCCATACCCTTATAGGTGCTTCCAACTAGGGGTGATATTAATTGAATCGTAGAAAGACTTCATTCAGAAATAAGGGAACAATATAAAATAATTTTGACATAAAAAAAGTGTAGATTATTAAAAGCAGTATGTTCAAAATGCTAATATTTTAATTATTAATTCTCGAGCATCTGTTCCATAGTTGTCATACATTGAATTATACTCATAACTTCTTTTTACTTTTGTTTCACAAATTGCCAAAAAACCTCAAATTTCGATGTTTACAAAAATATTAATAACTCCGAAAATATTAATTATTTTTGAAAGCGCTTGGTCTCATTTTAAAGATAAATTTTCATAGTTTTTGTGTACGCTGTTCAGATATTTTTGAAATTATTTTCCTAGCTTCTGCCATAGGCTCAAACTTGTGCGGAAAAATCGTAAAAATTGAAATATCCATAGTTATACAAGTTATCCATAGTTTACAAGAATTTTTTAAAAATCAAAATATACCATATTTTAATCAAATGTAATAAAATCTATTAAAATATTCATTTGTTATTTTTTTTTATCCACGTATGGAGCACAATCTTCATTTGAGGTTTTTTGGCAATATCTTTTTATAAAATACAGACTTTAACTTCCCCTTTGGCTTATTAGACGCAGAATTTTATTAGCTTTCGTACTATCTTGGAGAAAAATTTTTCAATTAAATATTATAAAAATTAAATAACTTTAAGCAACTGCTAAAAAACAGTCGTACCGACAATTTCCGACGGTAGTGTATTTTTTTATAATCTAATAAATATCAAGAATTTCTATGGACATAAACTTAATGTGGATATAAAGGTTCATATGATCTTTATAGAATAATCCAAGTACCGTGGGATGAACACTCACTTTTCGATTCAGATACTTCTGGTTCAGTTGATCGGCGTCGAAGGAAATTTCACAGTTCTATGCTCGCGAGTATATAAACAAGCGACTGAATAGATACCATAGAAATTGCGTATTTTCCATAAACTCAGGACGATTATCCTCGACCGCCCTATAAATTAAGAGTATCATGACCGTGACACACGCCACCAACCCATAGTGTCACGTTAGTTACGCCCAGATGTCGATTTATTATATCTATTACATGGGGAAAGCATGTTTCTCGACCTCTCGCTATGGGGTAGGAAAAATTAGTGGAAAAGCTGTGTAAATATTGCCTGTTGGTAAAGACCAACCCCTTTTAATTTTTATTTTTAAAAAATGTCTGTCATGTTCTAAAATAACGCATCTAAAAAGGAATTAACTTCACATAATAAAAAACTAATTGTTTTAAATTATAAATTTTTAATAAAATTTAATATCATTAAAATTTAAACAATTAGGAAATCAAAAATATTGTATTGGTAATTGAGGAATTTTTAATTGAATCCTTCACGAATCGAAAATTGTGTAGTATTGGAAATTAAAAATTAGACCGGTACAAATGAAATTAAATAATTAGAAGAGGACAAAATTATTGTATTTATTTTATAGATTCGCTTTCCAAAAACTTAGTCTGCACGGAATATTGTGAAAGAAATTGCAGTAAGAAGAATATCCTGTTGGTACAAACGAATTTGCATCTGAAACCTTTTCCATGGAATATTTCTTGCGTAGGAAACTAATGCGTGGAAATGATGTACAATAATATTGTACAACCTATAGGAATTTTATTCTCTGTACATTCCTTGCGAAAGACTGATCAATTGAGGACGATCCTTACCCTGATGACGATGAATAAATTAAAATAGAGAAGGCTGGGACAAAATAATAAATTATTATTATAAAAATTAAACAATGATATTCCTTAATCTGTTGGGTTTATCAAAATTGATAATTTACAATTAGAGATTGAATCTTTCCAGCTCCAGTATTAATAAAAGAATCGTTTCTTAATTTTGCAGAGACATTTGGATAAAGGAAGTGACCTTGCGGAGGCAGCAGGTGCCAGTGGGCTTCGGGAGCTTGCAAGATCTTTGAAGCACCACCTCCGTGGATTCGGTTCCCGATTGGAGGATAGAAGAGAATACCTCGAGGACACTTCGAGATGCTGTTTGCTCCAGGATCGGGCGTACGAATGGGCCCAAGAGGCGAGACTAGCTGGAGAACGTCGGGCTCAACAATTCCTCATGGCCAGACCTCCCCTGCCTCCAGAACATTTTACCGAAATGATGGCCCTGGCGGAAAAACTGGGAAACGAAATCCTCCTAGAACAATGTCGTATTGCCAGAAACAAATGCACCGAAGCCTTGGAACTTACGAGGATTTGTTCAGCTCCTGGGAGTCCTGCGAGAAGAAGATCCTATGGTACCTCGGATTCTGCCAACTCTTGGGATGATTCCCTAAACAAACGTAAGAAATTATGTGCTGTGAAACTTTTAAGATTTAAATAGTCTAGTCTAGAGAATTTCAGGAATCTGAACAACGTTCGAAATTACAGGAACCTCATGGGATGATAGCGACAGTGGCACTTCGTATGCTGGTCCCATGGAAAGTATTGGATCTGGAAGTGGTGGCCGACCAGTTCTTGATAACATTGCCGAACTTCGAGAGAGTGCAGAACAACTTTTAGACTGTTCTCCACCAAGAACTCCACCTCGAAGTCCAGCACCCAGGCGACTGGTGAAGCCACCAGTCAACTCCCACCTTCATAGGGCACCCAGTATTGCTCCTGGAATGAAGGCTAAGAAGTAAGTTTTCTTAAACAAAGCAAGAAACTCTGCATACATTATTTTAGTAACGGATTAAAGAATGTTTTACTTCCGTAAATAGAGTCTAAACTATTTCTTTTCTACAACTCGGCAAGCATCATCAAGTAATTTTTAAGTCCTTAAACCATTATGCAGTTTACAACTCTAATGAAATGCTTCTTCTTGCAGAACAATACTGCTCATAATGAGGGAAATGATACAGACTGAACGCGACTACGTCAAGTCCCTTGAATACATAATAGAGGTAACTGTTCGTCTTGTACTCTGAGTTTTGACTTTAGTGCTAGACATTGGCTAGTGCATTAGCATAGAAACGATGATCCATAATGCTTTTTTGCTGTTTCAGAATTATATACCAGAACTGGTCCGCGAGGACATTCCTCAGTCCTTGAGAGGCCAAAGAAATGTTATCTTTGGCAACGTAGAAAAAATCTATGAGTTTCATAGTCAGCACTTCCTGCGAGAACTGGAACAATGCGAACAGTCACCAATGATGGTTGGACAATGTTTCATCCGACATGTAAGTCGAAAATCATCAGCATTCAATTATATCTTGCACGTTTCTTTTACTGATTTCTCATCCTTGCAGGAGAAGAAATTCTATCTTTACGCCTTGTACAATAAAAACAAACCGAATTCGGATTCTCTCATGGCGGAGTATGGAAGCAACTTCTTCAAAGCAAAGCAAATGGAACTGGGAGACAAAATGGATCTTGCCAGTTACCTTTTGAAGCCGGTGCAACGCATGGGCAAATATGCTCTGCTTCTCCAACAGCTGGTAAAGGCTGGCACTGATCCTGTAGATCAGATAAGCGATGGTGATAAAGATGAGAAGGATGATACTGAAAAACCAATGGTTGAGGGAGAAGCAGACTTAAGAGCAGCCGAACAAATGGTGCGGTTTCAACTTCGACACGGGAACGACCTTCTGGCGATGGACTCACTTCGAGATTGCGACGTACGTTTTAAAATTTGAAATCCCTTGAAATCTTTTGAAATATTTTAAAAGTCGTTCAAATTAATTCCTTAATATCATTTTTTTCATTGCAGGTGAATGTAAAAGAACAAGGAAGATTACTCAGACAAAATGAGTTTCTCGTCTGGCAAGGAAAGGGTAAAAAGTGCTTACGACAAGTGTTTCTTTTCGAGGATCTGATTCTATTCAGCAAGGCTAGAAGATTCCCTGACAGAAAGGTAAATCAAATACAAGAGACTTGAGTATACAAAGATAATGTTTTTTTTTGTTTGAAGAAAATTAGGTCATCCTTTTGTTTCAGAATCTCGACATTTACATATACAAGCACAGTATAAAAACGACGGACATTGGGCTGACTGCCGTGATAGCTGATTCACCTACAAAGTTCGAAATCTGGTTTAGGAAGAGAAAACCTGGAGATACGTATACTCTGCAGTGCGCGAGTGAGGATATCAAGAAAGCCTGGACCGAGGAGCTTAGCAATCTTCTTTGGAAACAGGCGCTTCGAAACAGAGGTAAGAAAATTGAAAATATTTTAAGTAATTAGAAAAATGACAGATGACACGACTAAATATTAACTTTCCTCTTAAATTTCAGAAGTGCGCCTGGCAGAGATGTCAAGTATGGGCATTGGAAACAAACCATGTCTGGACATCAGGCCTAGCGCGGATCAAATCAACGATCGCTCCATTAGCGTCGCCCAATTATCAAAAAGTAAGCTTATTTCCTTTTGAATAAAATTTTAATATTAAATCTTTCTTTACCTAGGATCAATCATCGGTTTTAAAAATTAATAATATTTTTTTTATTAGCACCAAGGTTCAGGAACTCCATTGCTGTCTCGATGTCTGACGACTCTGGGAGAGGTAGTAGACGACCTCATAGTGTCATTTCTGTCAGCTCATCTTCTAGCAGTGGAGGAAGCAGTGGTCCACCAACTACTCTCAACCTGGGCCTCGATGCGAGTCCCAGACCTCATCATCGAAGCACCACACTTAATAGCCAATGTAGCGTCGGTAAGTTTGGATTTTAACTTCACAATCCTCAATTTTTATTTTCAAAACATAATATGTTACGAGTAGTAATAGTAACTTGCAATAAAAACGTTCTAACAGATTCTTATGTTTTCTTTCAGAAAGCGGCATCATCGCCGACATTTCCATTGTCTCTGACGATGGAGGTGACGGAACAGACAGGAGTCATTGGAACTCAACCTTGGAAAGTCCAACGTCGCAAATGCCAGCAAGTTCAACGCCTCTTCAGTCACCCATTAGCCCAACTTCAACACCAGTTACCTCTCCTTCTCCGTCAGACACCAATCTGACCGCATATGACCAAGATATGTCTATTAACCTCTGAGATCCGCCATATTTAGGGGAAGGAGATGTTTCTCAATATCAGATGCTTTTCGAGACTGCTCTTTAACTTTGCAGGTCTGGAAAACACATGAAGAGAAACGAGATCAAATTTCCGGTTCCGATTGCTGACCACTGAAGAGTTTTCGCGTATCGAAAGTAGTTCTCACCAGCTTTTTTTAAAAAGTAGACGAAATGTATTTTCCTGTACATTCGACACGTTCAAGACACTTTAAAGCTTGAAATCAGCGATCTGAATTCGATTTACCGAAGGAGATTGATGTTTGGTTGATATAGAGCATTGATCGCCGATTTAATTTAAAATTGGCATTCCTGAGTAGAACCAATGTGGTGAATTTACGAATAATGATCCTTTTCGCCCTGGTCAAACGTATTCGGTGTGCGTTTGATTTTTTTCTTTACTGCCTGATATTTGATTTTGTGAAAGTAAATTCTAAGGTCTTCTCAATTTTGGGGATAATATAAAATTGATTCTTTCAGGAATGTCAAATCAACGCACATACCACTCTGTAAAATAATGTAATATTAAAGGTTTATACAACAATTAATATAACCGATAGCTTATATTAATTCCAGAATATATGTATATCGAATATGTAATATTATATATTCTTACGTCAAGTCATTTGTACAACCTTTTTTATGGTCTCTATATCTAACCTTAACAATTAGTTGTTAAATTTTTATATTTACTTTAAACGATCGCGTGTGGTACGTGTTTTGGAAGAGCTTAGAAACAAATTTTAATGGTAAGCTCATCTTAAGGCAGTCCACACCTCATTATTTTTATAAATGTATTTTTCATACAGATGATGCCCTTTGGTCACATTTGCAAGGATCAAGGTTCCCTGACCTATTTTTGTCAAGCATTCTGGTCTTACGAGACGTTAAATCGAGAACTTGGGAACCACGTTTGATCATCATCTTTGCTTTTATTATGCATTTTTTAAAAATTGTAACAGACTTTGGAATTCGTTGCGATGAAAATCTAAATTCACCATCGCACGTTTTCAAGTTAGTCGTGTAGCCATTTTTATTGCCACGGTCTGCCAAGATATTGCAAACGATATCTCGTGGAAAGTGACCGAAAGAGATCTTATTTTTTATCCGATCGAAACTTTTGATTTCAAGTACCTAAAATTTGTAGTTGCGTAGAATCATAGAGAGAAGTTGCAGCGAGCTTTGACACAGTCTAACGCACCCTGAAGTATACACACCAGAAACTTGCTGTACGTACCAATGACTTCTATACTTCTATACTTGTTTCTGTCGATATCCTAACGAAACTTGTTCCCTCTTTTAAGTTTATCGCTGAATTCCAATCAAGACTCATGAGCCATAAATCGGTGCAACCCGACTGCGAAGCCTCTTTTTCGAAAGTAACTTCGAGTCTTCAAGTGTACATGACTTCTATTTTCTGCAGATTTTCGTCGCTCGATGCTTACCACTTTCGAAAAAGGGGTCTGGAAGGAGAGTATGATAGTAGTAGCGGTCACGAAAAAAGTCTTGCTAAGATATGCCGATAGTCACTTTATCCCTAATTCTCCTTAGATATTTATTAATGTTATTTTAAGTAGCTAATCTTAGTTCAAAATCTATTGCATTGTCGTCGTAAATTGTACATATTATATTGAATAACACTATTATTTCAGTATTGTACTGTGTCTAACACCGTTGTATTTTATTACTTTACGAAATATACTATAATGGGTGCCTTTTGTAGCTAAACCACGCATTTCATTTCAAACCACTTCGTTAATGTTGATTAATACTCACTTAATATTTCTAATTTTCTATGTTAAACCACATTTAAATGATGAAAATTGGAATTTTTCGTTCTAGCAATACTTATATTAATCATAATTTTATTTAAAATAATTTTTTGATTTCAGAAGTGTAATCTGTTGCAAAATCATCAGAAAATTATGAATTTGAGGTATATAGATAAAAATTTGGATTTACAATTCTCTAACTAAATTAATTTTTTTTTTTCAGATTGGAGTTTCAAAAATTGTGAATAATATTGAGCTAATTTTTTTAGTTTGTAACTCGTTTGTTTAGTCAATATCAATCAATATAACCACAGAAACGAACTCTGAAAGCATGTCACCTACGAATAATAACAAAAATAACAGTCCTTCATATATAACAGAAGTTCTTTCTTAATAAATAGTTTAATGTTGATTATTGGCATCTCAGTGTATATTAGAAATAAAATAAATAAATAAGTGGGGAGATGAATATAACTAAGCCTCAAGGTAAGGAAAGGTCGACATATCGACGAAACTCTAGACACAAAAATTCGGATATTCAAGGAGAGGAAAATACCGATAATGAGAAAGATTACAAATTATGTCCTCCTCCAATTAAAGAGAAATCTGATCTACTTTTGACGAGACTGCTCTATAATCCTAGAACAAATCGTGCAAAGTAAGTCGTGTAAAGTATTATTTTAAAATCATAACTCAACATTTAATTACCGAAATAAATATTTATTTCTTCCTATTTTAGGAAAAGTGATGAAATTCCCTTTCAGACTCCACACAAAAAACTCCTCGAAAAATTTGAATATAAGGAGGAAATTCCAGAACCTCTTGTAAGAATTTCAGTGAACTTAGCCATTGCCATTTTTTTTTATTTATTTATTTTTTTTTATTTTTAAATATTCTATAACGTTTTTTTATAGCAATTTATATCATTATTAGACTATAATTATTATACTAGACAGGATTTTCGGCCCAACAAGAAGCAATCAGACAAAAAGTAGTCAAACCTTACATTCCGTTACCGGAAATAGAAACGAATGAAGAAGATTCAACTTCTCTGAAGGGATTTTCATTCCCTAAACCAGTGAAGAGTACGTACTAAAGATTTTATAAAATAAAGGAAAAAAATGATCAATTGATCATTTTATTTTTTTCTACAGTACAAGTCCGACCAAAGGGTGGAGTTTTCGATGAAGATGACGATGGTGCTAAGGAATTTAATGACTTGTTTAAACGCCAGCCACCAAAAATTGCAGATCAGTTGGAATTAATTAAAAAATTAAAAACAGATCCGTCTATTGATTTTTATTACATGATCTATGCTGTCGAAAGATCATCTGAATTTTTTACACCTTATGCACTAAAGTAAGACTCAAACTCTAAAATATGTATAGAAATATAAGAATGTTTAATATCAGATTAATCGTTTCGAATTAATTAATTGTTTATAAAGACTGAATTTTGACTTCGTAGTAAACTATTTTTGAATAGATTTACTATTTTTAAAATACTTGGTATTAAATTTTGTTGCAGAGTAGTTTCTTATGAAGAAATTGGCAAGAAATATATGACAATCAGCGCTAATGGTATCACTCAATACAGTCCAGATGAAATAACGTTTACACCAATAGAAATTTGGGAAAGAGAATATTCTTATTATTTAAAGCTTTCGAATGTAAGTGTCAAAAAAAATCTTTTCCCTCTTATTTTTAGGTCGGTATTTAAATTTTAATTATCAATCCTAGATGCGAACTTTCTCGATTTTCCGAATCTGGAAAGCATTCTATGTCTGGAGAAAATCAATTGCATGGAAAAAATATAATGAAGCAAGAGATTATATTAAAGAAAATCTGTTTGTATCTCATCCAATTTTAAGTAAAGCTCTGCTCGAAGTGAAAGCTATGTGCACCAAATTTTTACACGTATCTCTCGTTGATACAAACGTCACGGAAAAATTGCCTCTTTTCATGTTCGTGGAAATGCAAGTATGTTACAAAAATTTATTATAATAACTTGCAAAAAGTTTCATTTTGTTTATTCTATTCTATCAACTTTTAAAGGAATCTCAACAAATAATTTATAAATAAAATTTTAATTTCAGTTTGCCAAGTTAGAAGATGTTCAAAGCAAATTAAATGAATTTAGGAAAAAATCTTTGGAATTAGTTAACGACGCATGCCTTAAATCACTTCTGGAAGCTGGATACACGCCTGATGATTCAAATATAACTATTGAACAAACTGAATTTGGAAAACTGGGTAAGTACCCTAAATATAGAAGTTTATGAATTTACTCTATTTCAATAATAAATATTATAACATTAAGGAATAAAATCAATATAGATTTATATTTGAATAATATTAATAATAATTGTTTTAAAGATTCGCATTTTTCAACAAATCCCATGAAATTTTTAAAAAGTTATTAATTAAAAATTTCATCACATTCAGGCCGTTTTTCTGGGACAAAATTTAAAATGCCAAAAGATGGTATTTTGAAAATGAGTCACATCGAACAAGCCAGAAAAAGAGAAAAATGTTATCGTTTATCATGGTAATTCAGGCATTTCTCTTTATTCTCATCATATTGCGAAAGAAAGATCTAATTTATATTTATATTTTTATTTAGTTTTATTCAATTAATTGATTATCTGCAAACAAATATGATGCAAGATTTAATGCATAATTCGTATAAGGTTCTGATTTCTACTCTGCAAAGCCATACCAAATATTTACCAACGGATGTTGATTTTAATCGTGACCTTGAAAACATACCACCTCAAATAGAAGATTTCGTATCGGAGAAACGATTTTGCCCGAATGAGGTTTATACAATAATCAATCATCGTCTGTAATTATATTATTTAATTATATTTAAGAATATAGTTTAAATAATAAAATGTTTCTGCAGTGTCCCTACTTTATAGTAGATCTAGTAATCACTTTGAAAGACGGAATTGCGTTGGATCCTTCTGAGGAAATTTTTAGACATGTTCTTAAAACAATTCAGTTAATGTGGGAAGAAAACATGTTCTCAATTAAACCCTTCTTGTCGGATCCATTCTTCAATATTTATACAAGGTCTTCATAACAAAAAAAAATTATTTTTTTTTCAATTTTTATTTAAATTGTAATAAAATCCTTGATTTTCAATTTTCTTGAAATTATTTTCTAGACCAATGATTAATCACAAGATCGCAGATCGAATTTCTGGAAATCCTCCTGAAATTTTACAAATTCTGAAAGATGATTCCCATATGATCAATCTCAAGGAAGAATTTGAAAATATTCTTAAAGTGAACTTTGTAGCTGTAAAAAATTATTGCAAAAAATTCGATCACGTGCAAGTCTTTTTCCAAGAAGACATGGAATACGATGAAAATCTTATATGTGAAAATGAAAAGTGCGATGTTTTCCGTCAGTGGTGTGCTCGTTATCAATACGAAGTGGAAGAAATATCAGAAATTCAGGAAGAGCAGCCTTTAGGAATATTCCTAATACAATTGGAAAGATTTAAAACTCTGGCCTTGCCAGCACCTAATCAAAAGTGGACTGTACTCGAAGGTGTCATGCCCGGGTGAGAATGAATAAAAATAATTGAGTAAATAATAAATATTTGACAATTCTAGTTTACTAATATTTGTCAAAAAAAATAATAACTGAAGAAATTGAACTATTATCAGTTTAGGTAAATCAAGAGTTGACGCACTTTTAACGGAAGCAATCGAAGCTATAAATTACTTGGAATCAAATCCTGTAACTACGGATGATTACGTCGCTTATATCACTTTTGTCGATCAAACACAACAAAAGGTGGACAGAATGGAAGCTGAATTAGATTATATAAAAGAATTATACGATATCATGGAAGAATATCAAATTCCCGTGCCAGCAGTAGATGTTGCAAATTATTTGGTAAAAAAATTAGTCCTATCGTCTATTTTACCTATTTTACCTACTGATTACGATTTTTGAATGAAGATTAAAATTAAAGATTATTCATTATTTCGCAGGGAATCAGTGTGCAATTTACCAGCTTGCGTTTGGCAGTTGATAAACGACTGGAAGATCGAGATAAGTTGATAACAAAGTTTAATGCTCAAATACAAAAGGATATAGATATACTCACCAATAAAATCTCAGACATAAATGATGAGGCTACTGTAAGTAAAGAAAAATCTAATAAATAAGAAAGTAATACTTAATTTGTTGATGAAATTATAAATTAAATATACCACATTAGAAACTTGAATATTTGTTTAGCAATCTTGGCTGCTGGATGCTGAAAGTAACGTTGAAGTTTGTCTCGAGACTCTGAATGATCTTTCTCAACGATTAGTAGAATGCGCAGATTCGGCAAATGAATATAGAAATTATCAACGAGGCTTCAAAGTAAATATTATTTTAAAAAATTCTATTAAAAAACGGTAAATTAGTAAATTAGTTCATTAGTACGTATGAACTTGAATTTGTAAAATCGATAGGTGGAGATGACCAAATTCGAGATATTAGATCACGTAACTAATGAAGTTAAACTGCGTAGTCTGCTTTGGGAAAGTGTAATCGCTTGGGCTAAAACTGTAGAAGAATGGTACAAAGCTGACTTCAGTACTTTGAATGTAGAAGAAATAAACGGTTACACAACCCGCAATCTGAAGAATATTTTGCAGCTCGAGAAAGGTCTTCCAGCCAATGACGTTCTTCCAAACTTGAAGGAAAAAGTGGAATCTTTCAAGGACAAACTTTCAATGATTGGCTATCTCAGAAATCCGAACCTGAAGCCACGTCACTGGATGAAGATTGAAGCTCTTCTGAATTATAAGTTCAAGCCAGACGAGATTTTAACTTTAGAGCTTCTAGAGAGCCTCGGAGTTTTCGCTTATCCAAATGAACTGATGGAGATTTCATCTGCTGCGAGCTCTGAAGCTGGGTTGGAAGCTATGCTGCAGAAAGTGGAGGACACCTGGAAATCACTGGAGTTTATAGTGCTACCTTATAAAGAAGCTAAGGATGTTTATGTTTTGGGCTCTTTAGAAGAAATTCAGACGGGTCTTGATGATAGCAATATTAACATTCAGACTATAGCTGCTTCCAGACATGTTGGGCCAATCAAATCTAGGGTGGACGACTGGTTGAAGCAACTGGATCTTTTCTCAAAGACTCTGGTATTGCATGATGTAAAACTTGAATTGTATTGTAAGGCATAAGTTTTTAAAATATTCGTAATATTCAGGAAGAATGGCAATATTGCCAGCAGCAGTGGATGTACTTGGAAGCAATTTTCTCTGCTCCAGACATTCAGCGACAGCTTCCGCTTGAAGCGAAACTTTTCATGGTAGTGGACAAATCCTGGAAGGAAATAATGAGGAAAACTGCAAAGGTACAACTCGATTTTTAGCTTGAATTATAATTAAAAAACAAAGATTTAGAATTCTGATGTTTCTTGATTTTAGATGCCTTTGGCCATGGAATCTTGTATTCAACCAGGATTACTGGAACGATTTACAGAAAATAATAATAACCTGGATCAAATTCTTAAATGCCTAGAGGCCTATCTTGAGACAAAACGCATCGCGTTTCCAAGGTTTTTCTTCCTCTCTAATGACGAACTTTTGGAAATCTTGGCACAGGTACAATAGTTGAGACCAAATCTTATCATTTATCAAATAACTGTATTATATTGTTTTATTAATTAATGCAGCCTAGCGCGAGACTCTGAGGTCTGTTAAAAAATCTTACAACTAAATTAAGTTGTAAGAATAATTTTTATTTAGTAATACATTATAAAATGATAAAATGTTTTCGGTCAGACGAGAAACCCTCATGCAGTCCAGAGGCATTTACAAAAGTGTTTCGATGCAATTTATCGTCTCGAATTTGGCACTGCAGACCAAGGAGAAGGAGGCAAAAGTAAAGAAGCGATTCTAACAACGGATATTATCGCCATGTTATCGCCAGAAGGTGAAAGAGTAGTCCTTGGAAAGGGCTTGAAGGCCAGAGGAAACGTAGAAGATTGGCTAGGAAAAGTGGAACAAGCCATGTTTGCATCTCTCAAAAGAGAAATGAAGAAAGGACTCATTGACCTAGACGAAAAGGGCAGACGAGAGTTCATATGGGTTTACCCATCTCAGGTTTCATTTTCAGACCTATTTACCTAGAAAATTGGAACCCGTTTATAAATAATTTATTTTTTCTTTGCCAAACAGATTGTTTTAACTGTTTCGCAAATATTCTGGGCGCGAGACGTTCATCTTATTCTTGAATCCGGTCCTGAAGTCTTGAGTAATATGCAAGCTTTTGAAAAAAAATGCTATTCGGTAAGAATTAATTCCTTCGAAGCGATACGTTCCAACTGATAAATTTCTATATTGAAAATTGAGAAACAATATATAATCTTCGTGTAGACGTAATTTAAAATAGTTTATGTAAATCGTTGTTGAAAAAGATAGTGTATTAACTAAAATGTATTGTTCGTTAAAATTTTTAATATATGTTATTTAATTCTAAAATGAAGTATTCTAATTTCATTCTTTTTTATTCTCTAATTTAATATTTGATTAGGACCTGAACGAACTGGCAGGAATGGTTCGAGGGGAATTACCGAAGCTCGTGCGTGATGTTATCATCAATCTTATAACAGTAGATGTCCACGCAAGAGATATTATTTCAGTTTTAGTGGAGAATAAAGTAAACTCTAGGTAATTTTTTTAATATTTTAATTTTTATATAAAGAGGTAATTACATTTAAATGATTTAAGTAGTGGTACTAAGTATAAAAAATTATACAACTCCATAAAGACGAAAAGAATAAACTAAACACTTGTAAAATCCTTTAATTAATTATTGATCAGTACAAGCTTTGATTGGATGAAAAATTTGCGTTATTATTGGGACGAAGAGATCGACAATTGTTTAGCGAGGATGAGTAATGCAGAATATCTTTATGGTTATGAATATCTTGGTGCTCAAAGGAGATTAGTTATCACTCCTCTAACTGATAAGTGCTACCTGTGCCTTATGGGTGCTCTTCAATTAGATTTGGGTATAATTTATGTGCTGTTTATTCTAGATTTTATTGTTATTTAAAATTATTATTATTATTATTATTTGAATCTCGAATAACAGCTTACTTTTTATAATATTATAAAGGCGGAGCCCCAGCAGGTCCTGCTGGAACCGGAAAAACTGAAACGACCAAAGATCTTGCAAAAGCTTTGGCAGTACAGTGTGTAGTGTTCAATTGTTCGGAAGGTCTAGATTTCAGAGTAAGATTTTAAAAAGCCATTCTCTGAAATTATTGTTTAGATCAAATTCATTGTATCCTTGTGTAAATAGATGATGGGAAGATTTTTTTCCGGCTTGGCTACTTCTGGTGCTTGGTGCTGCTTTGATGAATTCAATCGAATTGACATTGAGGTTCTATCAGTCATTGCTCAGCAATTAATCACTATCAGAAATGCCAAGATTGTTCGGGCGAAGGAGTAAGGCTTTTCTGTATATCAATAAGTTTTTTATACGTAATTTTTAACTATTAAATTGTATTTTTTATTATATTTTTATCTTCTAGATTTATGTTTGAAGGTCGTATGATCAAGTTGGTAATGTCTTGTGCAACTTTTATCACTATGAACCCTGGTTATGCTGGTCGCACTGAATTACCGGATAATCTGAAATCACTATTTCGTCCATTCTCTATGATGGTTCCAGATTACAGTAATGATTGCAATTAAATTATTTAGACAAAAAGCAACGAATCCCGGAATAAAAATATTAAATCTCTTTTCTCTAGAACTTATCGCTGAAGTTACATTATACTCGGAAGGATTTGAATCATCCAAGCCTCTATCTACAAAAATGACATTAATGTACACTTTATGCAGCGAACAACTTTCTCAACAAGATCATTATGATTTTGGAATGAGGTATTATATCCCGAAAAAGTAGTTTTTCTTGCTGACGCTATTTTCATTTATTATCGATTCATTATAATTAGAAATATTTTATTGATCAGAGCTGTCAAAAGTGTATTAGTTATGGCAGGAAGTTTGAAGCGTGATAATCCTGAAAAATTAGAAGACGTTGTTTTGATCAGAGCTTTAAGAGACAGTAATATTCCCAAATTTTTAGCTGATGATGCTGAATTATTTTTAGGAATACTAGGAGATCTATTCCCGGGTATTTAGAACAATATTAAAATAATTAAATATAAGTAACAATAGTTTTAAGTAAACATTTCATGATTGGAAGTGATTAATAAAATTGTATACATATTTCGTTTCGATCTTAGGTATTGAAATTCCGGATGAAGATTATGGCATTCTTCAAAAAACTGCTGAACAAGTTAGACATTCAATTTTTCAGAAGTAATAAAAAAATTGTCAGAATTGTCAGCAGAAATAACTGTCTTATTTCTTCAGGTGATGACAGATGCAGGCTTTCAAGCAGAGACATGTTCTTTAATAAAATGTATTCAATTGCATGAAACTATGTTAGTTAGACATGGTGTTATGTTAGTGGGTCCTACCGGATCTGGCAAATCGACCGTTCTTCAAGTAAATAAACGATTGAATTATTTAATTACCTTTAACATAACAACAAATATTGATTGCTTTAATAAATCAATAATAATAAAACAGACGTTGCGAGATACCTACACACAACTTCACGAGATGAAAATTCCAAAACCATACTACCAAAAAGTCAACATGTATGTGCTAAATCCAAAAGCAGTAACAATAGGAGAATTATATGGCGCGGTGGATCCTATGAGTAACGAGTGGCACGATGGTTTAATCGGTGCAATTATTCGTCAAGCCTGCTCTGTGAGAATTAATCAGATTTTTACGAATTTTAAGTGCTTTTAAATTTTTTCGAGGAATTTTAAAGGATTTTAAGAGATTTTAATATTTTTGAGAAAAAAACGGAGTCTAATAGGTTTAAAAACTTTAAAATGACCTTTTCCTTTAAAAACGTAACTTATAGTGACTGTTTCTTAAAAAAGTGTCTATAGTGACTTTTTCTTAAAAAAGTGACTAAAAAGTGACTTGCAAGAAAGAAGTAACTAAAAGTGACTTAAGTGACTGTGGTAGCCCTGATTATAGATCCCAACATGATATTTTCTGACAAGTTGAAAAAGTATCCCACTTTCTTGTACTTAGCCAGTCTTTGTAATGAAGATTTTCCATTTTTTTAAATATTTAGTTTATGACAGAAGAACACCAATGGGTCGTTTGTGACGGTCCTGTCGATGCAATTTGGATAGAAAATATGAACACTGTTCTTGATGATAACAAGATGCTGTGTCTAGCAAATTCTGAGAGAATTAAATTTACACCTTATGTTCACATGCTCTTTGAAGTTATGGATCTTTCCCAAGCTTCCCCAGCCACTGTCAGCAGATGTGGTAATCATTATTAAAATAAAACATAAAAATTTCGAACTTATTATTTCGAACATTCCATTATTTTCTTTTTTCAACAGGAATGGTGTATTTTGATCCAGCCGATCTTAAATGGATGCCTTATGTAAAAAGCTGGATGCAGCGAATCCCGGAGAATATTCTTACTGAAACTTTACGAGAAGAACTTTTACAACTTTTTGCAACTTATGTAGAAGATGGACTCACATTTTTTAAAAAGAATTGTGACCATGCCATAGCGCAGGTTAATAGGAATTTTTCAATCAAAGTGGTTTAAATTCAATCTCTAAATATTATTTTTAAAAAACTACATGACAATTTATCTTCGATATATAGGTAGATATAGGGAAAGTAAACATGCTCTGTGCTTTGATGGAAAGTATTCTTTTAGAGCCAAATGTAATTGACACGTCTGTTGAAATATCAAAAGTGAAATCCTTCCTTACACAATCATTTATCCTTTCATACATTTGGGCGATTGGTGGCAATGTGATTGATACCTCCCGAGAAGCTTTTGAGTTATTTGTAAAAGATCAATTTGACACGAATCCTCTTTCTCGGTAATTTGTATCCTAAAATTAGCTTATTTTTAAAAGTCCTCGATATAAATGTGAAAAATTTCCGTTTTAATTTATTAGTTTACCCGCCTCTGGAGATTTGTGGGATCTCTACATGAATATTAAAAATCGAAGACTAGAATTGTGGGTAAAACTCATGCCATCGTTCACGTATAACAAAGAAGTGCCATTTTTTGAGATTCTCGTTCCCACTGTCGATACAGTAAGATTTGGGTATCTGATGCAGAGGCTTATTAACGTTAATAAAGCAGTATTTTTCACAGGTGGAACAGGTATCTAGTATTGCTGCATTATTATACTTCAATTGATTCTCTTATTTTAATGTACTAGGCATATGACGATTTTTTTATATGTTAAATATTATTTTCATATTTATTACCATTTCAATCTAGGCGTTGGAAAATCAGTAATAGCAAAAATGGTTCTGCATACACTTCAACAGTCTGGACGTTGGGTTCCAGTGGTTATGAACTTTTCTGCTCAGACAAATAGTGGGCAAACCCAGGAAATTCTTGAGTTAAAACTGGAGAAGAAGAAACGAGCACTTTTGGGCGCACCTGTTGGAAAAAGGGTCTGCGTTTTTGTAGATGATGTAAACATGCCAAAGTTAGACACTTACGGATCTCAACCACCGATAGAATTATTGAGGTATACAATCATAATTCTATTTTTTGGTATACTGTGTTACAACTTTACGTTTTATTTTATTTTTCTCATTAATCAATGGTGGTCCCACGATGAAACTTGCAGGACTTATAAAGAATATATATTGCTAAGTTTTCTGTAAGTATCATCGTGGGACCACCAGTGGTTCACGAGAAAAAAACTTGATCAACATTACTTTTTATTTTTTATCTCGTTAACCAATGGTGGTCCCGCGATGAAATTTACAGAAGAAGCCACAGATGTACTTTGCAATTCCTGTAATTTTCACTATGGGACCAGTGGTTAATTGTTATATCAGTTCGCATGGTTCAAAAATCAATCATAATACTCAACTGAAATTCTTCAGACAATATTTGGATTTCGGAGGGCTTTATGACAGAGACAAGCTTTTCTGGAAAACGATAGAAAATGTTGTATTGAGTTGTGCTTGTGCGCCTCCTGGAGGAGGAAGAAATCCCTTAACACCTAGATTTGTTCGGCATTTTGGAATGCTGGTCATTCCAGCACCCTCTGAATCCTCTTTGAAAGCTATATTTAGGTAAATTTTGTAACTCAAAAATACAATGTATGTAATTTAAAAGTTACACCCTTTATCAGGTCAATCATGAAAGGCTTTCTAAGAGAATTTGTGCAGCCTATAATAGAAGTAAGTGACAAAATTGTCTCAGCAACGGTTGAAATTTACGACAGAATTGCTGTAGATTTGCTACCGACGCCTGAGAAGAGCCACTATGTTTTTAATTTGAGAGATTTATCTAAATGTATACAAGGAATGCTTCAAGCAGACCCAGCTATTGTGATAAGTGTTAAACAAATGCTAAGGTACTTATAAGATTGGGTTTCATTCTGAAAAAATTCTGATGAAGATTATTCTTTTTGATTCTTATTCTTCAAATTTAGGCTCTTTTATCACGAATGCCTGAGAGTCTTCCACGACCGACTAATTAATGTGGAGGATAAAAGCTATTTTTACCACCTTTTGACTGATACTTGCTCACGAAATTTTGGAGATGAAGTGGTTCCGCTTCCGGTTGACGAAATTGTGACTCAACCCCCACTTCTTCTTTTTGGAGATTTTATGTCTTTCGGGGCCCCCAAAGAACAGAGAATGTACGAGGAAATCACTGATTTAGTTAAGGCTAGAAATGTATTACAAGTACGTTAGACATTTATATTTAAAAAGAATTATGGACTTTGGAATGCTAAAAAATCTTCCAGAATGTTGTAAACTATTCCAGAATAGTTTGCAATATTACAGAATTTTCAAAACTAACATGAAAATTATTCAAGGATTATTTGGACGACTATTGCTTGATCACTTCCAAAGAGATGAATCTAATATTTTTCACGGATGCAATAGAACATTTGTGCAGATTAGCAAGAATATTAAGATCAGAAAGAGGTAATGGTCTTCTGGTTGGGGTTGGAGGAATGGGAAAACAGAGCTTGACCAAACTGGCGTCTCATTTAAATGGATATCGGTTAGTCCAAATCAGCAGAACTTATTTTCTCTATATAAAATTCTCCATTTCTCTCTTTTTTTTTAATTAAACAAATTTATTTTATACTCAGGTGCATGCAAATTGAGGTAACTCGTGGTTATGACATGAATACCTGGCACGAGGATCTTCGGCGATTTTATTTTAAACCAGGAGCTTATGCAGAAGGTGTTACCTTTCTCTTCACTGATACTCAGATCGTTCAAGAAGAATTTTTAGAGGATATTAATAATACTTTGAACTCTGGTAATAATCATTCTTCTTGGAATATCGTTTCATAAAAATTAGGATATATTCAATCCAATCATAAATAATTATTCCCCTAAAAATTATCGTGAAGGCGAAGTACCAAATCTCTTCGAGGCTGATGAATTAGAAAAGGCTATAATTGCTACTAGACCAGCAGCCAAAGAAGCTGGCATCAAAGAATCTGATAGGGATGCTATTTATGAATATTTTATTGGCAGAGTTAGAAATCACCTTCATCTTATGCTCTGCATGAGTCCTGTGGGCAATGCTTTCAGGTTCACTTTGTCTAAATTAACTAATTAAAATCCAATATTTAAAGTAAAAATATAATATAAAAGATTATAAATACAGGCATCGTTGTCGAATGTTCCCGTCATTGGTTAATTGCTGTACAATAGATTGGTTTACAAAATGGCCGAACGAAGCTCTTCTCTCAGTAGCAGAGAAGTCGATCGAACCTATTGTGGATCATGATGAAAAAAAATTAGTAGCACTATCTTCAATTTGTGTATTGATGCATGAAGTAAGTCTTCAGACTACACCCAAAAAACAGTTTCTTTGAATCAAAGAAAAAATTTCTTTGAATTAAAAAAGTTTTTTTGATTCAAAGAAATTTTCTTTAATATGAAGAAATATTTTTTTAAAATTAAAGACAATTTCTTTGAATCAAAAAAACTTTTTTTAATTGAAAGAAATTTTTTCTTTGACCGTATATCAAAGAAATGTTTCTTTGATTCAAAAAAACTGTTTTCTGGGTGTACCATAAAGAACTTTAATTTTTCGGGGGACTTCACAAGATCTTTCGTTTTATTTTATTCTTTTTCTTAATAACCACTGGTGGTCCCACAATGAAAGTTACAGGAATTGTAAAGCACATTTGTGCCTTCTTTTTCTGTAAGTTTCATCGTGGGACCACCATTGGTTGACGAAATAAAAAATAATACGTAAGGAAAATTTTTGTTATCAATTCTGTAATTATTATTTAAAGTTTATTTTAATTTCAACACTAAAGTAATTTCTATATTTGCTCAGAGTGTTGAAGAAATGACGGTGAGATTTTTCAAAGAAATGCGTCGCAGATATTACACTACACCTAGCAGTTATTTGGATCTGCTGAAACTTTACATAGCCACTTTGAACAAGAAGATGAAAGGGACTTTGATGCTAAAAAGCAAAATTGCCAATGGCCTAAATGTTAGTATGAAATATATATATTTTTTTAATCATAAAGGTACTATTATAATTTATTTATTTATTTATAATAGTAGTATGAAACATGACATTTTCAGAAACTGCAAGAAACGAACGAAACAGTAGCGATGATGAAACAACAATTGATTGTTTTGGCTCCTCAGTTGAAAGTCAGCTCGGAAGAAGTTTCGAAGTTGATGCAGATACTTGCTAAGCAACAAATTGAAATCGACAAAGTCAGAACTATTGTGGCTGCTGATGAAGCAGTTGCAAAGGTGCCATTATTTATAAATATAAAATGAGTAATAATTAATTTTCTGAGCAATAATGAAAATTGAAAACAATAGGAAAAAGCTGAAGAAACAAGAGCCCTAGAAGCTGAAGCTAGAAAAGATTTAGAAGCAGCCATGCCAGCTCTGGAAGAAGCTCAAAAGGCTTTAGAATCTTTGAATAAAAATGACATCAACGAAATAAAAGTTTTTAATAAACCTCCACAGCTCGTCCGCTACGTTATGGAAGCTGTCAATTTATTATTGGGCGAAAAGTGGGCAAAATTAATTTCAATTAATTTTAATTTATTGCCTAAAATTGATGTGTAACATATATATCTAATAATGATCGTTTCCAGACTTGATTGGGCCACTGCTAAACTGGTACTATCAGATTTGCACTTTTTGGATCGATTGATCGAATATCCGAAAGACGAAATTAGCGATAAACTCTTGAAGAAATTACAAGAGTATGTCAACAATCCAGATTTTCTGCCTCATATTGTTGCAAAACAGAGCAAAGTTTGTAAATCTATCTGCATTTGGGTGAGAGCCATCGATGGCTATGCGAAACTATTTAGAGTCGTGCAGCCAAAACGACTTAGGTGAGATTTGGTTGAAGTTTCAGACGTCTAGTCTGCGGACTTTTTTTTTAGATTTATTGGAATAAAAATGTCAAAAACAAAAATTTTCCAATGTTTCCAAAACCTAAAATTTGTATTTATTTACTAGCAGAAATTTATCGGGTAAATCCCTTGAAATCTTTTTCATTAATTTTAAATCCTTAAAAAAAATTGTAAATCCTCTAGAATCCCTACTAAATATTTAAAATGATTTAAAATATTTTGAAATCCCTTGGAATTCATTAAAATTACTTGAAAGATCTTGAAATCTCCTCAAATTCCTTGAACTTCCTTAAAATCA